>CM042009.1:102807054-103227054 GCA_023525715.1 Cichorium intybus
AGTGGCACAAAATCAATTCTGAATGATCCTTCTGTGCTTCATAATAAAATGCCAACCAAGCTTTCAAACTCAGTATCTTGTATTCATAAGTCTCCTGAAGAGCTTATTGCTAGATGGAGACAGATGAATGCTCGGTATTAAAAGAATTTAAAAGAAAGAAAACAATTTTGGAGAAACAAAAATGCCAAAAGTTTTGTTAATTCTGCCTCGAATTTTGCTCAAAAAGTTGGTACTACTCCGATTCCGAAATTGAAACAAACTTCAAACACAAGACAGATCTTTCAGAAACCACACACATTTTCGAAAACATTTGAAAAATCAAAATCACTTAAACAAGCAAAAGCAAAGATTTTCAAAACTGTCCTCAGATCTAATGATTCGAAGGGCAAAGCCAAGCTATATCCTGAACCAACACCAATCATCAAAGACGCCAAACTCACAAAAGTTCAAAAGGATTTTCACTCAAAAACGAACTTGAAATCAAATTTGTTTGTCCAAACCAAATCGAATCAAGTTGTTCTAAGAAAAACACACTTTTTTGATAAAATTTGGTATTCAAACAAAACTAAGGTGTTTCGATTCGAAAACGGAGAGAATCAACTTCCAAAAAGGAAATCATTTTGGATTGACAAATCAAACATCTTTCCAATTTCCAAGAAATTCTCACATGGACCCACATTGGTTTGGGTTCCTAAATCTCTCTAAACTCTGCAGGTGCCTCGGAATGGTACATTGATAGCGGCTGTTCACGTCACATGACAGGGAGAAGGGAAGAATTAAGGGAATATCGTTCGCTATGAAATGGAGGAAGATTCCGTATGGAAACAATGCAATGGGAGAAATCAAAGGCTACGGCATGATCACGAATGGTGAATTTTCGATTCGCAAAGTAGCTTATGTGGAAGGCTTACAACACAACCTCATCAGTGTTTCGCAACTGGTGTTGGGATCTGGTCTCAAAGTGTCCTTTGATGAAGATGGTTCAGAAAGCATAGAAAAGAAGACCAAGACGATCGTTCTGAAGTCTAAAAGAAAGGGTGAAATGTTCCCTTTGGATATGAAGCTAATCAAAGGAAAGCCTGCCATCTGCCTACTCACAAAAGCAGCTAATGATGATAGTTGGTTATGGCACAGACGTCTATCCTATATGAACTTCAGAGATATAAACAAAATGGTGCTCGGTGATCTGGTGCGAGGATTGCCAATACTAAAATTCGATAAAGATCACTTGTGTGACGCATGCGAACTCGGAAAACAAAGCAGAAAGAGCCACTCCACAATAATCAACACAAAGATAGTTGAACCTCTTGAATTGTTGCATATCGATCTTTGTAGTCCATCTGCAATTGAAAGTGTAGCTCACAACAAGTGCATTTTGGTTGTAGTTGCATATCGATCTTTGTAGTCCATCTGAGGCGACTCCAAACATGATCAACGTCATCAAGCAAGCTAAACTGCTGCTCCAAAAGCCCGTTCGGAAGATTCGAAGTGACAATAGCACATAATTCAAGAATCAAGTACTTGAAGATTTTCTCGTGAGCAAAGGGATTTCACATAATTTTTCTGCTCCTTACACTCTACAACAAAATGGAGTGGTTGAACGACGAAATCGCCCCCTTTGCGAAGTAGCTCGAACAATGCTCTCATTCGCAAGACTGCCGTTGTATTTCTGGGCTGATGCTATTGCCACTGCTTGCTTCACTCAAAATCGCTCAACAATCAACAAGCGATTCTTACTCACTCCTTATGAGATTCTCAACAAAAGAATACCAAATGTGAAATTATTTCACGTTTTCGGTTCGAAGTGTTTTATCTTTAACTCAAAGGAGAAACGAGTCAAGTGGGATAAAAAGCCGAGGAAGGAATTTTTCTAGGTTATTCCTTGACATCAAAAGCCTATCATGTTCTAAACAAGTGATCTCGGAAAATAGAAGAAACATATTATGTCACTTTCGATGAAAAATACATGACACGGGCTCAGAACAAAGTTAATCCATCAGTCGAGATCTTTCCAACAACAAACCAAGCAACTATTCCTCTCATGAACCTATATGAGGAATTCATGAACCTGGTTGATGAACCAGAAACTGCCAAATCCTCCCAATCAAATACCAAAGACAATCAGGAGGACGAACTGCTCAAGATTGTAGAAAACGCCGCAACAGAGGCTGAAAGAACCCCGGAACCAGCAGAAACAACTCCGACTACACAAAAATCGACTCCAACTCTGACTCCGAATGAAAAGGAACCCGAAATCTCCCATACTCAAGAAGACTCTTCTGTCTCTCAAGTCCAGGGGAGAGTCCAACACCTGTTCAGGGGGGAGGGTTCTACTCCAACTCAAGGGGAGAACATTCCAACTTTCGAGGGGGAGCATCCGATTCACAATGACGAATTTCCTACAAACTTCCACGGGGAGAGTTAAAATAATGATGATGATGATACTGAATCTGAAGTTCAATAAGAAATTAAGGAAGTTTTTGGAGAAATCAATACACAGTATGATCCAAATTATCCTCTGATGGTGAAATGGATCATCCACTATCTCAGGTAATCGGAGAAACGTCAGTAGGAGTTTTGACAAGGGCACAACAAAAAGCGAAGCAAACTGCATTATTTTCGAAAGTTTTGCATGTTTAATTCGTTTATCTCAAAGATCGAACCCAAAACGGTTAATATTGTCCTTGATCATGCTGACCGGGTCCAAGCGATGCAAAATGAACTCAATGAGTTTGAATGCAAAAAGGTCTAGAGATTAGTTTCGACTCCTGAAAATGCATCTGTCCTCGGAATGAAGTGGGTATTTCGAACAAATTGGACAAAGAAGGCAATGTCATTCGAAACAAAGCTCGATTACTTGTGAAAGGGTACTGTCAAGAAGAAGGAATCGACTACGACGAGACTTTCGCACCCATTGCAAGATTGGAATACGTTTGAATCTTTCTTGCATATGTAGCACACAAAGGTTTTGACGTTTATCAAATGGATGTGAAGTGCGCCTTTCTGAACGGTGAATTGGAAGAAACTGTGTATGTCGAGCAACCTCTAGGTTTTGTTAACAACAAGCATCCGAATCACTGTTATGTTCTAGATAAGGCTGTATATGGATTGAAGCAAGTCCCAAGAGCATGGTATGAGATGTTGACTCACTTCCTCAAGCAGTCAAAATTCAAGAAAAGCTCAGTTGATCCAACATTCTTTCGCAAGAAGGAAGGCAACCATCTTATGATAGTTCAGATTTATGTTGATGATATTATTTTTGGATCCACTCATCCAAGCATGGAAACTAAATTTGAAATGAGTTCGATGGGGAAAATCAACTTCTTCCATCTCCTAAACATCAAACAAAGCTCTGAGGGGATATTCATCAATCAAGAAGCCTACACAAAATCTCTTTTAGAGATGGAATGTTGTGAGACTCGAAAGTCAAAGTTCCGATGGCGTTCAGAACCAAGCTCACCCCTTCTTTGGACAAACCAGCCACAGACATCACTTTTTATCGACAAATGATTGGTTCGTTTCTCTACCTTACTTCTAGTCGACCTGATATCATGTTTGATGTTTTTTATTGTGCTAGGTATCAAGCTAATCCAAGAGAACCTCACATTACTGCTGTGAAGAACATATTCCGATACCTAAAAAGAACAGCATCACTTGGGTTATGGTATCCATCGGTATCAGGATTCTTCATACAAGCGTTTTCAGACGCAGATCTTGGTGGATGTGGACTTGATCGGAAGAGCACTTCAGGAGGATGTCAACTTCTGGATGGCAGGCTTGTGAGCTGGCAATCGAGAAAACAGACATGTGTCTCACTTTCGACTGCTGAAGCTGAGTATATCGCAGCTGCATCATGCACATCTCAGATTATCTGGATTCAAAATCAATTGAGAGACTATGGAATCAACATGAACCGTATCCCACTCTACTTTGATTCCGAGAGTGCTATTCAGATTTGTCACAACCCTGTGCAACATTAAAAGACAAAGCATATTGCCCTTTATTACAATTTCATTGTAGATCATGTTGAAGATGGCAATATTGAAGTACACTTTGTTCGTTCGGCAGACCAGCTAGTTGATATCTTCACCAAGGCCTTACCTGAACCTACTTTCAATCACATTCTACAAGGACTTGGAATGATAAAGGCTGAATCCGTTCCGAAATCTACTTAATGGTCGGAAATCATTGATCATACTCCGAATGGTTCCGAATCTCGGAACGACTCGGAATCGTAACAAGTGCAAAATGATTTTGAAACCATTTTGTATATCCTTTTTGTATATTTGTTTTATATTTTTTTAATTTCATTTCTTTTTTAATATCAAAAATAACAAAAATATTTTTTTCAAAGTTTCTTTTATTTTTATTTTTTTTATTCTATCTTATCAAAAACTCCAAAAATGTTTTAATTTATTTTGTGTTAAGTTACAATTTCTTTTTCTTTGCTATTTTGTTTCGCATTCCACAGGTTGATCGTAGTCAAAGCAAAAGAAGGCAGTCTTTCATTAATTAGGAAGAAATTGCAAACAACAAAAGAAAATACATATTCTTCCTAAAGTTTTATAGTACTGCCACATGGGAGGGTTACCGAGGCGATACATCTGGTGGATACACAGCTTGCTTTCGTCTATGAAAAGCCGCGTTCCATCCGCCAACATCACCATGAACTGGTTATGGGCGGTCATCCTTGCGATCGCCGCCGGCCACCATCCACGCTGGTACCACACCTCCACCAGGTCGAACTGTTTATATTCCACCAAAACCTTTGGTGGAACTGGTTGTAGTGTTGCGAACCCCACATACACCACCAGGGGTCCGTCAGTTGCTCCGTCGGTGAGGGTGGTCAACCGGACTTCATACATTTGTGACCACACTCCGATGATCACGCCTCCGTATATTCCACCGGCAAACTCTCCTTCTGAAAGTTTGACCTCCACTTTATCCCAGCGATTGAATGGACGTTCAGCCATTTTTGTGTTATTTCTTGTGTTTGTTCTTTTCTGATGTGCTTTGAACTACTAAGTTTCTTTTCCTTTTATAGGCAGGAAAAGTCCGGTTAATCTTCCCTATTATGGTGAAGATTAATTTCTTTGTAGTAATTATGATTATGGCAGACTTTTAATACTCTCATTAAAAGCTAAATCATGTCAGGGATACTCGACTTGACGGGTTTTCACATCCGTCTGCATACTGATGTTCTTTGCAGGGTTCTTTGCCATCTGTACCAGTGGATTACGGCGCCATAATCATTACTACTTTGTCATTTTTTTAATTTTATTTTATTTCATTTTTTTTATTATTTCAAATTTTTTTTTTAAAGACAAAAATCATTTTCTCTTCAAAATGCAACTGTGTATTGACGGAAAACTTCTTTGTAGATTTTCTTGTACCTTTACATGTAGTCCTATGATTATCGAAATCAAACAAATTTCGATATATGGCTACAGAAAATCTAGTCAAAGATCGCAAATCATTATCACCATGATGCGCTGTGAGACTCCCAATCTTTCTTAACCAATCTCTCAATTCTCCATCACACTCATTTCCATGTAAACGTAACCATTATGAAGATTCTCAGAATTACCACTGAGAGTTGATGGTTACACAACAACTGTGTTCATGATTTCAAAATTGTTGGCACCACAATTCTGAATGAAACCCAACATTCCGACCTGCCTTTACGAATTGACGGCTATACTCGTGAAATCTCAATTTTTCATTTTTGAGTGATCTTAATGAAATGTTCTTGACCGAAGTCATTTCTTCCCAAAAGATCCATTTTTTATTTTTGTGAGATTTCTGAAATCTATCAGTTACTTAAAACAGACCAAACCTACTTGTTATTAATGGCTACACTGGTCAAACAAGTACTTCCTTCTGATTTCGAACTTATGACAAGTTTCGGAATTTGTAGGAAGCACAACCACCCATGAAACCTACACTTAAAAGATGTCTTTCACAGGTTCTTAACAACCAAGTGATCGTAATTCAACGGGAAACCACACAAGCACTTCCGAATCTCTCTTGATTTCGAAGGAAGAAATCGTTGCCCTGGATCAATTTGCTTTCATGTCATTCTGACATCACAAAATCCCATATATTTAACGTGATTTATTTCTTTTCATTTGGCAAACTCTTGCACAAAAATCAATTTTGATTTTTCTAACTCTGGTTTCTTGGCAAAAGATTTCACTTGACACTTTCAGATTGTTCATATGATGACTCATCAACATTGGAGAATTCTTGAAGAAAATGTTTCAACAGGCACACAGTTTTGAATTTCAAAGTGACGTCATTCACGCACATCCGTTTCTACGGCATGATTACTGCTGCTGATTTCTCGGTTCTCACGCGCCTGTCAGACCGATTTTGGGGGAAACGTCTCATCATGAGGTTAGATTTGGGGGGAACTGAAGCGACATCTTTGGGAGTTTCTCTCTCCATAATAATTCCCAAAGTTATAAAAGGATTCTTGACAGTATTTTCTCTCTCCACTGCTCACATCCTTCTCCACAGCACTCTTCTTCTCTCTTGTGCTCATCCTTCTCAAGCATTCAATAATGGCGGCCTCTTCTTCTGCAAATGAACAAACAGCTTCCACTCTCATGTTGAAAATCAAGCCGAACCAGAATATGATAGTTGATCTTGATTCATCCCGCTACAACAAGAATATTCGTCCGATAACCGAATGTTTGAAATTCTCAAGGATCTCTGAGGCACTGACGAAGCATGCATCTGTTCCATTAGTTCATCTCTCCTCCGCTTACTCTTCTGCATTCTACAACAAAAAGGAGGAGATCATCACCTTCGAGGTTGCTTCTGTCAAAACCCATGTCTCAAAATCACGTTTTGGCAAACTGCTAGGGTTTACTGAAACGGAGAACCTAATTGATCCTGAGTCCCTTCAACCGGTGGTCCTACAAAAGCGTTTTTACCAGATGGGATACAAGGGAGACATCGATCTACTATCGAAATTTACGAAGAAAGGCTTGCCTCCCTATTGGAATGCGCTCTTCACCATTCTCTTCAAAAGCTTCTCTGAACGTACTACAGGGACAGACAGCACAAGTAAACCCTTCTACACCCTCTTTTACGGTGTTTACCATGATCTCAACCTCGACTACGACTCAATTTTGTGGAACCACTTTGTTGATAACATCAATTACAAGAATCGTCACTCTGAGATTTCTTGTGCTCGTTTTTGGTCAATCGTAGTACAAAGGAACCTCACTAAGCACAACATTCACATTGTGACAGACTTTGTCATGGCTACAATTCCAATTCTTCCAACAGGTACTTTTGTGACAACAAATTCGAACGATTTCGAATTCATCAGTTCGATCCCTTTGGAGATGACGAACAGGGTACCAATTGATGTCAAGTGTGTCGCTACTTACTGCAAAATACCACCATCTGGACTTCGTCTGATCACACCTAAACGTCAAGAAGCTTTTGACAAACTTGAGAATCCAAAGAAAGTGGTCAAACGAAAAGGGAAGGGCTCGACTTCCGAAACGGTCAAGCCAACCAAACCTAGAAAGAAGATCAAGAAAGCCAAATCTCCGACACCGCCATCGAAAATTGAGGAATCGGAAGGACGGACTCTTTCCGACCCTTTGAAAGGTAATCAGGGAGGAAACAAAGAAGAAGACGATACCAGACACATTGGTCAAAAACCTCCTTCCCCTCTACACGATCCAACTCCCAAATCAACTCCAAAACCAACCCCAAATCCTACTCCAAACAACTCTCCATCCCCTTCTCGGAAAAACTCACCCGAACATACTCCTCACAACTCTCCTTCACCTTCACCCAAAAACACCACCAAACCTTCTCCGACCCATCAATCTCCGTCCTCCGATGAGGAAGAAATGTTCATCTTCGATGAACAATATGACGTAACGGGTTTCGTTGACTCGCCCTTCAATGTTCATCTCAACGTTGATGATAATAATGCTTCAATGACAAAGGGGCAGTTCAAAGAAGGAGAATTCCGAACTGGTCTCCTCCCTCGATGCAAAGGTGGAAAAATTGAAGAAGGATCTGGTCATGGAAAACGAGGTCATGGACCAACTTGCAGCAAAAACGACTAAGACCCAAGTTCTCAACGCTGACCTTAAGCACACTTCGGCAGTCTTGGTCTCTGTCGTGTCTCAGAACAAAGCTCTTCGAGGCTGTGCTTCCGACATTGATTCGTATCTTCGACGAATAGTGGAAGACAGCGATCCGATTCTCACTCCTAATGTTCGTCTTCATCTTACGAACAAGCTCCATCCAGTGCTCACCTTATTAAGCAAACTGAAGGTTGTTTCGGAAGGCGATGCCACTCCAAAACAAGGGGGAGACGAGCATATGGAAACTCCGAACGAGAACATGGATACTTCGAATGCGTCCAAAGAAAATCAGGAAAATCCAACCAAGCCCTTCATCTCGAAGATCAGCAACGTGAATGAACCAGGGACTAACCCGTATGCTGATGAGACGAACCAGGAAAAGAAAACTAACTGGTTCACTAGTGTAACTAGTGATAATGCTGGTTCGTCGAAACGAAGAGGTAAAAAGAAGATCGGAGAGGATGATGTTGAAGAAGAAACTGAGCTTTTCTAGGCACAATTGAAATCTAAGGAAGATAGAGACCATGAGCTTGATTATCTGCAAAAGCTTACTCGTGAGCTCGATGCCAAGGAAGTAGCTCTTAGGGATGCCGAATTCTTGCTGAAAACTCGAAAATCTCTTTTTCCTGATTGTCCTTTTACAGAATTGTAGAAGAGGCAATCAAGGAACCGGTAATCAACTGGTTCCAGCCGGTCTGCTCATATAAAACCAGTAATGGAGTGGATTCTCAGTTTGACTTTCCGATCACTCCACGAGCATTTTTGTTCGAGGCTTAAAACCAGTAAATGAAAAGATCTTCAAATTTTATCTTGACCACTCCAAGCCTCAGTACATCTCATGGAATCTAAAGAAGATCATTATACTAACTCCCAAGAATCCCGAAATCATTGCTCCATTCAAGAATGCTCGATTCTTGGCACGAAGGGGTGATAAAAAGGAACCGGATGAATTCTCGATGGCAGATTTACCTTTCATGAATCCATTTGATTGGATTTCTATGTTCACTCTTCTAAAGAAGAAACCAGATAAACATGAACCCCTAATCAAGCACCTCAAAAGAATGATCGCCAGTTACATTTATGAGGTTTCGAAACTTGATCTCGAAGTTGCCACTCGTCTGAATTCCAAGCCCTTGTATAAAATACAGGATCCACCTTCCGGTTTCAGTAATCGGAAGACTGGGAAGATTGATAACACGCATTGGAATGTGGTATTCAGTTCAAGGGAGGGTGGTATGGTCCTTCGGAAGGTATTTTACTTCGTAGATAAGCATCTGTATCGGACTATAGCTTTGTAACAAATACTTCGTCTCATCAATCAAAAGTCCGCCTCCAATTCAGATGGTGATAAGAAGTGTTTCACAGATATGCTGGAATAGTATCTGGCCTTCCGCAAGAGAATTCTTTTGACGATGCCCAAAGTGTTCGAAGTGGCAAAACCAAATACAAAAGAGTGATAGACGCTTTCGCAATTTGACTCAAAGGGGGAGATTGTTAGGTTATTTATTTTGATTGAGTCAATTGCGCATGTATTGTTGCCTTTAGTTTAGCCGGTCATTAAATGGGTGGGCCTGTCCATTCCATATTTAGTTTAGACTATATAAGACATGCACGTACCCTAATTAGGGTTAACGTTTCTGTAATCATTCACACGCCTCTCATACATAATAGTTCTCTTTGAATTGTTCTTGAGTTTTGCAATACAATCATTCGGCTAACATTCTTCATATTTTGATCTTGTTACATATTCCGCATATTTGAATCTTTCGATCTACTGTTTATTTGTTTCCACAGTAAAGATATCAGCCAACTGTTCTGTGGTATTCACATTCGTCATATAACTCTTTAGTTTTAACTATTTTGTTGTAACATGTCGAATTATCTGAGCTTTAAGGACTGGTATGAGTGTTTTTGCTCTTCTTGACTTTGTATATATGTTCTCTATACTATATTAAAACTCTGTTTCATTTTCTCTCTTTCAGTGTTGTATCGATATTGATAAAATGCTATGCTTTTTATATGTTTTCTGTAAATTCTTTAATATGAATTATACTTTTGTTTGTCCGGAATTTTTTGCAGGTTTGACAATGCTAAATCATTTGACTCTTGTGTGAATTGAATATAATTTTGTAGATTTTAGTATCATTGTGTTTTTGCGTATACATGTTTTTGACCAAAGCATTGAAGATATTGTTTAATTTGTAAATAGAACATAATGAGTTTGAACATGGGAACAGAGTAAAATTTATAAAAACTTATCTGATCAATTTTCCCTTTCAATGATTTATCTATTTATCTACGCAATACCTTGTTTTGATTTTACGCATAGATGTTAAAGCATGTGAAGCTTGTGTCATCCACTATGAAATTTTTTGAATATGACATTTTGTACTTGCTTTTTAAAATACATATTGAGAAAAATTACATCAATATACATTTAAAAAAAAGACTTACGAAAAAAAGACTTACGCATGGTTGGAGGTTGTTTGAATTTTACATGACCGAAGATTGTTTGAAATGTTTTATTGACTGAATTTCAAAACGTTTTTTTTTTTTTTTTTGAAAAATACATAAATTTTTATGAACTTTCTTTAAAAACTAAAATGGTTCGTATACCTCATGTAAAGAATTTTATTGTATGTAACTAATAAACTATAAGCAACTGCTTATTATTATATACCATATAATTTCATGAAGAATTGTGTAACGAATAAAGTATAAGCAACTATTACTCTTTTAATTAAAAAGCGTAATATTCATCCCGATCGTGTACGTTTTTTTTCCCCAATGTGACATCCGGGTTTGAATCGGGTTTCTTTCCACGCGGATCTTACCTTCTCGATTTTTCTCCACCGTTTTCTCCTCATTCCTCTTTTCCACCGACTGCGTTTCCACCTCCTGGATTTACCGTCATCCCGTTGATTTTGCGCCTCTTCCATTCGTGTCTACCGGTTACCAAGGAGCTAAACTGTTTCGTCCGGTTGTGCAGGAATCGAAACACATCCTCCCTCCCCCTGATGTAATTGCGGATAATCTATAATCTTCGAAGATGAAATTATGATTTGATGTTCTTTAGTCTGCTTAATCGATTATCATCGCTGATTAATCTCCATTTGTTCAATTTCTTGCAGCAACGTCCTTCAAGCGCTTACAATTCCCCATTTCCCTGCATTAGGGCTTCGCTGGCCGGTCATCACCTCCTTCAACTATCTGGGTGTGGAGGTTCACTGTTAGATCAAGATTTACAGGGTAATATTCTTCGATTCTTATAGAGTAATTACCTGGTTGTGGAGGTTCACTGTGACATCAAGATTTACATACATATACATTGCTAAGCTGTTTGATTTCATGGTATAAATGTTGAAGCTCTTTATATATTAGAGAATTCAGGGCTTTCATTATTTCATTTTTGATAGTCTCTGAATTACAGTTAAAGATTTTATGATTTCGCAGAAATTAGGGCTTTTAGTGATTTAAGGAAGTTGTTAATTCTATCTGATCACATTGATGTAATCCGCCATCAACCAAAGAGATCAAAATTAAAATTTGTGAAAGATAAGTGAAAGAATGACTTACATTTAGGGTTACATCTCCCTTCCTTTTTACATTGCTTACATCAGGCCCTAAAAATATGGCTGATGGAGAAGAGGACTTGCCACGTGATGCCAACATTTTGAAGACATTGCTAAAGTCAATGGGGGTTGACCACTATGAACATCGTGTTGTTCACCAGTTTCTTGAACTATGGTACCGTTATGTGGTGGATGTGTTGACCGATGCACAGGTGTACTCAGAACATGCTGGAAAGTCAACCATTGATTCCGATGATGTCAAGATTGCTATTCAGTCAAAGTCAAATTCAGCTTCTCCCAACCCCCTCCACGAGAGGTAATCATGATTCCGATTCTGTTTTTGCGATTTGTTGAAATTTTATCTTGCTTTTAGAGTTGTTCATATTGGCATATGCTTTTGAGTTCATATTGGGTGGATGGAATAGAATGGCAACGGAATGGAATGGAATGGAATAAGCAAGGTAATGGGACGAGTTGTTACATTCCATGTTTATTTTGGTTGGCATGTAAGAATGGAATGAATTTTCATGTGAAAATTTTAAATCATATGCAAGTGCAATATATATGTTTAGTTCTATTCTAAACGTTTTCTTAATTATGCTTGACGGATTTTTATTAACAAAAACAAAAAAATTAACATAATAACAACTTATGAAACCCCAAATTAGTTGTCAAAACTTATATTCAATTCCTAGAAATTGAATTTCTGAACTTCATCAAATGAGGCAATTACCAGAGTGAAAGCTTCTTTATCGAATCCAATCAATGTAAGTTCTAAAAGGAGACTAACTATAAAGAGATTGAAACAATACCTTGATAATCTCTTTACAGAAATTTTGCAACTGGTTTTGGTGGCAGATGTGGTTACATCGATACATGAGAGCTGGTTTTGTGGAAGGTGCATGAACACTTCAAACCCAGCTGGTGAAGGATGTGAACAGGGAATCCCTCCTGTAAACAAAAACCTAAAAGATCCAGATGGTTGGATTGTCTCACTCTCTAAAAAGCTTGCCATGTGGTGGCCATGGGTATGTCACTGGAATTTTTTTTTTCAAAAAACCAAATTGCTTAAACTTATTTTTTTTATACAATAACGAAAGAGAAAGAAGTCCTTGCTACTATAGACCTTCATGTGTCTTTTTATTACAGTGCACAACTGATCTTTTTAAATGCAATCTTAAATCAGGGAACACTTTTCCTACCTTAGACCCAAGAACAGGGCAACTGATTGCTGATGTTACTGAAGGTGAACTAGAAGATGTTAATTGTGCAGTGGCTGCAGCAAGGAAAGCATTTGATGAGGGTCCCTGGCGTAGAATGGCAGCCTATGTAAGCATTCTGTAATTTATTCCCTTTTTCATCATTTTAGAAGCATAATAACTAATGAATGTTGTATATATAGGAAAGATCTCCAATATTGTTTGGTTTTGCTGATTTGGTTGAGAAGCATGCTGATGAAATAACAGGTCTTGAAGTTTGGGATAACGGGAAGCCGTATGAACAGGCAGCAAGAGATGAAATACCATTGTTCATTCGTTTTTTTCCGGTATTATGCTGGTAAGCCGGATTCGAAACTAAATTTAATTGTATAAATTACTTTGACAATTTAAAAGTTAACCATCTTGGTGCTTATAAATCATAGGGTGGGCTGATAAAATTCATGTCTTCACAATTCAAGCTGATGGGCCCCATCATGTCCAAACCCTACATGAACCGATTGGTGTTGCAGGGCAAATTATACCATGGAACTTCCCTCTTCTTATGTTTTCTTGGAAAGTTGGGCCTGCACTTGCATGTGGTAACACTATAGTGCTTAAAACACCTGTTTACAACAATACCGCATCATTGACTGTCGGAAACAGAGGTCCGATTCTCCTTGAGGATTATCATCTTGATTGAAAAACTTGCGAACTTCACTCGTGAAACGATTCCGGAACGTATAATCAATAGTAAGTGCAAATTGAGGGGGAACGGAGAGGATGATCGTTTGCATCGCCATCATTGGCCATCAGGTTTTGTTCGATTGTGCTCGATTTTCACATTTTGTGTATAAATTTCTTGAATTTGGTGCATATTTTTTGATACTTTTCTCAATTATGTTGATATTGGGAAGCACAGAATAATCCGTTGTACATATAGAGCTTTACTGAAGCAGATGATGCCGTCAACCTTCATCATATAGTTCATTGTTCTCTTGATGTCGTCGATGAAAAAGGTAATCTATAATGCTTATGAAAATAATACATAATTTATATCCCATTTTTTATTTTGAGCAAAATACTGTTCTAAGGGTTTCGAATCTGCTCTTTCCAACACTGAAAATTGGAAGATGATTCTCGATTTGACGTATAGAATGTTTGAGATTTTAGATCGGAAGCTTTGTCTTTGCGTTAGAATTGCTATCAGGATGACAACTTTTGATTCTTAAGATGTTAATCACATGAGATCTTCTTCCAAACTAGCTGTTCTTTTTACATTTGAAATTGTAAATGTTTAACATGTAGAATTGCTCCTAGATCATGTTAATACTGGGTGTATGGATAAATGTTCTTCACTATTTGCAGTCGTTTCTCAAGAAAATATTACATTTTTTGTCTATATAGTTTTATTTTATCTGTAATTCTTCAGACAAATTTAGGATATGTGATCAAACTAATGAGATTCTCATGTTTGTTGTAGTGAACAACCCAAAAAAATCTGGAACAATGATAAATGAGACATTTCTTGGTCTTCTTTATCCAACAGAAAATTACAAAGTGTCAGAATATTGTTTATATCATTCTTTTTTTTCCTGTTGATTATTTTTAAGAAAATTTGAGCTCCCATAATTCTTCATGATCATGCTCTTTATGGGCTACATATACATGTCCTTAACTGAGTTTACATTTTGTGGGCAGGTATGGTTATCTAACTAACACAAAGGTTAAGTTTATATTAGTCACAACAGACCTTGATGTTCGTGATGCAGATGTAAGAAATGTAAGTGCATATTCAATTACTGAATATTATTTATGTTGTTTTTTTATTAGGCTGACAAATGTTTTAAAATCCTGTTGATTTTTTCCCATTGAGTGGTGTCTTGATTTTGTAATAACTATCTAAGAAAATGATGTCACAGTTGTTAAAATGGATGGGAAAAATAAATGAGGGCAACTTTGTAAAATAGTTAGGACTTAATGGGGAAAGCGTAATTTATCTTACTTTAACTATTAAGTTGTTAAACTCTTAAATGTGACAGAAGACGTAACTTTATACGTGACTTTCATCCAAATACAAAGCAATTTACACTGGTATAATTGGATAGGTTTTTGAAAGTATAATCTCCTAATAAGAAAAAATTGAAAGTGTAATGCTATAATTGGTTAGATTTTCAAAGTACAATGCCTTAATCTGAAAAACTTTGAAGTATGATTTTGTAATAGAAAGAAAAGAAAATAGGATGGTATACGATAATGATTGAAAGTACATAGCTGTTTCTTGCATTTTGCCCATTTTAACGAAAGCACGTTGCTATTTCTTGCATTTATCCCTTTTTTGCACATTTGACGAATTTATTTGATTTGCAGATAAATCCAGATTCTGCTAGAGGCTAGAAATCACTTGGGATTTCACGGTCAATGCTTGGTCAATGAGAGAGGCTACAAAGGATCTTCATCTAGAATCAACGCCTGCTTACGACGAGGGAAAACAATCTGTTCTTGAGCAGCCGTGCATAGCACGGCACCCCACTAGTTTATTATTATATACTGTATAATATAATGTAACTAAGAAAGTAAATGTGATTAATAAAGACAAATTGGAAAAAAAATACCCCTTAATAAAGACAAATTGGAAAAAATACCCCTTTGACAATACGAACCTAAAATGTGTAGAGAAAAATGAGAAAAAGTACCAATTTGACAATAATCAAGTGATTTTTATTTGTAGCACAAAACAATAACATACTTTCTTATTGGGTTATTGACCTAATGGCCCAACAAAGTATCAATGAATATTTTAAAATGTCCCTTAACTTTATTTTCGTTATTTGAAGCCATTAAAGTGAAAAAAATCGTGTGTTTTTAGTCCTTTTTGGAAGGGTCACTTGTTGAACCGGTAAAAAAGCTGACGTGGAATTACACCTGTTATTCAATGTGTCTTTTTAGTCCTCGATCTGTCTTCTCCTCGATCTGTCTTCTCCTTCTCCTTCTCTCCTGCTCTTTCTCTTTCATTCTCTCAACTACAACATTCGTGCACCTGCACCTGCAATAAAGATGCTGACCACAAGACTCTCGAGTATTGAATTGCCTTCAAACCCTAGCTCTTTAGCGATAGATACAATAAGACCATTCATTACCCTGTTTCACACCAATGAAGTGTATTCTAAATCTTAACCCAGAAATCTGATATCAACTTAGAACAAATGAAATTCTGCCCTAGAATTAGAACTCCTGATTTAGAATCTAAAATGTTGGTCTCTGTTCCGATTTCAATCACAAATTCCCAATCTTTTGTTACCTAATGTTCGTATATATGTGATTACATTCATGTTACCTAATGTTCGTATATATGTGATTAAATTCCCAATCTTCTGGTTCAGAGAACCATCCATGGCTCGAATCAGATGAGCTCGCCGGAGACTTGCCACTCCTTCGTCCTCCACTGCACTGCTCGCCTTTGGTCTGCCGCCGCCGGCGCCACCACCACTGCTGATGCTTTGTTTCTTTAGATTTTTCTCTTCTCGGCTGCAATTCTCATCGTCGCAAGAACCGGTTCCTTGCGAAGAAAATATGAAGGTCGGAAGATGGGTAACCGTACCTTTGATTTGATCCGATGTTGGCAGCAGCAAGCGCCGCCGCCGCCGCCATATGCTACCCGCGCTTTACTCCAGGCTCCAGCATCCGCACCGCTCCGTCATTGAAACCAACTCTTTGCGCTAACTACTCGCTTCAACGACCTTTTCGTTTACTTACTTGCTCACCGGCGGGTGATTTCAAGGCTTTTGGCGCCAACAAATCACAGCTTCCCGAGGTGTTTGATTCTTCAGGTTTTATAATCTATTTTTGTAGAGGTTAAGGGTTTTTAATGATATCATATCACCTTGTTTTTTCTTTGGGTTGACATACACTGAAGGTTTAGTGGTGGAAGAAAATAATGCTGAAGAAATCGACGTCGGATGGTTACCTGCATTTCCTCATGTCTTGGTTGCTTCTATGTCGAATTTCCTTTTCGGTTTTCACATCGGGTAAATCCCATCCACAAACGCATTCTAGATTTGGGGGAAATCAAGATGATTCAATGGAAGCGGTAATATTAGAGGGGAAAGGGAGTTGTACGATTTTGGGGGAAAGGAAAATATTTAATTAGAAATTATATTTCAACCGGGTAACCGGTTACTTCTTAAAAAATGACTAAATTAACAGTTTATTTTGGAGTTTAATGACTTGGAACAAACAAATTTTAGTTAAGTGACCTTTTAAAATAATTTGAGATAGTTTATAGGGCCATTAGGTCAATAACCCTTTCTTATCCCAAAAAACAATATATTTTTATTTTTAGCACACCATATACGTACTACGTATGCATCTGTATGTAGTTGTGTGTATGTGTGACGGGCTCTACTTGTGTCATTATCCATTATTACTATAAGAAAGACCTTAGCATGCCCAACATTTGTATCTATGACTATAAATATGAGTTTTAACATCGTCTGATATTAAATGATAATTTCCCATGTCCAAAGAAAAATGGTACCCGTTCTTTTAACAAAAGCTAATCGGCTAAACGGAACTGTTTGCCAAAAAAACTATTCATCACCGTTTGCATTTCTCGCCCACCGTTGCGAATCAGTTTTTCTTATCCTAAGGCATGTACCACAAAAGAAACTTTTCAATGCCCTCCCTTCCCCCCCCCCCCCCCCCCCAACCCCCGCGACCAATTTGCCACACGATACTATACGCACTGCTACTATTTGTTAAAAAAACTATTCGCCGCCCGTAGCATCGCACGGGTACATTACTAGTGTGTATATATATATATATATATATATATATATATATATATATATATATATATATATATATATATATGAGAATTAATTTAAACAAAAAAACATTGGTCAAACAATGAGTACGCTCACCCACAAAATCGTTTATGGGTTTGAAGGAAGGTTCTTATGAACCTAAATGGGGTTGGTTATTAAGTGGCATTCACTACATACCACCCTCACCGCCTAGCACCTTTTACATGTGGAGTCACTGAAAGAGTTTGATAGGGCAATGTTTCTCTCTCTAAATTAAAAGTATTAAAATAAAAAAACCCGTTTTAATTATACATAAAAGTGAACTATGTGCTATCCATGAGAAACGCACATTCTCTCTATGATTTGCTGGCGGAGCTGTGGTTAACCGGCACATCAGTTAGGGTCATAGTTGGGGGTGATGTGACACTCGCGATTCTCAAGCTATCTTGAGCCAAGCATCACATGGGTTCTACATGGTCGATTCACCATCTGATTTATGATCCACGGCATCCATGTCATGAATTTTGAGATGAGCATAAACGAGATTAACATGCCATTGAACTGATATCAATGATTCTCACAGATTTAGGATTTTCATGGTGAATTAAATTGACAAAAGCCTTGTCTTCCTTGATGACCATTGTGGTGTGATTACGACATCCCTCTTCACTTTGCAACTGGGAAATCTAGGGTCCTAGCCTTAGTAAATAAATTAGGTAATTATTTAAAGGATTCAAATAACTAAACTAAACTCTGTTTTATAGATGTCTGCCAATAATAATAACGTCAACTCGGGTCCGACTCCTCCTCCTCCTCTTCCACCACCAACCAACATCTCTCTGCTTTCCGTCTTCTCGAGGGAAAATCTTACGGGCCCAAACTATCTTGACTGGATCTGGGCTCTAATGATTTCTTTGAGGTTTGAGGGCAAATAGTATGTCCTTGACACTGATCTCCCAGATGTAGATGACACTGCTACTGATGAAGAAATAGTTGCTTATGATAAGCACTATGAAGACTCAAGTAAGGTTGCATGCCTAATGTTGCCAACCATGACCTCAGAACTCCAAAAGGGTTTTAAGAATGCTGGTGCATATGACATTAACATACAGCTCAAGGAAATGTTCCAAGAGCAAGCCAGAGGACGAAAAGCCTAATTCCGACATTGCCCCTACCAGAAAATGAATTCGTACATGGACAGGCTAGAAAGTCTTGGTGTCCAGCTACATAAGGAGTTGGCCATTGCATGGTCATTAACTCGCTTTCGAGTTCATATCAACAGTTCATCATGAACTATAATATGAACAATCAGGACAAGACCACGATGGAGTTACATGGGATGCTAAAAACTGCTGAGGCTAGCATGAAGCAGGCTCATGGCACTAACTCCCCTGCTCGCGTCCTAGCCATTCATCATGTTAATGGCAAACGGAAGAAAAGTTCTCATCCCAGTGGAAAGGGAAAACCAAGGGCAACCAAGGCTTTAAGAGAAAGGCTAATTCTAGCATTGACCCTAACAGTGACCCGAAAGAGGCTATCTGCTTTTACTGCCAGCAGAAGGGATACTGGAAATGTAGCTACCCGAAGTACCTAGATGACCTAAAGAACAACAAGGTCAAAGAGTCTGGCACCTCAGGTACATTTATGATCAAATTGTATAGTACTATGACTTATAATTCTTAGGTCCTTGATACAGGATGTGGTACTCACATATGTCCTGATATGCAGGGACTAAAGGAAAGTAAGAAGCTGCAGCATGGGGAGCTCAACCTGATCATCGGAAACAAACAGACAACTACTGTTACAAGGATTGGGAATTATGAGCTGATGCTAGATAGTGATAGTTCGATTAGGTTATTAAATTGTTTCTACTCGCCAGAAACAGATCGAAACATCATTTCATTTATGTTTTGTTTAAGGATAGCTTCAAGTTTTATTTTGATAATGACAATGGTAACATTTTGGTTTATAAAATAATTGTTTTTGTTTTAAAGCTAGTCCTTGTAATGGCATATATGAAAGTGTTGTTTGTGTTGGTAGAAATGATAATATAACCTTAAATATTGATTCTGACGAGAATGTTCTCGATAAATCATGTCTATGTCACTATCGTCTTGGCCATATAAACAAGAATCGCATCGCCAAGCTCCAGTCGAAAGGAATCTTGGAATCATTCGACTTAAAGTCGGATGATGTATGCGAGTCTTGCTTACTTGGCAAGATGACCAAATCACCATTCACAAGAAGTTGTGAAAGAGGCAAGGATCTGTTGGAATTAATCCATACATATGTCTGTGGACCATTCAGATCTGCCACTAGCCAAGGTGATCGCTACTTTGTAACATTTACTGATGATTTCAGTAGATATGGTTATGCTTATCTGATTAAACATAAGTCTGAAACCTTTGAAGTGTTCAAAGAATTTCAAAACGAAGTAGAGAATCAATTGGGCAAGAAGATTAAGATGATTTGTTTTGATAGAGGCGGAGAATATCTTAGTCAGGAATTATACGATCATCTTAGGGATTGTGGAATAGTTTCACAATTCTCTCCTCCGAGAACACCGTCGCACAACGGTGTGTCTGAAAGGAGAAATCGAACGCTGCTAGACATGGTTCGATCTATGATGAGTCGTGCTATACTTCCAATAAGTTTCTAGGGTCATGCCTTAGAAACTACAGCTTATATCTTAAACCTCGTTCCAACTAAGAAGGTTACTAAGACACCCTCTAAAGTGTGGAGTGGGGAACGTCCCTCACTGGCACACATAAAAGTCTCGGGTTGTGAAGTCTTCATTCGGCACGAAGCTCATGACAAACTTGAACCTAGATTAGAGAAGTGTTATTTCATCGGTTGCTCGCGAAGGTCCTTTAGGTATTTGTTTTACAAGCCTTCCGATAACAAAGTGTTTGTTGCTCGAAGAGGAGTGTTTCTGGGAAGAGACCTCATACCCAAAGAAGCTAGTGGGAACCGAGGATGAGCCTATGGTTGACACTGATACTCAACCCAAGGATGAGACTCCTATTGAGGAAACTGACATATATCCACCGCCTCTTCGCAGATCCAGTAGAGTGAGTCTATGTAACACCCGACTTTTAAAACAAAAACACCCCTGAAAATTTTTCATTTAAAACGAAGGTTTCATTACATAAAACCATAACATAAGTGGTATATTTTATTAAAAACGGGTACAAGTGTATCAAGGAGAGTATATAATACCATAATCTCCTTTGAAGCCGGGCTGCTACAACAGCATCTATGAGTCCCACTGCTTAGTTACGGACTCTATATTTTCCCCTATCAAGAACATGCTAACCTGTAGGGACATTAACAAATAACGTGAGCTATAAAGCTCAGTGAGTAATCATATCTGCAAATAACGTGTATAATAAACACATCCATATATAATTCTTTATATATGATACACATATCTATTATTTCATCTTTCAATATCAAATTCCATTTTATAGCCTTTTCCGACCAAATGTGTATATCTGTCTGGATATCGGACCCAGACTACTAGCCTTACCGGCTGATCATATATATCTTAGGATTTCACATCCCACTGCATAGCCTTACCGGCCGAATCGTGATATCATGTGATTTTCAAATCACCTCAGATAATTGTACACTTTATCATATCCAGTCTGTTATTTACATACCAATCAAATCAATTATGTACCATTTCTGTCCCATCTTTCTTAGTCATTTTTGACTATACCATATATCATGACTATGTAAGTCGTATCATTTGTTGTGGCTATACAAGCCGCACCAAAACATTTCCAGCATATGAATCATAGCCCGCAGGCCGCACCAGTTTGGGTTCAGCAACCCGAAATCGTAGCCATAAGGCCGCACCATTTCTATATAATAATATCATAGCCATATAGGCCGCACCAGTTGAATATAACATCCGGTATCATAGCCACAAGTGGCCGCACCATCTATTAACAGCTCATTTCACAATCAATTATGGCTCACGGTTTTACCCGCTATTGCCTAGACTCACGGCTCCGTTCTTGTCATCGCAATGACTCACGGCTTATCCGGTATTGCCTTATTAAAGTGGACTCACATCTCCGTTCTTGTCATCGCAATGACTCACGGCTTATCTGTTATTGTCGCATTACTGACTCACAGCTCCGTTCTTGTCATCGCAATGACTCACAGCTTATCTGGTATTGTCATATCCCTGTTTATCTATTTATTGACTCACAGCTCCATTCTTGTCTTTCTCAGACTCACGGCTTATCTGGTATTGTCTTTTTTCATATATCTTTATACTTGTCATTTTCGTCCCTCGAAGTTGTTTCAACCTGTAACAGTTCAATCATCATATATCATATATGATATCAGTGAGATTACTCACCTGGATGCTAGCTGCATTTAAATCCCGGTTGTTTCTTGCCTTTGCGTGCACCACAACCATTTTGTCCCATACCTATTTATCCATATGATATCAAATGATAATAGGTTAATAATCATTTCAATTGACTCTAATACATAAGAATCCAATATTATGCAACTATAAACCATCCCTAGATGATAAACTTTCCATTTATCATCTTTCACAAGTTTTACTATTCACCGGGGCATTCGTATCGATCTACAGTGCCCCCGAGGAGTCGAAAACTCAATTTAATAATTTTCCAGGACTTTTCAGACCATTTTGAACCTATGGTTCAAGTTTAAGGTAAATCGGACAAGCCAAACAAAAGTTAGCATTTCTGATCCCCCTGTCTGGTGGGCGCACTGCGCCAGGCAGTGGGCGCACTGCGCCTGGGCGCACCCCGCCCTGATCATGGGCGCACTGCGCCTAGCGCCTGGGCAGTCCCCTGATCAATCGCGATTTGTGCACTGTAGCACGCAGTTTTGGCCCATTAAGTCCTTATTTCTGTTCTTAATCGTATGGGGTTTGTTCTAGGATCAAAACCCTTGACTAATAACAAGTTTTAAGCCATTAGAAACACCTTAATCACACCAATTCATGATTTAGGGTTCTTGAGCAACAATTCAATTTCTCAACAATAGCAACCTACTTTGCTGTTTTTAACATATGTTCTTACTACATGAACATGTTTAAGCCCAGAAATCATATACACATCATGGATTATGGCTGAAATTACAGATTTCAGTCCACTCCATGGAAACCATCAAGAACACACAAAAGCTTAGGTTAGAATTCAAGTTTACTAACCTTAATTGCTTGGAAACTTCCAATTTCTAGCCATCAATCCGATTTCATGCTTCAAGCTTCATTGATTCTGCAGAAATCGTACCCAAAATCCTTCCCGTAAGCTGAAAAATCGACAGCCACAATAGGAGAGTCAACTCTCCTATTTATACTTCCAATCTTTACATTTTTAGTCCCTAAGTTCCATTTTCTTGAACTTTGGCCCTAATAATCAAGTTTTATGACATAAAACTTTCATTTCTTATATTTTTGCCACAAGCAACAATATTTTTACATAATTGGTCCCTCACACGATCAAATGACCAAATTACCCTTTTTATGGTAAAATGACCAAAAATCAGTTTTTATAACATTTTAAGTCCACAACTCAAAATATTATTTCAAACTAAATTCTTTTCTGTCCAAAAGACCAAATTACCCTTCCAATGTAAAATGACCATTTTACCCCTTTTATTATATTTACATAAAAAGAGTGTCTTGGCGTTACAAATTCTCCCCTCCTTCAAAAGATTTCATCCCCGAAATCATACAAGGAGTTGACGATATGTCTCCCTCGATTAGCTTTCGGTCTTCCGCATCATGTCGGAATCTCAATGGTATTGCCTAAGCACTTAACCATACTAATCTTCTTATCTCGTAGTTATATCACCACTCGGATATCATTCCTCCGGTTGTCCCGGGCACCCTAATCACTTATCTACCTCATTTCAACATGAGGAATTCGTTGGAATTCATCAATTCATGTTTTTCTGCAACATTTAGGATATACGTAGAGATCCAATAAACAAGGACCTAACTTTCTTTTCTTCCAAAAGAAATCTTAATCTTTCTAAAAGATATATTGGGTACCACCAAATTCCTTTACTTGGAATTTCAAAGGTTTATACTCAGTGATTCACATACCACGTTTACAATTTCTTAACCATTCTACAAATTCGTTCGTACCCATCAAATCTTTTCTTCCGTTTGTGCAAAAATCTAGAATCCAGCCAACGGCTTTACCACATCTTCATTCCAAAAATAGAAGGATATCACGGTATTCCATACCATACTTCATATGAGCCATCAAACTATTAGCATGTAAGCTGTTGTTTCTTGTAATTTCTATCCAAGATAGACAATCTTCTCATCTTCCACTAGGGTCTGCTGTGCAATTTTCAAGCACATCTTCTAAAGTCCGCATCACTAGGTCACTTTGTTCATCAATATACGGTACTTGCAAAGACTTTATTGCAAAGTCTATAACAATGTTGTCCCATTTCTTTTCTAGGGCCAACAATGGGTAAATTTCTTCGCACGTTTCTAACGGTTTGACTTTACTTTGCGTACAAGTCAAATACTTTTCATGTGTCTTTCAATATCTTTCTTCAGTCCCGGCCACCAATACATAGGTTTTATCGTCCTATCAGTCTGGTATTGCTCCGGGTATACTGCATATCTAATACAAAATGTATCTTTTCAAGATAATTTCATGTTTCACTTTGCTTTGGAATTCACATTCACAACCACCAAAGGTTTTAAATCACTGTGATATTCCAACTAACTTTTGCTAATATTCAATCATTTATTCATTTTTCACATTTTCATACTTGCACACATCTTTCTGTGCTACCCGAATCAGCTCAGGTAATCAATTTGCCACAGTCATACATGTGTATGTAACCTTCAAAGGTTACTCTTTTCAATTTAAGGCATCTATAGCCACATCTGCCCTTTTCGAGATGGTACAAGATTCCATAACAGAAATCGTTAAGTAACCCATCTATCTTTATTATTTCATATTTAGCTTCTTTTTGATCAATTAAGTAATTCAAACTCTTATGATCCGTATAAACAATAAGCTTTACACCATATAAATAGTGTCTCCAAAGCTTCAATACCAAAATCATAGTTGCTACTGCAACATCATGCCTCTACAATCAAATTTGGATACATTTCTATGATCCAATTTCTCTTCTCCGCTTAGCATAATGCTAACACCGGAGCTTCACACAAGGTTTATTTCAAACCTTTAAAAGATACTTGTGGTCTTTCTACCACTCAGACTTTTCATTTTTCTTAGTCAATAGAACAATAGTCAAGGAGCAGTTTTCTACAACTCTCCCATAATAACCCGCCAATCCAAGGAAATTACTAATTTCAGTTAATTTCCAAGGCGGTTTCTGTTTTATCACAGCATCATTTCCACTGGATCTACTTTATCATCTCTGGAATTATTAACAAGCCCAAAGAATATAAAACTTCTTTTTGCCAAATTTTCATACTTGGAGAATTTTACATATCACTTATCTCAGTGAATTAACTCCAATATCTGGTACAAATGTACCTCATTTTCAATCTGGTCTCGAGAATATCAGATTCTCAGTAGTCAATGCACACATGCATCAACTTGTCTTTCTTCTTTTCAAATAAGGTAGGGCTCCATACGATGACACATACGGTCATAAGAGACCCTAATACAAAAATTTCTTCTAGTTATTTTCCAACTCTGCCATCTCTATAGATGCTAATTAATACAGAGCCCGTATACCAAAAACGGCTCCCAAAATCAGTTTAATCATAAACTCTTCTCGCCAATCTGGCAGAAATCTTGGAAGTTCTTTTCAAAAAAAACATCCGAGAATTTATTTAAAGCAGTACACTACTATCACTTCTTTATTTAACTTGGCCAATACCATGTATGCCAATTACAACATCATTCTTTTACTAACTCTTTTCCGAGTTTAAGCAAAGGAAATAACCGGTATTCTCAACAACGGTCATTTACTATGGTTTTTCATCCGTTTCATTTCTGTTTTAAGAACCATAATGTTCTTATTTCTACAATTCATGTTAGCATAATTCATTGCTAACCAATCCATATGCACAATTACTTTCAAGTCATTGGTAGTCATCGGCTTCAGATTCATAGGGAAAATGGTCCCATAAATCCTAGGTAGACTACTTCCTAGGTGTTCAATATCTAGAACATATTTGCTAACTGCTATAGCTACTTCCAATTTTTCATCCATAATCGTTGATGAAATATTCAAACAAGACACCAGTGTCACCGATCCAAAGCGTAGCTTCATGGATCAAATATAACATACACGAGTTATATTCAGAACAATTATATCGGAGATCATATCAGTCTCCTCACGAGCTTCTTCCACAATCTGCTGGAATGCTCAAGGTACCACTGGTCCTTTAACCATTCATTTCTTCTTTCTTTCCTGGGTTCATCACCCATTACTCCACATTTAGCATGTGAGTATTTCATAAGAAAGTGATCTATATTTCCACGCTGGAAACACTTCCGTTCCATACAACAATTCGAGCAATATGCTCCCATTTCCTGCAATTTCAGCATGTCAACGGTAGAGTCTCAACTCTAAAATGTTCTGAGTGCTTTTTCTGCACTTCTTATACCACATCATCTTTTCGTTCTGGTCCCTCCCCTTTAAGGTTAGACCTAATTCGTTTTAACTTCTTCTGAGAAGTCCACTATTATTATTTCTGCTTTTCTTGTAGTATCAACTACTATTCTTTCTCCTTGAATATCAATCAGGGTGAGCAACCGATTTTCTTTTCTGACAACATCAGCTAATATTGCTCATCATGTGGATTTTCTGCTATTCGTCCCCTTTTTGCTCCTCATACAACGGAGTCTTGAGAAAGGGCTGGTCCAATTCTTAGAGCTTCACGCCCTAAATGTCTTCCAAGAAGATTCACAGTTCATACTTCTTATACGTCAGAAGTCGGCAACAGTTAGGTTATATATGTATAATAACAACTATATACACTTAACTATGCATCATGTCTACTATCTCAGGGTTTAAGTCCAGGAATCTACTCTATAGACACCTAGTTCACTTAAACCACGGCTCTGATACCAACTTGTAACACCCGGCTTTTAAACCAAAAACACCCCTGAAAATTTTTCATTTAAAACGAAGGTTTCATTACATAAAACCATAACATAAATGGTATATTTTATTAAAAACGGGTACAAGTGTATCAAGGAGAGTATATAATACCATAATCTCCTTTGAAGCCGGGCTGCTACAACAGCATCTATGAGTCCCACTGCTTAGTTACGGACTCTATCTTTTCCCCTATCAAGAACATGCTAACCTGCAGGGACATTAACAAATAACGTGAGCTATAAAGCTCAGTGAGTAATCATATCTGCAAATAACGTGTACAATAAACACATCCATATATAATTCTTTATATATGATACACATATATATTATTTCATCTTTCAATATCAAATTCCATTTTATAGCCTTTTCCGACCAAATGTGTATATCTGTCTGGATATCGGACCCAGACTACTAGCCTTACCGGCTGATCATATATATCTTAGGATTTCACATCCCACTGCATAGCCTTACCGGCCGAATCGTGATATCATGTGATTTTCAAATCACCTCAGATAATTGTACACTTTATCATATCCAGTCTGTTATTTACATACCAATCAAATCAATTCTGTACCATTTCTGTCCCATCTTTCTTAGTCATTTTTGACTATACCATATATCATGACTATGTAAGTCGTATCATTTGTTATCGCTATACAAGCCGCACCAAAACATTTCCAGCATATGAATCATAGCCCGCAGGCCGCACCAGTTTGGGTTCAGCAACCCGAAATCGTAGCCATAAGGCCGCACCGTTTCTATATAATAATATCATAGCCATATAGGCCGCACCAGTTGGATATAACATCCGGTATCATAGCCACAAGTGGCCGCACCATCTATTAACAGCTCATTTCACGATCAATTATGGCTCACGGTTTTACCCACTATTGCCTAGACTCACGACTCTGTTCTTGTCATCGCAATGACTCACGGCTTATCCGGTATTGCCTTATTAAATTGGACTCACAGCTCCGTTCTTGTCATCGCAATGACTCACGGCTTATCTGGTATTGTCGCATTACTGACTCACAGCTCCGTTCTTGTCATCGCAATGACTCACGGCTTATCTAGTATTGTCATATCCCTGTTTATCTATTTATTGACTCAAAGCTCCGTTCTTGTCTTTCTCAGACTCACGGCTTATCTAGTATTGTCTTTTTTCATATATCTTTACACTTGTCATTTTCGTCCCTCGAAGTTGTTTCAACCTGTAACAGTTCAATCATCATATATCATATATGATATCAGTGAGATTACTCACCTGGATGCTAGCTGCATTTAAATCCCGGTTGTTTCTTGCCTTTGCGTGCACCACAACCATTTTGTCCCATACCTATTTATCCATTTCATATCAAATGATAATAGGTTAATAATCATTTCAATTGACTCTAATACATAAGAGTCCAATATTATGCAACTATAAACCATCCCTAGATGATAAACTTTCCATTTATCATCTTTTCACAAGTTTTACTATTCACCGGGGCATTCGTATCGATCTACAGTGCCCCCGAGGAGTCAAAAACTCAATTTAATAATTTTCCAGGACTTTTCAGACCATTTTGAACCTATGGTTCAAGTTTGAGGTAAATCGGACAAGCCAAACAAAAGTTAGCATTTCTGATCCCCTATCTGGTGGGCGCACTGCGCCAGGCAGTGGGCGCACTGCGCCTGGGCGCACCCCGCCCTGATCATGGGCGCACTGCGCCTAGCGCCTGGGCAGTCCCCTGATCAGTCGCGATTTGTGCACTGTAGCACGCAGTTTTGGCCCATTAAGTCCTTATTTCTGTTCTTAATCGTATGGGGTTTGTTCTAGGATCAAAACCCTTGACTAATAACAAGTTTTAAGCCATTAGAAACACCTTAATCACACCAATTCATGATTTAGGGTTCTTGAGCAACAATTCAATTTCTCAACAATAGCAACCTACTTTGCTATTTTTAACATATGTTCTTACTACATGAACATGTTTAAGCCCAGAAATCATATACACATCATGGATTATGGCTGAAATTACAGATTTCAGTCCACTCCATGGAAACCATCAAGAACACACAAAAGCTTAGGTTAGAATTCAAGTTTACTAACCTTAATTGCTTGGAAACTTCCAATTTCTAGCCATCAATCCGATTTCATGCTTCAAGCTTCATTGATTCTGCAGAAATCGCACCCAAAATCCTTCCCGTAAGCTGAAAAATTGACAGCCACAATAGGAGAGTCAACTCTCCTATTTATACTTCCAAACTTTACATTTTTAGTCCCTAAGTTCCATTTTCTTGAACTTTGGCCCTAATAATCAAGTTTTATGACATAAAACTTTCATTTCTTATATTTTTGCCACAAGCAACAATATTTTTACATAATTGGTCCCTCACACGATCAAATGACCAAATTACCCTTTTTATGGTAAAATGACCAAAAATCAGTTTTTATAACATTTTAAGTCCATAACTCAAAATATTATTTCAAACTAAATTCTTTTCTGTCCAAAAGACCAAATTACCCTTCCAAGGTAAAATGACCATTTTACCCCTTTTTATTATATTTACATAAAAAGAGTGTCTTGGCATTACAGTCTACCTCCTGAGTTTAATGCTTTCCATATTACTACAGAAGGTGGCACACTGATCAGTGATAAAACACTGGTTAGTGAGGATGAACCATCCTACTACAAGGAAGTGATGACAGACCCTGAGGCTAACAGATGGAAAGAAACCATGGAGCATGAAATTTAGTCCATGTATGACAATCAAGTTTGGATCTTCAAGAAGAAGACTGACATGGATGGGAATGTACACACATTCAAGGCCAAATTGGTTGCGAAGGGTTCCACTCAGACTCAAGGAATTAATTACGATGAAACCTTCTCTCTAGTAGCCAAGATAAAGTCTATTAGAGTGTTACTTGCCATTGCTGCATTTTATGACTATGAATATGGCAGATGGATGTCAAAACCGCTTTCCTTAACGGAAAACTACCAGAGGATGTGTATATGGCACAACCAGAGAGTTTTGTAGACAGCAAGTATCCAAATAGAGTGTGTAAGCTTGAAATGTCCATTTATGGACTTAAACAAGCTTCTCGCAGCTGGAACATCTGCTTCCATGAGTAGGTCAAAGAGTTTGGATTTTCTAGAAGTCAGGATGAATCCTGTGTATATGTTAGATCTAGTGGGAGTAATGTAGTATTTCTGATACTGTATGTCGATGACGTACTCCTTATAGGAAACGACATCCCAACCTTACAAAGTTTAAAAGCTTGTCTTGGGAAGTGTTTTGCTATGAAGTATCTGGGAAATGCATCTTATATACTTAGAATAAAGATCTATAAAGATAGATCAAAACGTTTGATGGCACTTTGCCAGAGTACATACCTAGACAAGATCTTGAAGAAATTCAGGATTAGATTGTTCCAAGAAAGGATTCTTTCCTATATAGCAAGGGATAAAGCTAAGTAAAGAGCAATGTCCCAAAACTGATGGTGAATTAGATAGGATGAGTCGAATCCCATATGCTTTGGCTGTAGGATCGATCATGTATGCCATGATATGTACTCGACCTGATGTTTCGTATGCTTTAAGAATGATATCATGATAATCCTAGCAAAAGTCATTGGACAGCAATTAAAGGCATTCTTAAGTATATGAGAAGTACTAAATACATGTGCCTGGTATATGGAGGAAGAGATGAGCTAAGAGTAACTGGGTTTAGTGATGCAAGTTTCCAAATAGACAGAGATGACTCTTGCTCACAGTCAGGATGATTGTTCATGTTGAACGGAGGAGCTGTCACCTAGAAAAGTTCGAAGCAAAAGTCGGTAGTTGACTCAACATGCGAGTCGGAGTATATAGCAGCAAGCGAAGCTGCAAAGGAAGCTACATGCTTGAAGAACTTCATCGGCAATCTTGGCATTGTCCCCAACATCAAGGATCCCTTTGAAGTCTTCTGTGATAACGAGCGTGCAGTCACATTGACTAAAGAACCTAAGGACCTTAGGAGATCAAGGCATATACTCAGAAAGTACCACTATGTTCGAAACCGAGTTGAAGACGGGGACATCGTAGTGAGCAGAGTACCATCAGAGCATACCAGGACCATAGGCATTAGACTTGCTAGCTAAATGTCTTAAATGTTTAGTTTATAGTTTAACAACTGAAACATAGAACAGTGTTAATTGTACATCACTTCCACAGTCAGTCATACTCTTGGAAGCAGGTAGTGATTTAAGACTGTCATGAGTGCTAGTAGATTGTTTATAGAGACTAGACATACCAATGTGATTGCGACTAACCCTCGTGAGTGCTTGGTAGAGATCCAACTATTGGAACAACCCACACCTAGAGATTACTTCATGGATTTAGTCGCAAGTAATCTAGGATGATAATATCTCTTATTCTTCAAACCAAGATACATAAGGGATCTGCACTATGATTCTATCATACTTCGGTCTACTCAAATGCTATTCGTAACTAGTAGTTATAACGGGTATGTCCGAGTATGATATGATGAAATAGACAAAGACTATGTAGTCAAAGTTTATCTGTTCCTTCTGCCTAACAAGGAAAAGCGATATTTGTGGGCCCCTCGATGATTTGATGTTGACACTAAGTGCTTGGCCAAGCCCTGACCAGATTGATGTGTTCAATTCGTGGTCCAACTAGGTCATCATAAATCACTATCGGGAAACAACTTTGAACTATCGGGATCTGACTATTTCCATGACCCGGGTTCATCTTGATATCTTGAGAACAGAAGAATAAAAGATCACTTATCTAGGAGTCATCTCTTTTCGTTTATTAGACTTCGGTAGTTGCATTGGATGGCACACTCTACTGATTTTTAGGTTGTGTTCAAGTTGACAACTTGTCCAAGTGGGAGACTGTTGGAATAATGTCCAATGTCATCAACTTGTTAGAATACTTCTGATGATAAAAGGTAGAGTCCTTTTGGGTTGCCCTCAGAACCCATAAAAACACTTAGAGTCAAATAGAGGAAAGGTTATTTAGTTAATTAATTTATAGAGAGTAAATTAATTGGAAACTAAAAGAATAATAACAATTTAATTGGTAATTAATCTAGGATTAATTTGGAACCAATTAAAGGGTCTGGATTGTAATTGATTAAAGATATAATCAATGGAACAAGTCGGAGGGTGCGGCCACCAAAAGGCTCCTAAGTTTGAAACCTAGGAGCCCATGTACTATAAATAGAGGCCTTGGGGTGACACCCTAAGGCATCCCAAACCCTTTGAGCCGCAAACTCCCCTCCTCCCCCATCCCTCTGCGAAAACTCTTCCCTCTTTAGGGTTAGAGTTCTTTGCTCTTGATCTGCTTGGTTTTCTAGTTGTCCCTAGGTACAAGCCAATAGAGGGATTTGCATTTTGGATCCTGATCATCGTGGCCCTGACTAGATCACAAGGCAACGACTTCTTGAGGTATATTCTTTAAGTTTTAAAGTTGTTATGATCTGCTACGAACTGATATGATCCTAAACTGTGTTTATGGAAGTTAATGGTTTGATCTTATTTGTCTTCTGATGCATGTGTTATTTGTGTTATGTGATTAAATCCCAATACTAACAAGGAATATACTACCCCAACACCCCTAGAATCTCACTCCTGCTCACAGCATGCCATGGCGCGTCTGAACACACTCTTGTCGTTTAAGCACCTTCTTTCACCGTAAATGATCAGTTCTCCCCCACTTGGGTTCAAACCCAATCCTACTACTGATCATTTGAACAACAAGCCACATACTCCTGCGACGATGCTCCGCGCTCTTTTACTTTCAGTCACATCGCGCGTCTTTGTTCTAGCAATTCTAGTCGTGCCAAATGCTCAATTCCATTTCTCGTAGCTGCACTCGTCGACTTGACTAGCTCCTCCACTTAGATTGAACATAAAACTTGCCTCAAAGCCTCGACAACTCCTAAGTAAGCACACTTACTTTCACCTCCCACTTCTTCAACTTATTTGGAGGATGAAAAGTAAGCCTACTTACCAACCCAACAACTCGCATCGAAGCCAAACACCATCTCATTACGCTTGTTTTGACGATGTAAAGAGGTTTACATCAACCATGGTATGCTGCTCATCATCCGCTAGCCGTTCTAGGCATCATTGGCACCTCCTCGGTCGTGAGTCGTAAAGCTCAACCACACGCCCTCTCAGTCCCTACCCGAATCATCCTTGCAGCACATGACTGCTCCCTCGCTTGCGCCACCTATGTATCTTCGTGTCATCTCAGACACAGTCTCTGCCGTCTGCTCCAAAGCCAAAAATTCGCAGGAAATCTGTTCCATCTCTATTCGTGGCATGCTCTGTCTTCGTAACCACTCCACGAACTCCTCCCTACTCGCCCACAAAACCTCTGTCGCCATCAGATCTCGAAACTCCTGGGCACTCAGGCCAGCATCCTGACCACTCTCACTAAACCTCATGATCACCATTCAGCAACCAAATGGATAAAGGTTACCACATCACATTAGCATTTAAGTCAACTATGCTAGACAACCACACACTCAGCTCATTGGATTCTTCGTGACTAATTCCTGACTCGAACGTGGATCATGTGCTTTCTGTAGTAGGAGCTCAACTACTACCTTCCACACCTATCCATGTTCGTTCCGAGACTCGTCCCAAAATCCCCAATTCTCTTCTCACGATAATACTAACACATATGCCTGTACTAGCATATGTCATTACTTTTCCTAGTCTGCTAGGAATCCCACCCACCATGCTACTCTACTATGACAGAATTTCCTCCAGCATTGACGAATCGCCTCACAAATGCAGAGTCATATACAGTGTAGAAATAAATAGGTATTCGAATAAGAGATCCTACCCTAAGGCAACAACCAAACAAGAAACATGCAATAAGGCCAAATCAAGCATTCTCATACTATTCAGTTCCTACAATATACAACTTTATTGGCATTCTCTAAACAACTAATCAATACTAGCATACATCCCTAGTAGTAAGCAGCAAACAATGAAAACACTTGAGGTATTCATTTTAACAGGCCATCGCACACACACACATCTTCACTCTGCCTACACCATTTGGAATTCCACCCCACCCTGCTACTCAACAAAGATGGAATTTCCTCTAGTGGTGATGAGTCTCCTCATAAATACACAGTCATATAGAGCATAAAATCAAAAACACATTCGAATAAAAGATCCTACCCTATGGCAACAACCAAACAAGGAACATGCAATAAGGCTAAATCAGGCATTCTAAGGCTATTCAATTCCTACTATATATAGCTCTAATGGCATTCACCAAGCAACCAATCAACACTAGCATTTGTTCCAAAAGCTAGTTGTAGAAAATCATAACATCAACAATATTCTTTCTAGCAGTCAAGTTAGCATACACACATCATATATTCTGAAAATCATCAACAAAGACTAAGCACTTAAACCTTTTCCCAAGTGGTGTCGGCTGACAGTACATACTGAGTCTTCATTATACCATACATTAAACCCCTTTCTTTTAAAATCATTTTTAAAGAAAACTTTTGAGCCTCAAACTTGAGATCAAAACCCACCAAGTGAGTATGATTCACTCAAGTTGTGCTCTGATACCAACTTGTAACGTTCCAGATTTTATAGTAAATTTAAAAATTCTAACAAAATATTTCCATTAAATAATCCAGACATTTTTAATTTATAAAACCTCAAAATGTAAACATTATTTAAATCATTTAAAATATTCAAAACTCAGCATCTATATTTATCTCAAAATATTTAATATCAAAACCAATCCAACAACAAAAGTCAAAATAGATCAAGCCAACACAGAATAAATATCCAAATGAAGCAGCATCAGTATGTACGCGTCACGCCTTGCCGTCACCCACACTTCAAAAATCTGAAACATTGATTTTGTGGGGAAAGTGTAAGCACACATCTTAGTGAATTTCAACACATACATCGCATATCCATCACACATACTCCACCCATATCAAAGGCACACCACATAATAAAGGCACACAGCACAACTACAAGGCACAGTACAACCACAACACACAACATGATAATGGATACAGCTCAATCATGTATCACACTACACCACCAATCACAGGACAATCATGTCACCCAGCTCAATCATGGCACCCCGCTCCATGATGGCACCCAGCTCAATTATTGCACCTAGCACACTCATAGTACACCACACACCATGGCACCCGGCTCAATCATGGCCCCAGCTCCATGAATGGCACCCGACTCAATGGTGGCGCTCCCAACACTCATAGACTTACTAGAACTTTCTATGGCTTGTTACTATCCACCTACATCCTAAACAGCACACACAAGCTACAGTAAAGAATGTACAACTTCCATACAATGTAGTGATGCACTCACCTCAAAACCGTAACTGTAGAAATTCATCCAATGACTCTGCAGGTCCCACCAACCTCCACTCGCACACCTAACATTCCTATAAGATATTATAATGTTACTTATAATTTAAATGTTTATAACTTCCGACACGCACCGTGTGTCAACCATGACCCCCCCTATTCAATTTTCTCATTAACGGAGTTATTAGATGTTTTAATTAAGTTTGAGTAAGTCCAAACACCCACTATAACCACCAAAACTCATAACCAATACCATACGACCGAAAAGGAAATTTGACAGCAAAGCTGAATTTTGACTCACTTGCAAGATTTGCAATATTAAACCAAGGAGGGTTCAAGATAAAATCTGATAAAAATCATGAAAACTATATACCCAAGGACAATGTCACAGGGCCTGACCTTAGGTCATTTGCATTTTTCAATAACAAATGATAAATCCCCAAAGTTGACTGACTTGATCAGTCCACTCACTAGAACACACTTCAAATATTCAATCAAATATCAAAATGGACAAGGAGTTAGGTTTTGATTTTTGTAGGTTCTGAATATTTTAATACCCTTATTAAGGAACAAACTAGACTCGAAAGCAAAACTAGAGAAATAAATCACAAGCCAAATGGAAAATCCTATGATTATATATGAATTTTCCAAGATGGAGTTCAAACCAGTTGGAAATGCAAAAGGCCTTAATCAACACTTCTAAAACCCATTAACACATAGATTAAGACCTCTAGGGTCTGAAATTAGTCCATATACATCTCCAAATCAGAAAGCTTAGGGTTAGAATACAATAGCTTGAGCCATACACCTCATGAACACACACATGCACACACAATGATTGTGCATGTGTGTAGCAATTGACTAGCATGAAATCACAAGATAAATCATTGAAGCAAGATTTTATAAGCATCAAAATCAGAAGAGGATACCCTTAAGAAACACCATGCACACACATAGACACATCTCACGGTGGAGGTGTGGTGATGGTGATGGCTACGGTTAGAAGAAAAGGGGAGAAAACCAAATTAAAACTTACCTCACCCGGAGATCACGATCCTAGAATATTGCTTCCTACACACAACCTTCCCTATCAGACCACATGTGCACCTTCTTTCCTTCCCTCCCAAGCTCACAATGGCAGCAGCAATCACAAGGAGAAAACGAGATAAGGAAATACGCACCAGGAGGGCTACGACCAAAAATAAAACACGATCTAGGGCTTGGAGGGTACAAGAGGCGTCCAAGAGTGTGCTATGGGCTCAATTTTACGTCAAACGGCCATAGGGCCGATTTATTCCATTCTCAAAACCCTCCCGTCGCACAAGAGAAACCCCACATGGCTTCATGCAAAACTTTGGTGCATTGCCAAGTTTGGCCCCTGGAATATGGGTCTTAATTTTTGTTTGAAACCTTTAAGTTTAATTCCACATTTCAAGTTTTCAACTATGACATAACCCACACCCAAACCAATACAATTAAGTTGTTATTATCATCATCATTATTATTATTATTATTATTATTATTATTATTGTTGTTATTATTATTATTATCGCTAAAATAATAAATCTCGAATTTACGAACGTATCGGAAAAACGGGGCGTTACAACTCTCCCCCACGTATAAGAATTGTGTCCCCGAAATTCACCTCTAACGCCACTTGATCAAAACACCACAATCTCTCAAACGATTCTTAGATTGAACTGACTCGTTCCCACTCCAACAAATAGTGTTCTCGTACCTTCTGACACACGACATCACGTGAAACGACAACATGCTATAGTTGGCAACAGCCATTTAAGGCGAACTCAGCCAATCGGAGGTAAGCATCCCAGCTACCCCTCCCCTAAAGCCCAAACTATGCTTTATGACACTTGCAACTCCAATCTTATCCCTGACCAACAATAACCTACTACCAATAACCTACTACCATATCTATGTACATCACAGTAATCAACAGTCTACATCACTATGTACATTGAGCCATGCTCCACCGCTCAGCACTTTGAGCTGCGCATACTATGTTCATTGAACCATGCGTATCTGCTTAGTGCGTCTTATCGAGCATCCTACTTTGTACCATGTTGCTCAATGTGTCGAGCCATCCCTACAACATATACAACAGCTACAGATATGATGTGTATGCTATTACCTTACCGTGCTACATGAGCACGACATCCAACCCCTGATATAGCACGTAGCAAGATATGCAATCCAATCAAATGCTTTAGCCTTGCAATAGCCCAACATACCTAGACCTTGCTTCAATTGACTTGATTGCATCATTTCTCACATAACACTAACATACCGCACCTAATTAACATCTGTAGACAAAATCTTGCACTAGATGCTCGAGTCCTTCTGTGACTCAAGAGAACCTAACAAGGAAGATACTACCCCAACACCCCTAGAATCTCACTCCTACTTGCAGCATGCCATGACGCGTCTAAACACACTCTGGCCGTCTAAGCACCTTCTTTCACCGTAAATGATCAGTTCTCCCCCACTTGGGTTCAAACCCAATCCTACTATTGATCATTTGAACAACATGCCACAAACTCATACGACGATGTTGCACGCTCTTTTACTTTCAGTCACATCGTGCGTCTTTGTTCTAGCAATTCTAGCCATGCCAAATGCCCAATTCCATTTCTCGTAACTGCACTCCTCGACCTAACTAACTCCCCCACTTATATTGAACATAACACTTGCCTCAAATCCTTTACAACTCCTAAGTAAGCACACTTACTATCACCTCCCACTTCTTCAACTTCTTTGGAGGATGAAAAGTAAGCCTACTTACCAACCCAGCAACTCCCATCGAAGCCAAGCACCATCTCATTACGCTTGTTTTGACGATGTAAAGTGGTTTACATCAACCATCGTATGATGCTCATCATCCGCTAGTTGTTCTAACCGTCGCTGGCACATCCTCGGCCGTGAGTCATAAAGCTCAACCACACACCCTCTCAGTCCCCACCCGAATCATTCTTGCAGCACATGACTGCTACCTCGCTTGCGCCACCTATGTATCTTCATGTCATCTCAAACATAGCTCTAAAGCCACAAATTCACAAGAAATCTGCTCCATCTCTATTCATGGCTTGCTCTATCTCTGAAACCATGCCACAAACTCCTCCCTACTCGCCCACGATACCTCTATCGCCATCAGATCCCGAAACTTCTGGGCACTCAGGCCAGCATCCTCACCACTTTCAGTAAACCTCATGATCACCATTCAGAAATCGAATAGATAAAGGTTTAACACATCACAGTAGCATTTAAGTCAACAATGCTAGACAACCACACACTCAGCTCATTGGATTCTTTGTGAATAATTCCCGACTCGAACGTCGATCCTGTGCTTTCGGTAGTAGGAGCTCTACTACTACATTCCACACATATCCATGTTCGTTCTGAGACCCGTCCCAAAATCCCCAATTCTGTTAACACCGATAATAATAACACATATGCTTGTGCTAACATATGTTTATCACTTTTCCTAGTCCGCTAGGAATCCCACCCACCTTGCTACTCTACTATGACGGAATTTCCTCCAATGTTGACGAATCGCCTCGCAAATGCACAATCATATACAATGTACAATTAAATAGGCATTCGAATAAGAGATCCTACCCTAAGGCAACAACCAAGCAACGAACATGCAATAAGGCCAAATCAAGCATTCTCAGACAATTTAATTCCTACTATATACAACTTTAATGGCATTCGCTGAACAACTAATCAATACTAGCATACGTCCCTAATAGTAAGCAGCAGACAATCAAAACACTTGAGGTATTCATTTTAACAGTCCATCCCGCACACACACACATCTTAACTCTGCCTACACCATTAGGAATTCAACCCCACCCTGCTACTCAACTAAGATGGAATTTTCTGTAGTGGTGATGAGTCGCCTCATAAATACACAGTCATATAGAGCATAAAATCAAATAGACATTCGAATAAAAGATCCTACCCTATGGCAACAACTAAACAAGAAACATGCAATAAGGCTAAATCATGCATTTTAAGGCTATTCAATTCCTACTGTATACAACTCTAATGGCATTCACCAAGCAACCAATCAACACTAGCATACGTTCCAAAAGCTAGTAGCAGAAAATCACAACATCAACAGTATTCTTTCTAGCAGTCAACTTAGCATACACACATCAAATATTCTGAAAATCATCAACAAAGACTAAGCACTTAAACCTTTTCCCCACTGGCGTCGATTGTCGGTACACACTGAGTCTTCGTTATACCATACATTAAACCCTTTTTTTAAACTATTTTTAAAGAAAACTTTTGAGACTCAAACTTGGGATCAAAACCCACCAAGTGAGTCCCCGTCAACATTGGTGAACCGATTAAGAAAAAAGACCTTGTCACGCTTGTAATTTCAAGACTTTGGGAAGAATACAATGACTAAACATCAACCATTTTGCTCACCACCGACTAATCAGCTTCAACAAACTACACGGTCTTCTAAGTCACCACGACTACATGATCAACTGTAACGTCCCAGATTTTACAGTAAATTTAAAAACTTTAAGAAAACATTTCCATTAAATAATCAAGACATTTTTAATTTATAAAACCTTAAAATGTAAACATTATATAAATCATTTACAATATTCAAAACTCAGCATCTTTATTTATCTCAAAATATTTAACACCAAACCAATCCAACAACAAAAGTCAAAATAGATCAAGCCAACACAGAATAAATATCCAAATGAAGCGGCATCAGTGTGTACGCGTCACGCCTTGCCGTCACCCACACTTAAAAAATATGAACTAGTGATTTTGTAAGGAAAGGGTAAGCACACAACTTAGTGAATTCAACACATACATCGCATATCCATCACACATACTCTACCTATATCAAAGGCACACCACAAAATAAAGGCACACGGCAAATCAAGGCACACAGCACAACTACAAGGCACAGTACAAGCACAACACACAACATGATAATGGAATACAGCTCAATCATGTATCACACTACACCCACCAATCACAGGACAATCATGGCACCCAGCTCAATCATGGCACCCCGCTCCGTAATGGCACCCAACTCAATTATTACACCTAGCACACTCACAGTACACCACACACCATGGCATCCAACTCAATCATGGCCCCTAGCTCCATGAATGGCACCCAACTCAATGGTGGCACTCCCAATACTCATAAATCTACTAGAACTTTCTATGGTGTGTTACTACCCACCTACATCCTAAACAGCACACACGAGCTACAGTAAAGAATGTACAACTTCTGTATAATGTAGTGATGAAATCACCTCGAAACCGTAACTGTAGAAATTCATCCAGTGACTTCGCGGGTCCCACCAACCTCCACTCGCACACCTTACATTCTTATAATATATTATAAGTTTCTACAAAGCATACAACTAGCCTTACTATCAATAAATACTTATAGCGTTACTTATAATTTAAATGTTTATAACTTCCGACACGCACTGTATCTCAACCATGACCCCCCCCCCCCCCCGGTATTCAATTTTCTCATTAACGGAGTTATTAGATGTTTTAATTAAGTTTGAGTAAGTCCAAACACCCACTATAACCCCCAAAACTCATAAATGTGACAATCGTCATATTTGGTCAACAAAAGTCAACCGTAGTCAAACAACGCATACGTTAATCCATATGTTGAAATGTAATTTATCAAAACTTTTACGATGCATTATCAGATATTATAATGCTACGTACACTAATTCAAACCAATTATCGAGTAAACGTTGAAAATACGGATAATAAACTACTGTAGCGTAAAAATTCGATAATCATATAATTATTATTTTGGGAATAATAATATTCATAAAATGATGTATTCGTGAATATGAACCTGTGGATATATAGAACGTCGAAAACGGAGTTCGTATATGAAAGTTACAACAATTAAATCGCTGTGAACGAATAAATGTACATAGGGTTTGAACCCAAAATACAAAACGTGGTGCCTTAAACATCAAATATGGAATAAAAAATTATATTTTATGAAGCGTAATATTATCTAGTATTTAATTTCATAGCCAAATATATTTTCCGGTAAAATGTTGAAAATCACGTAATCGGAAGAATAATGCGCTTAAACACGTATTTCATCGTTTAACGAACTATGAGTCAATCTAAATAAATATTTAACAATGTTTTTATACATAATATTTATTTAGAATATCATTCTTAGAAAACTTATAAAATTACACTAAAACGCTTTACGTATTTTATAAAAACACTTATTTTTATAAAAGATGTGTATTATTTATAAAACCAACCCCCTACCCCCCCCCCCCCCCCCCCAATTGGCTGAACCCCAACTATCACACCACAAAATCTTAGGAACGCTATTCATAATCCTAGGAAATTAAAAGCCTAGAATTGATTTATTAATAAACAATTATAAAGAAAATCTCCCATATCTTTCATGAAGAAAAGCAAATTTGAACACAAAGCACCCAACTCACTCTCCCTCTCTTCTCTCTACCTCTCGGCTCACACACCACCACTCCACCACCATTCAACCACCTGCCACCACCACAACCACCGCCGGCCACCACCTCCCACCACCAACAGTCATCATTTTCAAGTGTTTTTCAAATCTACTTGGTAAGTTAGCTTTATCTAGTCATTTTAAGACATATTGCACCACTTTCATCTCTTTTACGCACACTAACATTTACGGAAATCCATTGGATAATAGCTTTGTTCAAGGGCCCTCCGAGCTCTAAGGCTTGAATCTTTGTTTCTACCGTTAATCTCTCGAGACCAAACTTGTTTCTAGTCAAAGCACGCTTCAAGGGTGAGTTCATACCCCTTTTTTTCGTCTTTATTCAAGCTTTTAGGGAGAGAATACAAGTTTACACCTTAAAAACGACTATTTACACAACTTTTTAACTAGTTTTTGTGTAAAAATGCTTTAACATGAAATAATGCTAGATCTAAGTGTTATGAACAATATTTTGTGATATGTTTAAATAAAAACACAAATCTATAAACATAATGTGTGTAAATATGCTAGACCTTCAAGAGAAAAGTCATAAAAATGAAAACTAGTATAAACTACATTTTTGTGACCGGAAATATGACTTTTCTAGCAAAAATGGTTATAACCAAGTTATTAGACCATTTTTGTGGGAAATATCTTAAAAGACGTTATTTTACGAACATCTAAACAATTTATTTCACATATATACGTAAATATATGCTATGTACAACGAAACATTAAAAATAAACTATTATAGGAATAGTTTATGGACACAAGTGTTGCTATGACTTTTTGAACAAGACAAAATAATTATATAAAAATATATAATTATCATACACTAGTATATCATTGTGGGAAAAATGATAATGGAAACTACAAGGGTTTTTCATATACAAATTTTACGTAAACAAGTTGATATACTTACATTTTTGTGAGATGGGTCTTCACGGTGCCTATTTAAGTACACATACTAAAAGTCCTTAATTTATAACCAGGGTCTCGGTAAGAGAACGTGATATTTGTGTATAGATCTATACGGGATTGACAACGCTGCACCTGAGCTGTTAGCTACAGCTAGACCAGTAGGTCTGAGGTGACAAATGTCTAACATTCCGACGCCTGAAGAACGTTGCAGCAGACGTACATGGTCATAGTATGGTTATAGGGTGTCTCACATGGGAAATCAACGATACATTTAGTTTACGCGGGAACATGCTTTTAAATAGTTTTATAATAGATTAAAACTACATAATACTATTTTTAAGTACCGAAGTACTTAAACAGTATTGGTCTTTGGGTTTTAAGACTACAACACTTTTATAAGAAAATATTGGATTTTCTGGGTTACAATACTATATTTTACAAGGAAATGGATTTCTCATACAAGTTTTATGGTATTAAAACTACATTTTAACAAGTTACAAATACAAGTATAGTTTTACTTATCCATACAAGTTTTATGGGATTAAAACTACATTTTAACAAGTTACAAATATAAGTATGGTTTAACTTATTCATACGAGTTTTATGGTATTAAAACTACATTCTAACAAGTTACAAATATAAATATGGTTTTACCTATACATACGAGTTTTATGGAAATTAAAACTACATTTTATCAAAATATAAATATAAGTATGGTTTTACTTATACATGCGAGTTTTATGGAAATTAAAATTACATTTTATCAAAATATAAATATAAGTATGGTTTTACTTATATATACGAATTTTCTGGAATTAAAACTATAATTCAGTAAGATACAAATATAAGTACGATTTTACTTACACAAAGGTTTTATGGAATTAAAACTACATTTATTTTACGAGTAAACATGGTTTCATACAAGAAAAAAACTACGTAATACTATTTTCAAGTATAGAAATACTTATACATTTTCGGTCTTTGGGTTGTTAAGACTACGACTCACTTATAAGAAAATATTGGATTTTCTGGTTTCAAACACTATCTTTTTACAAGGAAAAAGGATTATGGATTTTCTCATACAAAAATCTTATGAACTCACCAACCGCAATGTTGACACTTTTTCAAATTACTTGTATTCTCAGGTAACAATTAGTCAGGTCCGACTAACCTTTTGGGATGGGATGCGAAGACGTCTTTTTTACTTATTTCGTTATCATACTGTAATTGGGTTGAAACAATACCGTTTGAACAATGTAACTTTCCAATTATAATGTATGATGGTTGTTTATCTACTTATGTTTCAATGTATGGATTGGTTGTGATACTATGTCCCGTTCCGCCCTCAGACGATTCCTCCATCATGGTTTGGGGATGTGACAATAACCAAGACCATACGACTGAAAAGGAAACTTGACAGCAAAGCTAAATTCTGACCTACTTGCAAGATTTGCAATATTAATCCAAGGAGGGGTTCAAGATAAAATCTGATAAAAAACATGAAAACTCTATACCCAAGGATAATATCACAGGGCCTAACCTCAGGTCATTTGCATTTTTCAATAACAAATGATAAATCCCCAAAATTGACTGGCTTGATTAGTCCACTCACTAGAACACACTTCAAAGATTCAATCAAATATCAAAATGGATAAGGAGTTAGGTTCGGATTTTTGGTAAGAGGAAGCTATACTCCTAACTTGAACGTTTCCCACTAGTATTGCCTCCAAAAGATATTTGTACAATTTATGGTGACTTTTTAAAGACAAAAGACCAAATCTCACGACACTTTGGACCAGTCAGTGGAAATGGGCAATTCCACACAACTTGGGTTCTGAATCAATTAAGACCCTTTTCAAGGAACAAACTAGACTCAAATCTAAAACAAAGAACTAAATCAAAAGTCAAATGGAAAATCCTATGATTATATATGAATTTTCCAAGATGGAGTTCAAAACATTGGGAATTGCAAAAGACCTTAATCAACACTAGGGTTTAGGGTTTCAACTCCCAAACCCACTAAGACATAGACTAAGACCTCTAGGATCTGAAATAAGTCCATAGACATCTCCAAGTCATAAAGCTTAGGGTTAGAATACAATAGCTTGAGCCATACACCTCATGAACACACACATGCACACACAATGATTGTTCATGTGTGTAGCGATTGACTTGCATGAAATCACAAGAAAACTCAAAATAAACATTGAAGCAAGAGTTTATAAGCATCAAAATCAGAAGAGGATACCCTGAAGAAACACCATGCACACACACACCTATGTTAAGCTAATTTAATAAGTAACTTGTTTTATTAGACGGTAGTTATGACACATGTACAAAGTTTGTTAAGTTTGTTGATTTGTTGGTAGTTAGTTTGTTATGTTCAGTGTTAGTTAGTATTTGGTATATAGTGAGATATTTTTCATTCGTTGTATTGTAACAATTCATAGAGTTTTGAATAATCTTCTGGGTTTCTCTCTCAAACTTCTCTCTTTATTAAGCATGGTATAAGAGCAATTAGCAAGATCTTGTTAATTTGTTCTTCATTCATTCTTCGTTTCATCTTCTTTGTTCTTCGTGGTATCATGTCTGGATCACAGCCTGAAAACAGCTCACCTGTTGGTAATCTTTCCAGCAATGATTTTTTGAAATCCCTATTATTTGGGTTCTTCAGATAATCTAGGAGCAATTTTAGTTTCTAACATCTTCAATGGTGTTGGTTTTATGGCATGGAAGAGATCTATGACAACTGCATTAGCCGCTAAAAATAAGTATGGATTTGTGGATAGTACGATTTCTCAACCATCTCATACTTCTGAAGAGTATCCTACCTGGTTTCGAGTCAACTCAATGGTCATTAGCTGGATTCTTGATTCACTTCAGAAAAACCTTGTCGACAGTGTATTGTTTCTACCATCTGCTAGTGAAATCTAGAAAGAACTGGATCAACATTATGCTCAGTCAGATAGAGCATTGATCTATCAAATTCAACAACTTTACTCTATTTCACAGAATTCTGACGATTTTTCTACATATGTTACCAAATTGTCAAAAATTTGGGATGAACTGTGAATTGTTCAAGCTTTGCCATATTGTTCATGCAGAGCTACTGCTGGACTCACTAAATATCTTGAAGATCAACAGTTGATTCAACTTCTTATGGGATTACATAATTTGTATAAAGAAACTAGGGCTCAAATTTTAGTGATGAAACCACTCCCTTCAGTTTCTACTGCTTATTCCATTATTACTCAAGAAGAGCATCAAAGAGAAATTCACATTTCGTCTCCCACAATTAATCCTGAAGCGGTTGTTATGCAAGTTTCTTCTTCATCATCCGATTCCACAAATAACTACAAGAAACCGTTACTTTGCAATCATTGCAAGAAGTCGGGTAACAAAAAATCACAGTGTTATCGCCTAATTGGATTTCCAGCTACTTTCAAGTTTACCAAATCAAAACACGATGACACTTCCTCTCAATCAACTCAATCATCTGCTCAAGCAGTTACTGCTTCACCTCTATATCACATGATCAATATCAACATCTTATTCAGTTGATTAATTCGAGTAACATTGGCTCAAATTATCCAATAAGTCAAGTTAATCCGATCATTACTGATGGAGCTCTTGCTAATGAACATAAATCCTTTTCTTTCAAGCACTTTGTTGCAAATGTATATCGATCCTCTGCTTTATTACGAACACACTACTCTTGGATCATCAATTCAGGAGCTACCGACCACATTTGTTCTAATAAGACTTTCTTTTCCTTCCTCAATAAACTCGATCAGCCTCACTCGATTGGACTACCTAACGGACAACATATGTTCATTTCTTTTTCTGGTGATGTAATACTTCATGATTCTATTACATTTCATAATGTTCTTTTCATTCCTTGTTTCAATTACAACCTTCTATCTGTTACTAAATTTGTTTCTCATCTTAATACCATTGTGATTCTCACTGATGAAGAGTGTCTAATGCAGGACCCTTCGTCAAAGAATAACTTGTCTCTTGGAATTCTCGGCAAACGAATTAATGATCTCCACGTGTTTATCAAAACCAATCTCTCTTTTCAGTTTGATTTTTCCATTCTTAAACCTTGTAATAAGTCCTCTATAATGTATTCTATGAGTTTGTTTGATACAAAGTTGTGGAATAAACGCTTTGGACATTTGTCTGTTAATAAACTCAAGAAGTTGTCTCTTGTTTCTTCTAGTGCTGACAATCACTGTGTTGAACCTTGTTTGATTTGTTCTCAATTAAAACATCACAAATTCCCATTTCCAAACAATATTTCTATCTCATCTCATCCGTTTGATCTTATACATATAGATGTATGGGGCCCTTACAAGTATTCTACTTTTGATGGTCATACATATTTTGTTACAATCATTGACAATTTCAGCAGATTTACATGGACACATCTTATTTCTCATAAAATTTATGCCATGTCTGTCATCAAAAGTTTTCTTCATTTTGTTAAAACTCAATTTGGAACTATTGTCAAGGTTATTAGAAGTGACAATGCCTATTAACTTGGAACCAGTCAAGATGGAGTTGATTTTTATGCACAAAATGCTATATTACATCAGAAATCCATTCTTATAAACCTCAACAGAATGGACTTGTTGAAAGGAAACACAAATATATTTTAGAAACGTCCCGGACTCTTTATTTTCAATCTGGTATTGGTTGTGTTTTTTGGGGGGAATGCATCAAGACTGCTACTCATCTTATCAATAGGATGTCAACTAAACCTCTTGATTATAAGTCACCATATCAAGTTCTTTATAATCAACAGCCTCAACTTGATTACATAAAAGCTTTTGGTTGTTTATGTCATGCTTCTCCTAGTGGTGTATCTAAAGACAAGTTTCAACCTCGTGCAGTCAAATGCATTTTTCTAGGATACCCTTATGGATACAAAGCTTACAAATTACTGAATTTAGAAACTAGTCAACTCTTTGTTTCAAGGGATGTCAAATTTTTTGAAGACACGTTTCCTTTAGTTACTTCTCATAATTCCCAAGGTTCTTGGTTTGGTCCTTCATATATACCTACTCCTTCTTCTGATTTTACCATAGATACTCCATCTGATGGATCTCTTCTAAACAACCCGCTTCCAGATATTACCGAAAATGCCCATGATGTTACCAACTTGTTAGTTCCATTAAGATGTACAACAAGAATTGTTCAACCTCCTATTCGTCTTAATGATTACATTTTGTAATCATGCGATGTCCTCATCTCATTCATAGTGTTTTCACACAATTACTAATTTTTGTATTAGTGATTCTTTATCTTCTATACCTTGAATATCTTCATCTCGTCCCACATTTGCTTTCAATACTACGGTTATCAACCATGAGCCTGCTTTTTACCATGATGCCAAAGGAATCCCCGAATGGGAAATAGCAATTGCTAATGAGTTTCAAGCTCTTGGAGAAAATCACACCTAGGATATCGTCAAATTGCCAAAAGGAAAACAGACCAATTTCCTATCGCTGGTATACAAAATTAAGTATCGATCTAATGGAACTATCGAACGCCACAAAGTGCGATTGGATGCCAAAGGATTTACTCAAAAGCATGGAGTGGATTTTCACGAGACGTTTTCACCTGTCGTAAAGTTCACTACTGTTTGTACTGTCGTGTCTCTTGCAATCAAAAAAGGGTGGAAAGTCTATCAGTTCGATGTTAATAACGCGTTATTACACGGGGACCTTCATGAAGAGGTGTACATGGAGGCTCCTCCTGGTCTTCAGGTTGAATCTTCTTCTCATGTATGTCGTCTTTGAAAGTCTTTATACAGTCTTAAGCAGGCTTCACGCCAGTGGTATTCTAAGTTGTCATTGGCTCTTCAATCACAAGGCTTTAAACATTCTCTAGATGATCATTCCTTGTTCCTAAAATACATTGATAATACAATCATCATTGTTGCTATTTACGTGGATGACATATTGGTTACTAATGTTGAGATTAATTTTTTTAAAGGATTTTCTTAGTGATGAGTTTAAAATAAAAGATTTGGGTTATATCCATCAATTTCTTGGTTTGGAGTTTAATGAAACAGAAGGCGGTATGATTGTGACTCAACACAAATTTGTTCAAGATCTTTTACAAGCTTATTCCATGCAAGATTGTGATTCTGTTTCTGCACCTCTTCCCACAGGTTTACGTTTGATAAATTGAAATAGATAAGCCTTTGTCTGAACCAACTGCTTATCGTCAATTAATAGGGAAACTCAACTTCCTTCTTCATACCAGGCCTGATTTGTCTTTTAGTGTTCAGCACTTAAGTCAATTTAATCAAAGACCTTGTGAAGCTCATTATTCTGCAGCCCTTCATGTTTTGAAATATGTCAAAAACACTGCTACTCAAGGCATTTTTCTCAATAATAATCCCACTTTTACCCTTGAGGCTTATTGTGATAGTGACTCGGCTGCTTGTCCAATCACTACACGATCTGTAAGTGGCTTCGTTGTGTTATTTGGAGGAATACCTTTGTCATGGAAATCAAAAAAGCAAGTTACTGTCTCACTGCTTCCGTTGAAGCCGAATATCGCTCCATATGCCGGATTTTTTTTGGAACTAGCATGGTTGAGTAGACTTTTTCATGAGTTACTAGTCTTGGATATCACTCGTGTTCCTCTTCAATGTGATAACAAAGCAGCTATCTATATAGCCAAGAACCCTGTGTTTCATGAGGGAACCAAGCATATAGAGCTCGATTGCCATTTTGTTCCAGAAAAATTACAAAGTGGACTGATTACTTTATCTCATGTTTCAACAAATGATCAATTATCTGATATTTTTACAAAAACTTTATCCGAAACTCGACACAAAGACGTATTGTCCAAGCTGGGTGTTTTACCATACCCACCAGCTTGACGGGGGATGTTAAGCTAATTCAATAAGTAATTAGCTTTATTAGACGGTAGTTATGACACGTGTACAAAGTTTGTTAAGTTTGTTGATTTGTTGGTAGTTAGTTTGTTATGTTCAGTGTTAGTTAGTAGTTAGTATATAGTGAGATATTTTTCATTCGTTGTATTGTAACAATTCAGAGAGTTTTGAATAATCTGCTGGGTTTCTCTCTCAAACTTCTCTCTTTGTTAAACAACCTCACGGTGGAGGTGTGGTGATGGTGATGGCCACGGTTAGAAGAGAATGGGAGAAAACCGAAAACCTACCTCACCCGGAGATCACGATCCTAGAAGCTTGCTTCCTACACACAACCTTCCCTATCAGACCACACGTGCACCTTCTTTCCTTCCCTCCCAAGCTCACAGTGGCAGCAGCAATCAGAAGGAGAAAACGAGATAAGGAAATACGTACCAGGAGGGCTACGGCCAAAAATAAAACACGATCTAGGGCTTGGAGGGCACAAGAGGCGTGCTCAAGTTTACGTCAAAAGGCCATAGGACCGATTTATTCCATTCTCAAAACCCTCCCATCGCACAAGAGAACCCCCACATGGCTTCATGCAAAACTTTGGTGCATTGCCAAGTTTGGCCCCTGGAATATGGGTCTTAATTTTTGTTTGACAGTTTTAAGTTTAATTCCACATTTCAAGTTTTCAACTATGACATAACGCACCCCCAAACTAATACAATCAAGTTATTATTATTATTATTATTATTATTATTATTATTATTATTATTATCGTTAAAATAATAAATCTCGAATTTACGAACCACCGAAAAAACGAGGCGTTACATCAACAAGTCAATTCCCACTGTTATCCCTGTCTCGCCTCAGGTCTTTGTTGCATCGACACTCCCTAATAACGCTATTCAGCATATTCAGCAACTGGTATCTCAACTGGGTTTTCAATTGAATCCCGTTGTTCGTCAACAACCTTCTCTGCAAGCTTTTTATGCCTCGCGTTCGCCCAACAACGTGGTACCAACCACAATAACTCCCGCAATCAGTTTTAAAACAAACCCCGGCCTCAGGATAATACTAGCAACAGAAATAATGGTTCCAGACAGTTTGCATGGGCCTCCACCCAAAATACCGTTTATGGTCACTACAATCGTTGTGGTATCGGTCACCTCCTGTCTCAATGTCCCATAAAGCAAAATTCTGCCCCGTCAAGGCCGACCTCTCAAGCTAACTTTGCGGCTTTTCCCGACCATGCATCCACTTCCGGTACCACATGGTTTCGCTATAACGGTGCTAACACCCACACTACAACTGACTTATTCAGTCTTGACTCCTCTAAAGCAAATCATGGTCATAACTCCCTTCATGTTGGTGACGGTAAAGCCCTTCTTATCTTTCACATTGGTTCTTCCAATATCTACTCACCTCACAAAACCTTCACTTTATCTAATATTCTTCATGTTCCTTAAATCAAAAAGAACCTTTTATATGTCGAACATTCCTGTCAAGACAACCATGTTTTGTTTGAATTTCACTCCTTTTTTGTTGTGAAGGACGAAACTACCCAAACTGGCCCTAGTGACAACGGTCTGTATTCTATTCGTCTTCTTCAACTGAAGTCTCTTCCCAAGATTTCCTTCACAGTCACCATAGCTTCCTCAACTGTTTGGCATCAACTCCTTGCCATTCGCATCACCGTGTTTTTAGTTCTGTTGTTTCTAGTTGTTCTCTGCCAGTTTCTATAAAACATGTCTTTTTTTATGTTCATCTTGTCAATTACGAAAAATTTCCAAACTTTCTTTGTCAGGTTCTAATTTTCAAAGTAATAATATTCTAGATTTGATATACTTTGATGTTTGGGGACCCGCGCCCACCTTATCTTTTGATGGTTACCATTTCTTTGTGTTATATGTTGATCATCACTCACGTTATGTGGATTTACCTGTTAGCACAAAAATCTGAGGTGTATTCCATATTCACAAACTTTGTTAAAATGGTCAAAAGACAATTCAACACCAAGCTCAAAACTGTTCAAACTGATTAGGGCGGTGAATTTCGCAACCTATCTTATTTTTTCACCTCTCTCGGGATCATTCATCATCGCTCTTGCCCTTACACTAGTGAACAAAATGGCATTGTCGAGCATCGCCATTGTCATGTTGTAGAAACTGGTCTCACTCTTCTTGGTCACGCAAGCCTTCCACAATGCTTCTAGCATTTCGCCTTTGAAACTGTCGCCTACCTCATCAATCATCCCTCATCCTGAGTCTCCTCAAACAAATCTCCTTTCTAACGTCTGTTGAATCGCAAACCTGACTACTCATTCCTTCAGGTCTTCTGTTGCCAATGCTTTCCACACCTTCATCCCTATAACCATCACAATATGGACTTCCGCTCCACTCTGTGTCTTTTTAGGTTATAGTCCTCTTCACCACGGGTAGCGTTGTTTTGATCCTGTAACGGACCGTATTTATATCGTCTGTCATGTTCGTTGTAATGAAGAATTTTTTCCCTTTCAATCCCTGTCACCACCACCAACTACCCCCACCAATCAGCCAATTCTTTATCTACTTTTCCCACCAACATCGCCACCTCATCAGATCTCTCCTCCGAACCAACCCACCCCCCGGTACCACTATAGCCCCTACTGTTGCACCCACCACTCCTCCGCAACACCACCTCCATCGCCCTCACCCCCTCGCCAACGCCCTTCCCATCTCTGAAAAATCCTAAACACACCAGTCCCTACAACCCCTCCGCCTACAAAGCCTGTAAACATGGTACTTCCTTAATCAAACCTACTATCTTTTCTGTTGCCAGCAAGTACCTTGAGTGGCGTCAAGCCATGGTTGATGAATTCCAGGCTCTTACCAAGAATGGAACCTGGTCACTCGTCCCTCTTGTTGCAAATACTAACATTATTGAATGCAAGTGGGTGTACAACTTAAAGACAGATTCCAGGGCAATGTCTCTTGCTACAAAGCACGTCTTGTCGTAAAGGGTTTCAAACAACAGCCAAGCCTTGACTATCACGAGTCATTTAGCCCGATCATCAAGGCTACTATTAATCGTATGGTTTTATCCCTGGCCATGACCAACAAATGGTCTCTCTGTCAGTTGGATATCTAAAATGCATTCTTAAATGGTGATCTATAAGAAACCGTATATATACAACATCCCAGGGATTTGTTCACCCGACACGCCTAATCATGTTTTTCTTCTCCTCAAATCTATTTACGGGCTCAAGCAAGCTTCGCGTGCCTGGTTCACTTGGTTATCCTCAACACTTCACCAGCTTGGTTTCTTGGGTTCCAAAATATATCCTTCCCTGTTCATTCTCAAATCTAGTCGTACCATTGTTTATGCTATTGTCTATGTAGACGATATTATTGTCTCAGGAAATGACACCATTACTATGAATAGGACCATCCAACAGTTGGGGTCTGCTTTTTCAATTAAAGACCTTGGCAAACTTCATTATTTTTTGGGCATCGAAGTTGTCTCGCACGGCAATGATATTCCCATGTCTCAAAGAAAATACATATATGATGTACTCCACTGATCGGGCTTAACAGATTGCAAATCGGTATGCTCTCTTATGAGCACTACTCAGGTCTTAACCCCTAACGACAGCCCCTGCTCTCCAACCCTGCTGCTTACTGCCAAACAGTTGGTGCTCTTCAATATTCTACTTTCTAGACTGGATATCACCTTTGCAGTAAACAAGGTCTGCCAATTCATGCATGCTCCAACCGAGAACCACTAGCCCGCTGTCAAACGAATCTTGTGCTACCTCAAAGGCACCGCTTATTTTGGGCTCTCTCTTCGTCACAACTTGGGCTCCTCCCTTCAAGCTTTCACCGATGTTATTTGGCAACCCAACAATAACACAAAACTCAACGCCTTCGTTGATATTGATTGGGCTAGCAGCCCAGTCAACCAACGTTCCACATGGGATTTGCTATCTACTTGGGGTCGAACTTGATCTCCTGGACTGCACGCAAACAACGCACTGTCTCAAGATCCTCCACTGAGTCTCAGTATAAGGCTCTAATACTATAGTTGAATTAATCTGATTAAAGGATCCTCTTAATGAACTGGTTGTTCCTGCTACATCATCACCCACTCTATGGTGTGACAATTTAGGACCAAAATATCTCTCTGTCAATCCCGTTTTTCATGCCCGTACAAAGCATGTTGAAGTCGATTTCCACTTTGTTCGTGAACAAGTTGCCCAAGTTCAATTAGATGTTCAGTTCATCTCTACTGATTATCAGATCGTCGATTAGTTCACCAAACCTTTATCCACCAAACCTTTATCCTCCCAAAGATTTCTTTTTCTACGATCCAAGCTACAGGTCATTCCCCACCCTCAGCTTGTGGGAAAATGTTAGACATAAGTTTAGTCTAGGTTTTCTAATTGTCTATATTAGAGTGTATCTAAGTGTACTTTGTCTAGTCTATATATACTTGTTCTTAAATCTCTTATCAAGTAATACAAATGACAATCTTTTCCTAGTTTATCTACTTGAACCCCCCCCCCTCCCCTCCCCCCTCCCCCCCCCCCCTCTTCTACTATACACTTAAACTCTGCCATTACCTTATAGTAACTAAGTTTTATATTTGTTCCATCTAAATATCTCAAAAATAATATTTTAAGAGGTTTGACCACTGAACTATCAATTTTCTTCAATTCTTATGAAAATTTATTTTTGTTGTTCATTGTCATGAATCTTTTTATTTTTGTTCAAGCTTACAAAACATTTTATTGAATCATGACGAAGTTTTCGTTTTATTTCAATATTATGAATATGTTGCAACACCAAATGGGTAATGTCATCAACTTGTAACAATGTTTCACAATTAAGATTGTATTACAACGATTATATTTATGCTTGTACTGATTATAATAATGATTACTTCTCCCGCACTAATGATATTTTCTATACTTAATTGCAATTAAGATTGTATTGCAATGATTATATTTATGTTTGTACTTATTATAATATCGATTCACGCCTAATGATATTTTACACTTAATTATAGGACGAATGGACATATTTTACAAAACATAATAAGGAGATATGTATATAAATAATGTATCATTTTTCAAATAAAATTCTATTTTGTTTTGGAAAACATTTCCATTAATCTAAAAAAGTTTAAGTTACCGATTTACAAATTGATTCAAAGGAAAATGTGAAGAGATTAGACAATTAATACAATTTGATTAGACTTTTCATATATGCAATTTCTAACCATAAAATATCATATTTGTCCAGCTTAATTTTTAAATATCATTTATTTTTTATAAGCTCTCAAAATATCATGCTCAAATACTTATTTCTAAGAATTTAAAATATATTATAATCATTTTAAAATTCTTACTTTTATCAATTAACTATTATACTCTTATCAACCTAAGTTTAAAATATATAAACATCAATTTCTTAAACATTCGTTACTGGTCTCCCCATATAATTACCATCTCTTATCTGACATCTAGGTTCGTGACATCGTCTCTGGCATCTTGTTCATCGATTTCATCTCTGATCATTCCCTTCTCCATTGGTAACCTAAATCGTTGATCAGAGACGAAATCGATGAATAACATATCAAAGACGACGCGACATACTCAGATGACTGAGAAGAGACGATATAGATTATGGAAGACCAATAACTAGTGTTTAGGAAATCAATTTTAAATATTTTAAACTTAGATCTATAAGAATATATAATAGTAGATTGATAAAAATACGGATTTAAAATCATTATAAAATGTTAATAATAAGAATCTGGCAAATCTAATATTTTAAATTATAAGAAGAATAAATATAATATAGGTTAGGCAAATATGATATTTATGTTTAAGAAATTCTAAAAAACCATGTGGATGATTATCAAAGTTGCTATTTTTTTTGTTAAGAATTCACATATTTGAACGAATTCGATTAGGAAAATATTCTAATTTGTGAGCTGATAAAAAATTAAGATTTTATTTTCATCATAACTATAAATAAAATAAATAAATAAAGAACGAACAAAACATTTTACTTAAAAAGTACATTTAAAATCGAAAGAAAATAATTTTAAATGTGTTTAGTGGATTATTAGATTACTTTTTTAATCCAAAACCTATTTCAATGCAAAGTGTGTTATTAAAGGTCAACAAGACACTTATACTATAATTCCCTGGGGCGGTTTGTGAACGTCAATGTTGAAACAATATTAAACTTTGCTACTAGCAACATGGTCTCTAAGGCTGGAGGGAGTAGTTAGCATGTGCTGAACATGCTAAACTTGCCACGTCAGCATTCAGCAAGTTTAGCACATGCTGAACAAAAATGGTGGTAGCAGTCAGCGCATGTTGAACTTCATGCTAAACTATTTTATTAAATCTATTTTTTAAATTATTTATATTATTAAAACCAAATATAAAATAAAAAAGTACCAAACCTTTATCCACCAAACCTTTATCCTCCCAAAGATTTCTTTTTCTACGATCCAAGCTACAGGTCATTCCCCACCCTCAGCTTGTGGGAAAATGTTAGACATAGGTTTAGTCTAGGTTTTCTAATTGTCTATATTAGAGTGTATCTAAGTGTACTTTGTCTAGTCTATATATACTTGTTCTTAAATCTCTTATCAAGTAATACAAATGACAATCTTTTCCTAGTTTATCTACTTGAAACCCCCTCCCCCCCCCCCCCTCTTCTACTATACACTTAAACTCTGCCATTACCTTATAGTAACTAAGTTTTATATTTGTTCCATCTAAATATCTCAAAAATAATATTTTAAGAGGTTTGACCACTGAACTATCAATTTTCTTCAATTCTTATGAAAATTTATTTTTGTTGTTCATTGTCATGAATCTTTTTATTTTTGTTCAAGCTTACAAAACATTTTATTGAATCATGACGAAGTTTTCGTTTTATTTCAATATTATGAATATGTTGCAACACCAAATGGGTAATGTCATCAACTTGTAACAATGTTTCACAATTAAGATTGTATTACAACGATTATATTTATGCTTGTACTGATTATAATAATGATTACTTCTCCCGCACTAATGATATTTTCTATACTTAATTGCAATTAAGATTGTATTGCAATGATTATATTTATGTTTGTACTTATTATAATATCGATTCACGCCTAATGATATTTTACACTTAATTATAGGACGAATGGACATATTTTACAAAACATAATAAGGAGATATGTATATAAATAATGTATCATTTTTCAAATAAAATTCTATTTTGTTTTGGAAAACATTTCCATTAATCTAAAAAAGTTTAAGTTACCGATTTACAAATTGATTCAAAGGAAAATGTGAAGAGATTAGACAATTAATACAATTTGATTAGACTTTTCATATATGCAATTTCTAACCATAAAATATCATATTTGTCCAGCTTAATTTTTAAATATCATTTATTTTTTATAAGCTCTCAAAATATCATGCTCAAATACTTATTTCTAAGAATTTAAAATATATTATAATCATTTTAAAATTCTTACTTTTATCAATTAACTATTATACTCTTATCAACCTAAGTTTAAAATATATAAACATCAATTTCTTAAACATTCGTTACTGGTCTCCCCATATAATTACCATCTCTTATCTGACATCTAGGTTCGTGACATCGTCTCTGGCATCTTGTTCATCGATTTCATCTCTGATCATTCCCTTCTCCATTGGTAACCTAAATCGTTGATCAGAGACGAAATCGATGAATAACATATCAAAGACGACGCGACAAACTCAGATGACTGAGAAGAGACGATATAGATTATGGAAGACCAATAACTAGTGTTTAGGAAATCAATTTTAAATATTTTAAACTTAGATCTATAAGAATATATAATAGTAGATTGATAAAAATACGGATTTAAAATCATTATAAAATGTTAATAATAAGAATCTGGCAAATCTAATATTTTAAATTATAAGAAGAATAAATATAATATAGGTTAGGCAAATATGATATTTATGTTTAAGAAATTCTAAAAAACCATGTGGATGATTATCAAAGTTGCTATTTTTTTTGTTAAGAATTCACATATTTGAACGAATTCGATTAGGAAAATATTCTAATTTGTGAGCTGATAAAAAATTAAGATTTTATTTTCATCATAACTATAAATAAAATAAATAAATAAAGAACGAACAAAACATTTTACTTAAAAAGTACATTTAAAATCGAAAGAAAATAATTTTAAATGTGTTTAGTGGATTATTAGATTACTTTTTTAATCCAAAACCTATTTCAATGCAAAGTGTGTTATTAAAGGTCAACAAGACACTTATACTATAATTCCCTGGGGCGGTTTGTGAACGTCAATGTTGAAACAATATTAAACTTTGCTACTAGCAACATGGTCTCTAAGGCTGGAGGGAGTAGTTAGCATGTGCTGAACATGCTAAACTTGCCACGTCAGCATTCAGCAAGTTTAGCACATGCTGAACAAAAATGGTGGTAGCAGTCAGCGCATGTTGAACTTCATGCTAAACTATTTTATTAAATCTATTTTTTAAATTATTTATATTATTAAAACCAAATATAAAATAAAAAAGTACCAAACCTTTATCCACCAAACCTTTATCCTCCCAAAGATTTCTTTTTCTACGATCCAAGCTACAGGTCATTCCCCACCCTCAGCTTGTGGGAAAATGTTAGACATAGGTTTAGTCTAGGTTTTCTAATTGTCTATATTAGAGTGTATCTAAGTGTACTTTGTCTAGTCTATATATACTTGTTCTTAAATCTCTTATCAAGTAATACAAATGACAATCTTTTCCTAGTTTATCTACTTGAAACCCCCCCCCCCCTCTTCTACTCTACACTTAAACTCTGCCATTACCTTATAGTAACTAAGTTTTATATTTGTTCCATCTAAATATCTCAAAAATAATATTTTAAGAGGTTTGACCACACTATCAATTTTCTTCAATTCTTATGAAAATTTATTTTTGTTGTTCATTGTCATGAATCTTTTTATTTTTGTTCAAGCTTACAAAACATTTTATTGAATCATGACGAAGTTTTCGTTTTATTTCAATATTATGAATATGTTGCAACACCAAATGGGTAATGTCATCAACTTGTAACAATGTTTCACAATTAAGATTGTATTACAACGATTATATTTATGCTTGTACTGATTATAATAATGATTACTTATCCCGCACTAATGATATTTTCTATACTTAATTGCAATTAAGATTGTATTGCAATGATTATATTTATGTTTGTACTTATTATAATATCGATTCACGCCTAATGATATTTTACACTTAATTATAGGACGAATGGACATATTTTACAAAACATAATAAGGAGATATGTATATAAATAATGTATCATTTTTCAAATAAAATTCTATTTTGTTTTGGAAAACATTTCCATTAATCTAAAAAAGTTTAAGTTACCGATTTACAAATTGATTCAAAGGAAAATGTGAAGAGATTAGACAATTAATACAATTTGATTAGACTTTTCATATATGCAATTTCTAACCATAAAATATCATATTTGTCCAGCTTAATTTTTAAATATCATTTATTTTTTATAAGCTCTCAAAATATCATGCTCAAATACTTATTTCTAAGAATTTAAAATATATTATAATCATTTTAAAATTCTTACTTTTATCAATTAACTATTATACTCTTATCAACCTAAGTTTAAAATATATAAACATCAATTTCTTAAACATTCGTTACTGGTCTCCCAATATAATTACCATCTCTTATCTGACATCTAGGTTCGTGACATCGTCTCTGGCATCTTGTTCATCGATTTCATCTCTGATCATTCCCTTCTCCATTGGTAACCTAAATCGTTGATCAGAGACGAAATCGATGAATAACATATCAAAGACGACGCGACAAACTCAGATGACTGAGAAGAGACGATATAGATTATGGAAGACCAATAACTAGTGTTTAGGAAATCAATTTTAAATATTTTAAACTTAGATCTATAAGAATATATAATAGTAGATTGATAAAAATACGGATTTAAAATCATTATAAAATGTTAATAATAAGAATCTGGCAAATCTAATATTTTAAATTATAAGAAGAATAAATATAATATAGGTTAGGCAAATATGATATTTATGTTTAAGAAATTCTAAAAAACCATGTGGATGATTATCAAAGTTGCTATTTTTTTGTTAAGAATTCACATATTTGAACGAATTCGATTAGGAAAATATTCTAATTTGTGAGCTGATAAAAAATTAAGATTTTATTTTCATCATAACTATAAATAAAATAAATAAATAAAGAACGAACAAAACATTTTACTTAAAAAGTACATTTAAAATCGAAAGAAAATAATTTTAAATGTGTTTAGTGGATTATTAGATTACTTTTTTAATCCAAAACCTATTTCAATGCAAAGTGTGTTATTAAAGGTCAACAAGACACTTATACTATAATTCCCTGGGGCGGTTTGTGAACGTCAATGTTGAAACAATATTAAACTTTGCTACTAGCAACATGGTCTCTAAGGCTGGAGGGAGTAGTTAGCATGTGCTGAACATGCTAAACTTGCCACGTCAGCATTCAGCAAGTTTAGCACATGCTGAACAAAAATGGTGGTAGCAGTCAGCGCATGTTGAACTTCATGCTAAACTATTTTATTAAATCTATTTTTTAAATTATTTATATTATTAAAACCAAATATAAAATAAAAAAGTACCAAACCTTTATCCACCAAACCTTTATCCTCCCAAAGATTTCTTTTTCTACGATCCAAGCTACAGGTCATTCCCCACCCTCAGCTTGTGGGAAAATGTTAGACATAGGTTTAGTCTAGGTTTTCTAATTGTCTATATTAGAGTGTATCTAAGTGTACTTTGTCTAGTCTATATATACTTGTTCTTAAATCTCTTATCAAGTAATACAAATGACAATCTTTTCCTAGTTTATCTACTTGAACCACCCCCCCCTCCCCTCCCCCCCCCCCCCCTCTTCTACTCTACACTTAAACTCTGCCATTACCTTATAGTAACTAAGTTTTATATTTGTTCCATCTAAATATCTCAAAAATAATATTTTAAGAGGTTTGACCACTGAACTATCAATTTTCTTCAATTCTTATGAAAATTTATTTTTGTTGTTCATTGTCATGAATCTTTTTATTTTTGTTCAAGCTTACAAAACATTTTATTGAATCATGACGAAGTTTTCGTTTTATTTCAATATTATGAATATGTTGAAACACCAAATGGGTAATGTCATCAACTTGTAACAATGTTTCACAATTAAGATTGTATTACAACGATTATATTTATGCTTGTACTGATTATAATAATGATTACTTCTCCCGCACTAATGATATTTTCTATACTTAATTGCAATTAAGATTGTATTGCAATGATTATATTTATGTTTGTACTTATTATAATATCGATTCACGCCTAATGATATTTTACACTTAATTATAGGACGAATGGACATATTTTACAAAACATAATAAGGAGATATGTATATAAATAATGTATCATTTTTCAAATAAAATTCTATTTTGTTTTGGAAAACATTTCCATTAATCTAAAAAAGTTTAAGTTACCGATTTACAAATTGATTCAAAGGAAAATGTGAAGAGATTAGACAATTAATACAATTTGATTCGACTTTTCATATATGCAATTTCTGACCATAAAATATCATATTTGTCCAGCTTAATTTTTAAATATCATTTATTTTTTATAAGCTCTCAAAATATCATGCTCAAATACTTATTTCTAAGAATTTAAAATATATTATAATCATTTTAAAATTCTTACTTTTATCAATTAACTATTATACTCTTATCAACCTAAGTTTAAAATATATAAACATCAATTTCTTAAACATTCGTTACTGGTCTCCCCATATAATTACCATCTCTTATCTGACATCTAGGTTCGTGACATCGTCTCTGGCATCTTGTTCATCGATTTCATCTCTGATCATTCCCTTCTCCATTGGTAACCTAAATCGTTGATCAGAGACGAAATCGATGAATAACATATCAAAGACGACGCGACAAACTCAGATGACTGAGAAGAGACGATATAGATTATGGAAGACCAATAACTAGTGTTTAGGAAATCAATTTTAAATATTTTAAACTTAGATCTATAAGAATATATAATAGTAGATTGATAAAAATACGGATTTAAAATCATTATAAAATGTTAATAATAAGAATCTGGCAAATCTAATATTTTAAATTATAAGAAGAATAAATATAATATAGGTTAGGCAAATATGATATTTATGTTTAAGAAATTCTAAAAAACCATGTGGATGATTATCAAAGTTGCTATTTTTTTGTTAAGAATTCACATATTTGAACGAATTCGATTAGGAAAATATTCTAATTTGTGAGCTGATAAAAAACTAAGATTTTATTTTCATCATAACTATAAATAAAATAAATAAATAAAGAACGAACAAAACATTTTACTTAAAAAGTACATTTAAAATCGAAATAAAATAATTTTAAATGTGTTTAGTGGATTATTAGATTACTTTTTTAATCCAAAACCTATTTCAATGCAAAGTGTGTTATTAAAGGTCAACAAGACACTTATACTATAATTCCCTGGGGCGGTTTGTGAACGTCAATGTTGAAACAATATTAAACTTTGCTACTAGCAACATGGTCTCTAAGGCTGGAGGGAGTAGTTAGCATGTGCTGAACATGCTAAACTTGCCACGTCAGCATTCAGCAAGTTTAGCACATGCTGAACAAAAATGGTGGTAGCAGTCAGCGCATGTTGAACTTCATGCTAAACTATTTTATTAAATCTATTTTTTAAATTATTTATATTATTAAAACCAAATATAAAATAAAAAAGTACCAAACCTTTATCCACCAAACCTTTATCCTCCCAAAGATTTCTTTTTCTACGATCCAAGCTACAGGTCATTCCCCACCCTCAGCTTGTGGGAAAATGTTAGACATAGGTTTAGTCTAGGTTTTCTAATTGTCTATATTAGAGTGTATCTAAGTGTACTTTGTCTAGTCTATATATACTTGTTCTTAAATCTCTTATCAAGTAATACAAATGACAATCTTTTCCTAGTTTATCTACTTGAACCACCCCCCCCCCCTCCCCTCCCCCCTCCCCCCCCCCCCTCTTCTACTCTACACTTAAACTCTGCCATTACCTTATAGTAACTAAGTTTTATATTTGTTCCATCCAAATATCTCAAAAATAATATTTTAAGAGGTTTGACCACTGAACTATCAATTTTCTTCAATTCTTATGAAAATTTATTTTTGTTGTTCATTGTCATGAATCTTTTTATTTTTGTTCAAGCTTACAAAACATTTTATTGAATCATGACGAAGTTTTCGTTTTATTTCAATATTATGAATATGTTGAAACACCAAATGGGTAATGTCATCAACTTGTAACAATGTTTCACAATTAAGATTGTATTACAACGATTATATTTATGCTTGTACTGATTATAATAATGATTACTTCTCCCGCACTAATGATATTTTCTATACTTAATTGCAATTAAGATTGTATTGCAATGATTATATTTATGTTTGTACTTATTATAATATCGATTCACGCCTAATGATATTTTACACTTAATTATAGGACGAATGGACATATTTTACAAAACCTAATAAGGAGATATGTATATAAATAATGTATCATTTTTCAAATAAAATTCTATTTTGTTTTGGAAAACATTTCCATTAATCTAAAAAAGTTTAAGTTACCGATTTACAAATTGATTCAAAGGAAAATGTGAAGAGATTAGACAATTAATACAATTTGATTAGACTTTTCATATATGCAATTTCTAACCATAAAATATCATATTTGTCCAGCTTAATTTTTAAATATCATTTATTTTTTATAAGCTCTCAAAATATCATGCTCAAATACTTATTTCTAAGAATTTAAAATATATTATAATCATTTTAAAATTCTTACTTTTATCAATTAACTATTATACTCTTATCAACCTAAGTTTAAAATATATAAACATCAATTTCTTAAACATTCGTTACTGGTCTCCCCATATAATTACCATCTCTTATCTGACATCTAGGTTCGTGACATCGTCTCTGGCATCTTGTTCATCGATTTCATCTCTGATCATTCCCTTCTCCATTGGTAACCTAAATCGTTGATCAGAGACGAAATCGATGAATAACATATCAAAGACGACGCGACAAACTCAGATGACTGAGAAGAGACGATATAGATTATGGAAGACCAATAACTAGTGTTTAGGAAATCAATTTTAAATATTTTAAACTTAGATCTATAAGAATATATAATAGTAGATTGATAAAAATACGGATTTAAAATCATTATAAAATGTTAATAATAAGAATCTGGCAAATCTAATATTTTAAATTATAAGAAGAATAAATATAATATAGGTTAGGCAAATATGATATTTATGTTTAAGAAATTCTAAAAAACCATGTGGATGATTATCAAAGTTGCTATTTTTTTGTTAAGAATTCACATATTTGAACGAATTCGATTAGGAAAATATTCTAATTTGTGAGCTGATAAAAAATTAAGATTTTATTTTCATCATAACTATAAATAAAATAAATAAATAAAGAACGAACATAACATTTTACTTAAAAAGTACATTTAAAATCGAAATAAAATAATTTTAAATGTGTTTAGTGGATTATTAGATTACTTTTTTAATCCAAAACCATTTTCAATGCAAAGTGTGTTATTAAAGGTCAACAAGACACTTATACTATAATTCCCTGGGGCGGTTTGTGAACGTCAATGTTGAAACAATATTAAACTTTGCTACTAGCAACATGGTCTCTAAGGCTGGATGGAGTAGTTAGCATGTGCTGAACATGCTAAACTTGCCACGTCAGCATTCAGCAAGTTTAGCACATGCTGAACAAAAATGGTGGTAGCAGTCAGCGCATGTTGAACTTCATGCTAAACTATTTTATTAAATCTATTTTTTAAATTATTTATATTATTAAAACCAAATATAAAATAAAAAAGTACCAAACCTTTATCCACCAAACCTTTATCCTCCCAAAGATTTCTTTTTCTACGATCCAAGCTACAGGTCATTCCCCACCCTCAGCTTGTGGGAAAATGTTAGACATAGGTTTAGTCTAGGTTTTCTAATTGTCTATATTAGAGTGTATCTAAGTGTACTTTGTCTAGTCTATATATACTTGTTCTTAAATCTCTTATCAAGTAATACAAATGACAATCTTTTCCTAGTTTATCTACTTGAACCACCCCCCCCTCCCCTCCCCCCCCCCCCCCCTCTTCTACTCTACACTTAAACTCTGCCATTACCTTATAGTAACTAAGTTTTATATTTGTTCCATCTAAATATCTCAAAAATAATATTTTAAGAGGTTTGACCACTGAACTATCAATTTTCTTCAATTCTTATGAAAATTTATTTTTGTTGTTCATTGTCATGAATCTTTTTATTTTTGTTCAAGCTTACAAAACATTTTATTGAATCATGACGAAGTTTTCGTTTTATTTCAATATTATGAATATGTTGAAACACCAAATGGGTAATGTCATCAACTTGTAACAATGTTTCACAATTAAGATTGTATTACAACGATTATATTTATGCTTGTACTGATTATAATAATGATTACTTCTCCCGCACTAATGATATTTTCTATACTTAATTGCAATTAAGATTGTATTGCAATGATTATATTTATGTTTGTACTTATTATAATATCGATTCACGCCTAATGATATTTTACACTTAATTATAGGACGAATGGACATATTTTACAAAACATAATAAGGAGATATGTATATAAATAATGTATCATTTTTCAAATAAAATTCTATTTTGTTTTGGAAAACATTTCCATTAATCTAAAAAAGTTTAAGTTACCGATTTACAAATTGATTCAAAGGAAAATGTGAAGAGATTAGACAATTAATACAATTTGATTCGACTTTTCATATATGCAATTTCTGACCATAAAATATCATATTTGTCCAGCTTAATTTTTAAATATCATTTATTTTTTATAAGCTCTCAAAATATCATGCTCAAATACTTATTTCTAAGAATTTAAAATATATTATAATCATTTTAAAATTCTTACTTTTATCAATTAACTATTATACTCTTATCAACCTAAGTTTAAAATATATAAACATCAATTTCTTAAACATTCGTTACTGGTCTCCCCATATAATTACCATCTCTTATCTGACATCTAGGTTCGTGACATCGTCTCTGGCATCTTGTTCATCGATTTCATCTCTGATCATTCCCTTCTCCATTGGTAACCTAAATCGTTGATCAGAGACGAAATCGATGAATAACATATCAAAGACGACGCGACAAACTCAGATGACTGAGAAGAGACGATATAGATTATGGAAGACCAATAACTAGTGTTTAGGAAATCAATTTTAAATATTTTAAACTTAGATCTATAAGAATATATAATAGTAGATTGATAAAAATACGGATTTAAAATCATTATAAAATGTTAATAATAAGAATCTGGCAAATCTAATATTTTAAATTATAAGAAGAATAAATATAATATAGGTTAGGCAAATATGATATTTATGTTTAAGAAATTCTAAAAAACCATGTGGATGATTATCAAAGTTGCTATTTTTTTGTTAAGAATTCACATATTTGAACGAATTCGATTAGGAAAATATTCTAATTTGTGAGCTGATAAAAAATTAAGATTTTATTTTCATCATAACTATAAATAAAATAAATAAATAAAGAACGAACAAAACATTTTACTTAAAAAGTACATTTAAAATCGAAATAAAATAATTTTAAATGTGTTTAGTGGATTATTAGATTACTTTTTTAATCCAAAACCTATTTCAATGCAAAGTGTGTTATTAAAGGTCAACAAGACACTTATACTATAATTCCCTGGGGCGGTTTGTGAACGTCAATGTTGAAACAATATTAAACTTTGCTACTAGCAACATGGTCTCTAAGGCTGGAGGGAGTAGTTAGCATGTGCTGAACATGCTAAACTTGCCACGTCAGCATTCAGCAAGTTTAGCACATGCTGAACAAAAATGGTGGTAGCAGTCAGCGCATGTTGAACTTCATGCTAAACTATTTTATTAAATCTATTTTTTAAATTATTTATATTATTAAAACTAAATATAAAATAAAAAAGTACCAAACCTTTATCCACCAAACCTTTATCCTCCCAAAGATTTCTTTTTCTACGATCCAAGCTACAGGTCATTCCCCACCCTCAGCTTGTGGGAAAATGTTAGACATAGGTTTAGTCTAGGTTTTCTAATTGTCTATATTAGAGTGTATCTAAGTGTACTTTGTCTAGTCTATATATACTTGTTCTTAAATCTCTTATCAAGTAATACAAATGACAATCTTTTCCTAGTTTATCTACTTGAACCCCCCCCCCCTCCCCTCCCCCCTCCCCCCCCCCCCCCTCTTCTACTCTACACTTAAACTCTGCCATTATCTTATAGTAATTAAGTTTTATATTTGTTCCATCTAAATATCTCAAAAATAATATTTTAAGAGGTTTGACCACTGAACTATCAATTTTCTTCAATTCTTATGAAAATTTATTTTTGTTGTTCATTGTCATGAATCTTTTTATTTTTGTTCAAGCTTACAAAACATTTTATTGAATCATGACGAAGTTTTCGTTTTATTTCAATATTATGAATATGTTGAAACACCAAATGGGTAATGTCATCAACTTGTAACAATGTTTCACAATTAAGATTGTATTACAACGATTATATTTATGCTTGTACTGATTATAATAATGATTACTTCTCACGCACTAATGATATTTTCTATACTTAATTGCAATTAAGATTGTATTGCAATGATTATATTTATGTTTGTACTTATTATAATATCGATTCACGCCTAATGATATTTTACACTTAATTATAGGACGAATGGACATATTTTACAAAACATAATAAGGAGATATGTATATAAATAATGTATCATTTTTCAAATAAAATTCTATTTTGTTTTGGAAAACATTTCCATTAATCTAAAAAAGTTTAAGTTACCGATTTACAAATTGATTCAAAGGAAAATGTGAAGAGATTAGACAATTAATACAATTTTATTAGACTTTTCATATATGCAATTTTTAACCATAAAATATCATATTTGTCCAGCTTAATTTTTAAATATCATTTATTTTTTATAAGCTCTCAAAATATCATGCTCAAATACTTATTTCTAAGAATTTAAAATATATTATAATCATTTTAAAATTCTTACTTTTATCAATTAACTATTATACTCTTATCAACCTAAGTTTAAAATATATAAACATCAATTTCTTAAACATTCGTTACTGGTCTCCCCATATAATTACCATCTCTTATCTGACATCTAGGTTCGTGACATCGTCTCTGGCATCTTGTTCATCGATTTCATCTCTGATCATTCCCTTCTCCATTGGTAACCTAAATCGTTGATCAGAGACGAAATCGATGAATAAAATATCAAAGACGACGCGACAAACTCAGATGACTGAGAAGAGACGATATAGATTATGGAAGACCAATAACTAGTGTTTAGGAAATCAATTTTAAATATTTTAAACTTAGATCTATAAGAATATATAATAGTAGATTGATAAAAATACGGATTTAAAATCATTATAAAATGTTAATAATAAGAATCTGGCAAATCTAATATTTTAAATTATAAGAAGAATAAATATAATATAGGTTAGGCAAATATGATATTTATGTTTAAGAAATTCTAAAAAACCATGTGGATGATTATCAAAGTTGCTATTTTTTTGTTAAGAATTCACATATTTGAACGAATTCGATTAGGAAAATATTCTAATTTGTGAGCTGATAAAAAATTAAGATTTTATTTTCATCATAACTATAAATAAAATAAATAAATAAAGAACGAACAAAACATTTTACTTAAAAAGTACATTTAAAATCGAAAGAAAATAATTTTAAATGTGTTTAGTGGATTATTAGATTACTTTTTTAATCCAAAACCTATTTCAATGCAAAGTGTGTTATTAAAGGTCAACAAGACACTTATACTATAATTCCCTGGGGCGGTTTGTGAACGTCAATGTTGAAACAATATTAAACTTTGCTACTAGCAACATGGTCTCTAAGGCTGGAGGGAGTAGTTAGCATGTGCTGAACATGCTAAACTTGCCACGTCAGCATTCAGCAAGTTTAGCACATGCTGAACAAAAATAGTGGTAGCAGTCAGCGCATGTTGAACTTCATGCTAAACTATTTTATTAAATCTATTTTTTAAATTATTTATATTATTAAAACCAAATATAAAATAAAAAAGTACCATGTCATTAAAATTAAAATGCATTACATTAAAATTAAAAACATAAATTAAAAACATAAATTAAAAACATAAATTAAAACTTAAATTAAAAACATAAATTAAAAACATAAATTAAAACTTAAAACAAACAAATTTAAACTACAAACTACTCATTGAAGTGATATCCCAATTGCCTCGCTGCATCCTTCTTCATTTCCATCGCGATTTGGTACTCGAACCCTGTCTTCCCCGATATGTCTTCTTGTAGGATTTTCCGTAGCTGCATAGTCTCTTTGATCTTCAAGTTAGATTGTTTGATCAATTGAGCTTCCTTGAACGCCTCAACATTGCCGGACAAAGCCATTATATCTTCATGCACACTACTATTTGTGCTTGTGCTGGTGGCTTGGCTTTTGCCTCTTGTCTTTCGCTTTGGTTCATCACGTCCCATGGGACGTGGCGGATCATTATTGAGGTTGAAGCTAACACTTGGATCCGAGGAAGGGGATTGTGTGGATTCAGAAACTTTGTGCCTCTTTGATAAGTGGACAACAAATTGGTCAAAGGACTCTAGCTCTCTCCACTTCTCGTAGTCTTTGACTGCACGCCAAAAGACCTCTTGGTTAAATTGAGTACCATATTAGGCATGGTACAAGAGCCTTGCTTGAGCCATAACATCGTCACCATTGGCTCCACTTTGTCTTTGCCTCTCAACTTCGGCATGGCACCCTTGGAATTCCATTGCACTTTTGTTGCAAGTGCGCCACTTTGAATAAAGTGAATTGGGATTGCGGTAGCTGGAACCCATTCGTCTACACCAACTATTACACACCTTCACTTTGAAGGCGTTTGTAGTTTGGTTGATCCGTGTCTCAGCTTCTTGCGAACAATCCACCCATGCTTCGCCCAAAGCTCGGACCTCATCATCATGCCAACTGATTCTAGGGGCTTTGCCTTTGTTAGTTGGCTCGGACTGTTCTTCTTCTTCAGCTTGTTCGGGTTCTTCTTCTTCATCATCTGAGTTGTCTTGTTCTAGGCGGCTTGGTGCATTTCTTAAAAATTGGGAGTTGGGAGTGAATTGAGATAGTGATTCTAGTGGTGGAGACATTTGTTGTGAAAACATTTATGGTGGTGTTGGTTGTGTTGGAGATGGTTGTGGTGAAGATGCTTGGTGTAACCAATTGTTGACATATTGGTTTTGCATACCCCAATTCGGTACATATTGACCATATGCCATCGAAGGGTCAACCAGTTGAGGTACATAACAACCGGCCGGAGGGGTTGCAATCGAAGTAGTGGGGGATTTCTTTTTGCTAGCTTTGGATGTTTTGGATGATTTGGTATTTTTCTTTTGGCTTGAAGACATGTTGAATAAAGTTTGAGAGTGATTTTGGAAGAAGAGAGGGGATGATTGTGTGAATAAAAGAGTAGAATGGTTGTGTTTATATAGGGAAAGATGTAACGGCTAGTTTTTTTTTTTTAAAAAACGTCTAGTTTTTTTATAAAAAATTTTGAATTTTATAAAGGTTTTTGTAAAGGTTTTAAAAGAAATTAGTTTGGAAAATGGAAACTAGCCGTTGGAATAGCCGTTGAGTCGTTTGGCGACTCGTTGAAATGTTGGCGAGGGAGTGGCTTGGCGAAGGCGAGGGCGAGGGTGGCGGTGTGGTTTGGCGAGTTTGGCGGGTTGTTTGGCGAGGGCGAGGGTGGCGGTGTGGTTTGGCGAGTTTGGCGGGTTGTTTGGCGAGGGCGAGGGCGAGCCTACACCGCCCAACCTTAAATATCAAGTATTTTCACAATATTTTTCTATTTAGTAAAACCATTTCCATAACGTTGCCCAAGTCCTCATAACACAGAGAGAAATAGAAAATGTTATTTAAGAATGAAACAAAATTCAAAGTTGAATGGTTGAAACTGTTGAAATACTTAAGATGCCTAAGTGTAACATTTGAAAAACTTTGTTACTATTTAGTGAACATCTTACATGAATAACTCTCGCTTAGAATACAAGTCACTAGCGGTGCTATAAAAAATGCAATTGTAGTATCCAAGTAACAGTAACAGTAACAGTAAAATCCTGAAATCCAGATGATATTAGATGCTACAGGAACGAGCACAAGAAGAATATGTAGGAAGGATTTGTAGAATAATAATATGGTTAGGGATAAAAAGAAGCAAAAAATAGTTTGTTTTTTATGATGATGTTCTTTGCTGTCGAGTATACTCCCAGAGAGCGATGGCACCACTGACATGAACATTGAGTGATCTCACAACTCCTAACTGAGGGATTTCAATACAAGCATCCAGTATATGAATCAAATCCACTGGGATACCCTCCTTTTCTCGACCTAGAACCAAAACCTGTAGGATGGTTGACTTCATGTTTAGTAGAATGGGAATAATAAATAATGATGATGATGAGGAATGTTATGGATGAATCTTAGTTTTGCAAATTGCCTTTTGAAATTAATGGAATCAAGATCTCAAGCAATACGAATCTGAATGAATTATTGGAAATGGATGAATTCTTTTTTCTCATTTGCAAATAATTATTGTGCGCCGATTCCAGGATTTGCAACAAAAACAATCCTCTATTTGAATATATCTTTTATCCAAATTCAATCCTATTCTACCTATTTGAAAAGCATGTGTTTAACAAAATTTGAAGAAAGTGGTGGTTTGGTTGTTTTACCGTCTTTGTAGGGAAGACAAATTGGTCAAGAGCAACACTGTTAGCCGTTTGCTCCAAACCCAGGATAGAAAACCCCTCTTTTTTCTTCTTCTCCAAGAAACCCTCAACATTGCTTACGGGTACCTCTATTATGGGAACCCACTTCTCTGCAGTCACACTGAAACAAAATAACCTTTAGACATAACCTAATTCCTTTTTCAATTTTTCACTTGTAAAAATACCAATAAACCTTGAAGAAGATCTCTTTCAAGTTGTTGTTTCTATATTAAATCGAAAAGAAACACATACAAGAATAAATCATATCCCCATTAAGTCCATTCAGAAACAACAGCTAAGTTTCAAACAAACCTGATAAGTTGAAACTGCTTGTCGTGCAAAACGTTTGTGTTATCAATGACCAAAGTTGCTGCTTTAAAAACCTGCAAAAACATAGATTTTGTTAGTGCACATGGATTGTAACAACCTCAGTGACTGTGATTTATGCTTGATAAGTTGTACATTCCTGGGGGCATTTTCTGCTATTTTTAAGTTAAATAAATTGGAAATAAAAAAAAAAAAAAAAGTAAGGATTGTTTTACCTCACATGTGCGTGCCAATCCTGCAAGGTTAGGCACACGATCAAGTAGTGAAGCTACAAGGATGATTTGTTGTCTTCCAGCTTTTAGTTTTTCCAGAGCAACATTTCTTGCTCTTACTGACTGATCAACAAGCTCGTCCTCTTTCTCCACATCTACACCCATATAGGAACTAATTTAGCTCATATAAACTAGGACTATATACTTAGGTTATGTTATTTCTACTCTATTACAGCGCTGATTCTACTTCCATTTTTTTCTTATTAAGACATTGTACTTTGAAAAATCTACCCATCTTTATCATTACACTTGTAATTTTTTTTCTTATTAAGACACTATACTTTGAATAAGTGAAAGTACATTGCTATTTCATGCAAATGTTTACTAGCATTAAAAACATACCCAAGAGTGAATTATAAGTGTCATTGGTGGAATGCGAATCTTGCATGTCATGTTTGGAGACTGTAACTTTTTTTTGGAAATCTAAGAACATATCGTTGTGAGTGGATTTTTGAGTTGGGAGTTGATGAAATGAGTCAGAATCATGCAAATGTATCTGCTCATTTTTCAGTTGTGTTGCATCCTTGGCCATTGAAGATCTGAGATCTTTTCTGACATCCTGCAATAATTAATTGTAGGCATATGACAAGAGGCAACAACAAAAGGGGATATGACGGAATGGAATGAACAAAGTAATGTTACAGCTTTTCAATTCCATTTACATTCCTTGCTTGATTCCATCATATATATACAAACACTGGCTTACATTTAGAAAGTCGATCACGCGCTCCAAGAGGGATACATGAGCACATTCAAATTCCATGTCCTGTAAACATCAAAATCAATACAAATTTTGAAAATCAAGAGTTTCTAATTTGTGCAAGCATCTTACTTACGTCCACTCGGTTACTGAAAATGCCAGCCGGAGTTATGGATTTTTTTGGATCAAAAGCATCAAGATGAACTTCCATTGATACCCTCAACCTACAACACAAAATCAACCCAAACTATTATTTGATTTCATCCTTCTAGAAGATGTTTCAGTCGTACTTGGTCATGTTTGTAAATAAAACATTACTCAGTTAAAGTTAATGAACAAAAATAATAATACCTACCGTGCACAATCGGAGTTATCTTCCAAATAAGATTTTAGTTCCAAAAAACACCTTTTCTCCAAGGACACTGTTTCATAGACAGCGGAATCAAGTGTAGGCATCAATTTGGAAAGAACTTGGTATACTAATAACTGCACAATAAATTCATACACTTGTTACATACACAAAACAGGTTGTATATGCAAAAGACATAAATACCCTCCGATCCCATGTATGTTGTTTGTTATAATTTATAATTATAGAGACCTGGGTAAAACCACGTAAACTGTGGTGATGTGATGTGAGCAGGGGAATAATAGGAGGAAGCAATTCTTCTAAATGTCTTGATTTAGTTGCATGAAGAATCACATTTGCTGCTATGAATACATATGAAGACAGAGCCTGCAGCCATTTATAAGATATAACTTTATGTTAATTTCCCCAGATAATATATAAAAAAAAATTAATAAAAACATAATATCAGATCATTACTGATTACACTTACCTGAGTTCTCATATCGTATTTCCGGACCATTGGGACTAACTGCTCCCCAACCTACAACAAGCCAAATAGCATTTCTTATTGTGATAAACAAACAATTTACTTTTTGTTTTTAATTTGTATGCATTTCAAATAGCAATATACTTAATCAACCAGAAGAATAACTTCCTTACCAGTGATGGGAACTTCAAATATACATAGATTGCAAATGTTTCCAAGTACTGTCGAACAGCAGGCATGTTGTTTCTCTACATCAAAGTAAAAACATTACGATGTATAATCACACACTACCATGTAAAGAATTGTGTGAATAAAATTGGAAGAGTAACACAAGTGAAGAAACAAAGAAATGCAAATGAATTAATTGCAATGTACGTTTTTATTTATATGTGCATTATAGTATCCGACTTCCATGTTATTCTATTCTATTACAGCATTGTTACTTCAAATTTTGTTTCTTCATAAGGCATTACCTTGTTATCACACTGTATTTTCAATTTGTTTTTCTAATTAGGGCATTATACTTCAAAAATATCCACCCAATCATAGCATGAAAATTGTGTATTTTCAATTTCATTTTCTTAGTGATACTTACATAAAGGGCTGTATGCAAGTAATCCATTACTTGTGATACTGTTTCTTGATCAACAAATCGAGACAGTATACAGATCATTTGCCAAGCACGAACTTTCCGCCTATGAGTCTGCCACAAAGAAAATGAAGAAAAAGTTCAAGACAATGGCAACTAAAATACAGTCCGGTAAATGCAAGAAAGAGCAACATACTTTCATTTATTTATGTATTATAGCACCGTACTTTCTATTACAGCATTGTACTTTCAAATGTAGGATGCCTAATATATAAATCAATTAAAATACATTCTTACATTTTGCATTTAACCCCAAGAGAAGGGCTTATTGAAAGAATAGCAACATACTTGTACTTATTAATGTCTTATGGTATCCCACTTTCATATATTTCTATCACAGCATTGCACTTTCTTTTCTCAAGAAGACATTGAATTTTGAAAAGTATTTTATTATTTATTAGGACATCATACTTGGAAAAATCCAGCAGTGAATTTTTTTTTTTTTTATTGCTATAATTGGGTAGAATTTTCAAAGAATAATGTTGTAACAGAAAGAAATGAAAGCATGGTATAACAAATAAATCAATGAAAGTACATTGCTATAGAAACTAACCGCACTATACTTCTTATACAACTCCTTTGCAAGGTCGGTGTCACTCACCTGCATTTAAAATCATCACAATCAGCTATCAAATAAAAACACAAGAAATGATAATCGGAAGAATGGTCCAAATTATTCTTCCTATAACAACATTGTACTTTCAATTTTTCCTCATAAATCTACCCAATTATAACATTTTACTTTCCATTTCTTATTAGGATATTAAAACCATAGAAAATCAACCCGATTACAGCATTGTAAATTGATTTGTATTTGAGTGACATTTGGGTAAAATTTTTAAAGTACAATGCTGTAATAGGAAAAACATAATAAACAAATTAACATTATTTGTCACATTTAACCCTTTAACCAATTCTCTAGTGAAATTTACATAAGCCATTACCACAGAATTTAAAAGCTCAAGCAAGAACAGTTTGCCAGATTGCAGGGAAGCATGGCTGCTTTCAGTTGAGGCCACCGTGTCCGCCAAGTCAGCTAGCTTGTTGAACATAACAGCAACAGACACCCTCGCATAAAGCTCCGTGTTCATGAATACCTAATATGAAAAAAAAATTACCATTTTGTCAGATATAAATTTCTAGAATGTTTATTTTTTTGTTATTATATGTTTAACCACCCACCTCAGTTAACTCCGGATCGGGACTTGTGGACAAAATTGATACTTCAGTCCTTGCATCTTGATTTTCAGTCACTTCAGCTTCAAAATCCTCATCGAATGCGACTGATGAAAAACACAAACAAGATTATTAAACATACACTAAGGACTATATGCAATAAACAGCAACGTACTTCCGTTTATTTGTGTATTATAAGTTTATAACATCCTGCTTTTATTACAGCACTGACCTATCTGCTTTTTTTCTAATAAAAGTGTGTTGTAATAGAAGGAAATGATAGTAGGATGCCATATAAACAAATCAATATAAGTAGGTTGCTATTACTTGCATTTAACCTGATGTAGTAATATGGAAAAGGGTGGTTAGAAATGAAAGTACCAGAACCATAGAGAGTTAACAGCTTCAACTCCTTCATGTAGTACTTTATAGCAGTCGGATGTGAGAGCCACAGCCCTGTTAGATGCAATGCTGCAAGACGAATAGTACGCGGACTTCTTGTTCCTTCTTCCAGAATTTTCTGGACAAACTGCAGAAAGATGCTAAATTATGTCTCAATATTCTCTTTAAATTTAACAGATGCAAGATAGAGCTGGGCTTTTTTTCGCTAAGAAGGCCTCTACTCTGATAATTAGTTTTTTTTTTTTTTTCTACCTTCATTCAAGACATCAATTATAAGTAAGTATTTAAGAGTGAAGTTTATCTAGAACTACAAATACAGAAATAAGTGTGTGAGTGTATACAAACATAAATAATTAAGTTGTATATGTACAAAAGCTATTACATACCCACTTCAAAGGCCCGGGGGCGTTGTCATATTCATGCATATCCATATTACCAAACACTGAATCATGTAAAACGCAAGTTAAAAGTGCAGCAATAGGTGCCACCCTTCTCTTGTTACAACTGACATGCAATAACCATGAAGATCGTACCAAATGCCACATCATCTGCAATACAAAACATGTCAATTTTCAGCCATCTCAATTAGAAACGTGATACTATATATAAACAAAATTTACTTCTTTTTTTTTTTTTTTTTTTTTTTTTTTTACTTGTGTCAATTTCTTTATTATAACTTACCAGTTTCACTGCTATGATTGAATAAATCTTCTAATATTAAAGTACAAAGTCTCGAGAAGAAAAAGAATTAAAGTACAATGTTGTAATAAAATAAACAAAGCTAGAATGATATAATTTACAAATAAATGAAAGTAGGTTGTTATTTCTTGCATTTAGATCTTTTTCAAGATACCAATGTTTCCTACTTATCTTCTTCCTTTATAATGAGTACATTGACATCTATCATAAATAGAAATAAATTTAAGAAGTTTGGGAAAACCTGGACATCAATAACATGGTATGAAGAAACAGCTGAAGTTTTGTGTCCTAACGCAAAAAGATCAAGAACCAATCTTGCACATCTTAGCATTGGAAGAACCGAACCTTCACTAGCATTTTCAAGGCTGCATTCAATGAACAGGGAAAATGTCACGCGTCTTATTTTTAGCTCATTAAAATCAAAAAACAGCTCCTAATCAGTTTTTAGACTTCAGAAAGAAAAAGTCAAATGTGTTAAACCAAAAGTAAGCTATGCCGGAATCTGTTGGCATACGTCACAAGCTCTAAATTTAAAAAAAAATTAAATAAATAAAATGAACACCGAGTCTTCTTGTGACCGTCTTACCTATCAACTAGATCATCAAAGATCCTTCTGACCATACCATCTGAGAAGAAGTAATCACAATTCTGTATGTAATTGTAAACTCCTCTTTGAAGAGCGTGCTTTGGTATCGACAACAGGGATTCCAGACACATCCACTGAACCAACCACAAGCAGAACCAGATCAGTACATAGTAGTAATCATAAAACAGGACAAATAACCAACACCTTATGTGTCCAATTTAAAAAAAAAAAGCATAATATATGTTACTTCGATAAAAACCCATCATTCAATCTCTACAGTCACACAAACGTATTTAAGGATGTGTACTAAAACGGTAACAGGACAAGACAAAACAGGTTGTACTGTGTGTAGTGCGACAGGGACTGGTGTTAACGACCCAAAAAGATGGAACAGGGTGCGAAAGACGTAAATGCCCTCATCATCAAATATAGCCTAGAAAGTCTATCCGGTCCAATCATGTACTAGAGGAAAAACATTAAAAGTAGAAAAAAAAAATGTAACACTGTAGATGTTCACCTTCCAGTCAATTAATATTGCTCTTCGTGCGCGTGCCAAATATCCAGCCTCAATGAGATTATTGATGTTGTCGAGATATATCTGAAGAAAGTAATCTATATGGAGTTTGACTTGAGGTTCGGGTGCCAAAAGACTATATGGTCTCATTAATAGACCCAATGCTGAAGAGGAAGGCATAAACACTAGTGCTTTCAGAATATGATGCAATGCTTCAAATGCTGCTAGGTACATTTCTGCCTTAGCCTGCATACATAAAATTAGCTTGTAAAGCCAACTAAACAAGAAACTCAACATCTCATTCAAGTCTTCATGACACCTTCAGACAGGAACAGGACTGATTTTCATGTGCATTGGACTAGGACTTATGTCAGTGGGACAAATATTGTAAATTTATGTCCACCCAAAAAGGCAGGGTTCAGGGTTCAGGGTTCAGGGTTCAGGGTTCAGGGTTCAGGGTTCTTGTTTGTGCAAAAGACGTGAAAGCCCTCATTATCGAAAATAGACCTAGAAGTCCTGTCCCGTGTAACAAACGCAGCCTTACAGAGCTAAAATACTATAACATGAAGGTACCTCCGAGTCACATGTTGTGCAAGAAATAATCTTCCAAGAGAGCTCCCACAGAACATTGAGACTAGAATTCAAAGACTCTTCTTCAAATTGTGCACAATATGAGCAGATTGATGCAAGAGTCTTGACTGACATTATCTGTACGCAAAAAAACAAGAAATAATATAACCACCATGACTCGGTTATTTGTACGAGGACATGGATGAAAGAACAAAATGTAGAAACATTTACCTTAAGTAACCATTTTGAAGAAACAAGATTAACAGCTACATGCAAGAAATAGCAACATACTTTCATTTACACAAGTAAATGAAAGGCATTGTACCTTAAAAGATCTACACGATTATAGCATTGTACTTCCAACTTTTTTTTATTATGAGAATGACACTATACCATAAAGTAAAATATAGCCAACTATAGGAATGAAAATTGCTTTGTATTTAGATAACACTGTAATAGGAAGAAATGAAAGTATGATGCTATAATAAACAAATGAATGGAAGTAAGTTGGTATTTCTTGCACTTAACCCTAATATCAAAAAAGAAATAAGGAGCATATTAGAAACCATACAGCTTGCAATACAGCAGTAGTGTTAGAAGATGACAAGCGGCGTTGACTAAGACCTCCCAGTCTTCCTTTTATGGATGAAGGTAGATTTGTGTCCCCACCCTCCTTAAACCAGAAAACTAAACATGACTCTTTCGCATATGATTCCAGCTTTTTCTGCATACAACTCACAATAATGAATAATCATTACTATCTTATTCAATAGAATATACGGCTAAATGCAACAAATTGCACTCTACTTTCATTTCCTTCAATTACAGCATTCTACTTTCAATTCCTTTCTTATTAAAATATCTTCCCAATTACAGCATTCTGGTTTTTTCGTATCAGGTTGGAACTCTACTTAATTATAGCAGTGGAAGTTGTTTTGTATTCGGGTGACATTGCTATAACTGGGTAGGTTTTTCAAAGTACGATGTTGTAATAGAAAGAAATGAAAGCAGGAATGCATAATCCATACCAATATGAAGGTGAACAGTTTACTGAATTTCTTAATGATCATGGAAGCATCCATGGACCCTGCATGATGATGATCCACTGAACCATTGACTCTTCTTTTTGCATGCGTATCAAGTGTTGTGTTTTTCATTTCATGGAGTTGTTGAACAACACTCAAGATGAGAATCATATATTTTACCGGTAACCACTCCTGGTAACCGCTCTTATTGCAGATGTCACTGCCATGTGATTCAATAAACTGCACCAACAAGTACAAGATAAGTAAGCCATAAAGAGCTAACAAATATCGGTTTATGCCCATATCTCCACTATTGATCCTAAGGTAAATGAATTATGAATCATCAGTTGTGACAAAGAAGAAAGCTTACAAAAACAAAATCAAGGGAGTAAACTTGAAGCATTTACATGCTAGTAAAAGTTGTTTTGTATGTTGTTAACCTGTATGATCTACTACCACATGTTATCATTTATAAAGAATTCAATATCATTCAAGAATGTGTGTGTCAACCAAACGGATATTTCCACTTTTTAGCAAGACATTACTAGCAATACATCATAGAGTTTTCTTACAAGAAGTTTTGAAAAATGAGGTTGTTTGACAAAAAAGTATCATATGTCATACAACCCCATTTCTGTACAAGGATTTAGAAAAGGCCTTCTGTAAACTACCCAGAAATCTCTAATCATATTATTTTTTTCTCAATTGTAGGAGTAATGTTATTAAAAAAAACTATCAACTAAGAAGCCAGGAAAAAGTACCTGCAATAGAGAATCTAATTCGTGTTCCTCCTCTAGTATAAGAAAGAGTGTCCTTGCCCATCTTTTTGCTTTAAGCTCCCACATTTCCATGTCTTCATCATCATAATTGACAATATCATTCGCTGACTGATTATGATTTATAAAACTTGTCGGAAATTCATTAAGCCTCTTCATGAGCTTGGCATTGATAGTGCATGATGTAGAAGCTCGTTTTTTATAGCCTCGAAGCCATTCCTGCACCTTTTCTCTTAATGACCCTATAAATGAACGGTAGCACAATAAGTAGAGCCATGTACATATGTATAGAGGTGCACCCAGATCTATATATATATATATATATATATATATATATATATATATATATATATATATATATATATATATATATATATATATATATATAGGGTCGAGATCATGAGAGAACCTAAAAAACCCTAGGAACCTAGGAATTTTTTTTCTGCACAATATTTTTCAAAAAAATTGCATCCAATTTTTTTATTTAAAGCGTCTAAGAGATTTTTAAACCCTAAACCCATATGAAAAAAATAAATAAATAAAATGATTTTTTTTGAATTTTTTTTTGAAATCTTCTAAACCCTAAACCCTAAACCCTAATAAAAAAAATAAAAAAATGATTTTTTTTGAAATTTTTTTTTTGAAATCTTCTAGACGCATCATAACAAAAAATTTGGTATATTTTTTTTTGAAAAATATTGTGTAGAAAAAAAGTTCATAAAATGGGTTCTTAGGTTCCTAGGCTTTTTTAGGTTCTCAATTGAACTTTACTATATATATATATATATATATATATATATATATATATATATATATATATATATATATATATATATATATATATATATATATATATATATAGGACCTCTTAGGGAGAGAAAGAGAAAGAATTGAAAATTGTAAGCATGCATGCTTACCACCATAGTTAAGGAAGTCTGGAGGGAAAGATGAAATAAAGTGAAGAAGGGTCTCAAGGGGCACATCAGACGATGACATTACCGAAATAGTAGCATCCAGAATCTTTCCACACACTGCCAGTAATGGTTTCGGTTACAATTGTTAGAAAAATATAAGGTTATCTTTAACGAGCTTATATATAATTAAGGTCAAATGCATGAAATAGCAACGCACTTCCATTTATTTGTTTATTGTTGCATCCGAATTTCATTTCTTCTTAATAAAAATCTACCCCATTGAGTAGATTTTTCAAAGTAAAATGTCTTGATAAGAAAAACAAATAAAGTACAATGCTATTAATGGGTAGATTTTTCAAAGTACAATGTGTTAATAAGAAAAAATATTCAAAGCACAAATGTTGTAATAGAATAAAAATGAAAATCATAACAAATAAATGAAAGCATGTTGCATAATAAGCTAATAATTAAGCTTGCATAAATAAGCTTATCCGCACGTAAGTGGGTATGATATGATGGGTCGAGATCATGAGAGAACCTAAAAAAACCTAGGAACCTAGGAACTTTTTTTCTACACAATATTTTTTAAAAAAAATTGCATCCAATTTTTTTATTTAAAGCGTCTAAGAGATTTCTAAACCCTAAACCTTAAACCCTAAACCCTAAACCCTAAACAATAAACCTAAACCTAAACCCTAAACCCTAAACCCATATGAAAAAAAATAAAAAAAATGATTTTTTTGCATCCAATTTTTTTATTTAAAGTGTCTAAGAGATTTCTAAACCCTAAACCTAAACCCTAAACCCTAAAACTAAACCCTAAACCCTAAACCCTAAACCTTAAACCCTAAACCCTATACCTAAACCCTAAACCTAAACCTTAAACCCTAAACCCTAAACCCTAAACCCATATGAAAAAAAAATTAAAAAAATGATTTTTTTTGAAATTTTTTTTTTGATATCTTCGAGATGCATCATAACAAAAATTTTGGTATATTTTTTTTTGAAAAATATTGTGTAGAAAAAAAGTTCATAAAATGGGTTCTTAGGTTCCTAGGCTTTTTTAGGTTCTCAATTGAACTTTACTCATGATATGATATGATATGTGTATGAAATTAATTACCTTTAAGACGATAATTAGGATTAAAATGTTGTTTGCTGGTGTCAATAATAAATCTGAAAGAATCCAGTAATTGCGCCTTATCATTGTAACTAGTATCGGAAGAAGAAGCTTCATCCTCTTCACTCTTCCCAACCCCATCAGCAGCAGCCGCAACACATTCAGCAAGACTCATCAATCCTGGTCGACCAAAAGACTGATTTTTTACAACTGATGCCACATCCCTCAACAATCTCATCTGTTCCCTGATAAGGTCTAAAAATAAGTATGCCAATATGGAAGAAAAAACCAAATGACGGAAAATTTGTAAAAACTCATTTCTCTATCGACTCCTTCTTTCTACATCGAGTCACTCATATATATAGCTTACCAGATTAAGTCATGTCCATTAAGTACAAAAGAAACAACACCTAAGTTGTAATGATTCATCAGGTCCTCAGTAATTTCCGCAATACTTGACTAGAAAAATAATTATGATGACACATCACTGTATAAAAAATTATTTTTATTTGGTTTTGGCTAGAAAAAATTACCCTTCACTTAGGCAAAGAGTATATTGCTGTAAAAATGTGCTAGCACCCTCGATTGTCTTCGACGAGTAGACGCCTTTTAGTCCTAGAGAAAAATTAAATAAATAACTGAGTCAGTTAAAATCAGTAGACAACGGAAACATATATTTTTTGACCAATAAATATCAACTTTTTATCACGTAAATTGAAACTTTTAACGTAATATATATATATATATATATATATATATATATATATATATATATATATATATATATATATATATATATATATATATATATAGTACATAAGAAAGAAAATGTTGGAGCAAACCGAATTCTTTGTGGTGTACAGGATCATTCAGGCCTTGTATGAAAGAGCCAAGTACAAAATCTCTAGGCACAAATTTTGCATAATTTCCATGCTTCTTCCATTCTATCCCGAAAACCGACTGCATGATCAAACACCTTACTGCACAATAAGAAAAAAGGTTTAGAAGCATACAAAGGCCATGTTTCTTTTTTTCCCATTAGGGGATAAATGGTATTTGAATAAAATGACGACATGCTTGGGAAACGGAAGTAAAAAAACAAAAGAGGGAAAATTTGTAGAAAGTTATGAGTTAATGGGGAAAGCCTCATTTCTCATTTTTTCCTAATTGAGTTAAAAAGAAACACATATATATACAGCTTACCAAATAAAGTCATGTCCCCATTAAGTCAAAAAGAAAACAACACTAATAACTGAGGTAGGCTGTGTTTGATAGCCTCTTAAGCTGAATGATTAAGAGGCTCTTAATGGTTCAGACCGTTTGATACGCAAAAATACCACATCTGAATGAAACAGAACCTATTAATAGTCTCTGAACCATTAAGAGAGATGAATGAATCTGAATGGGCTCTAAATGGTTCAGACCTCTGAATGGATCAGATGCTACCAAACACAGCCATAGTTTACAGAAAGGCAATTGCGTGTATTACTTGCCTTGAGGATTATCATGGCAAAGGCCTCGTACCCACAAGACCGCTAACCAATCAAACATATCTTGTAATGTTTCCATAGGATCAACAGCCTTTAAATGATTATCAGACGGATGAGATGCATGGAGCAACAAGTTCATCTGCACAAAACCCAAATTCTTAAGGATGACATGTGTGCAAAACCTACATGTGTTTAAAGTAGAGTTGAAACCTAACCTGGTAATTCCACGCAGCCTCAACAAGATGAGTACCATACTCTTCAAGCATTTCATAGAGCAAGAAAAATGCACCCCACTTCAACTCCCTTGAATCGGAATCAACCGAATTATTGCATAAGCTCTCTAAACCAAGAGATTTGGCTTCCTTGTTAGCCCACCGCTCTCTTTTTGTCAAACCATCAGTCCCATTGGATATTGTCTCCACAACAATACTAGCTTGCTTTCCTTCACTCATCGTAGCTGTATTCTTCAATATATGTAATGATTGTTTCCTCACTATGCTTTCCTTGTCAACCTAATACAAACTACAAGTATTAGAAAAACTTTATGAAATTCACTTCCGGGAGGCGTTTGGTTTGTAGAATGGTTTTCAAATAAATGGAATTTGTCAAAGGATTTGGACTTGCATTCCGAAGATACTGCAATCCGTCAGGTGTTTGGTAATTAGTAGGCAGGAAATGGAATAGAAATCAAATAACTTTTTTTTTTTACTTTTATTTGTAGTTGTAAATAAATTTCTATTTTTTATTCATCAATATGATATATAATGGGGTGTTTTGGTCTTTTATAAAGAAAAAGAATAAACATGGAATTTAAGGATTCTAACGGAATTGAATTTCGTCGATTTGGCAAGGAAACACGCCATGGAATGGAATCTCAATTCCAATTCCGTAGTATTGTATTATTGTGGGCATAACTAAAAGAGGTACATACCAAGCCCTTCTTCATCTCGTCCCAGAACTCCTTCTCAGCCCTCAGATCAAATGTTACATTTTCCTCATATCCAACAGTCTTGGGGAAATAAGATATATACAAAGAGAGTACAGTATATGCATCTCTTCTCTCACAAGGCCCCATCTCAAACAAATTCTTGCAGCATTTCCAAATTTTAGCAAACAAATTCTTCCTGAAGGGAAAAACAAAAAACATGGATATAATCATAAATAATAACAACCAACCCCAATAACCTCGGGATCAATTTAAAATCATGGTGGAACTTCAAACTTCACATTCTCTATCCATATGCATGCAGGACAGGTTGTTAGTTGTTACAATTAGGGAAAATGACCTATAACGGTAACAAAGTTTCAAATTTGTTTAAAAAATATCATTAAAGTTTTCTGTGTACACATATTACCAACAAACTATAGTCGTTGTACACGTATGACCATTAAAGTTTATCATTTGTTTAAAAAACACCATTGGCTGGTAACATATATTTTCGGTAACATCAATGGTATTTTTTGTACAAATGATAAACTTTAATGGTCATACGTGTACAACGGCTATAGTTTGTTGGTAATATATGTACAAAAAAAGTTCAATGGTACTTTTTGAACAATTTTAATACTTTGTTACCCTTATAAGTCATTTTCCCTTACAATTAACAAGGAAACTTACCTCGATAACATAAATTTCCGCCCACGAACCGAGACCTCAAACGCATTTGCAGATACAAATGCTTTCAAAAGGTGTGGAAGGAAAACAGTGACAGCACATGACCGGTGTTCCGGGCTGTGTGAAAGCATTTGTAAAGTCACGTTACAAATATCCCAAACAAAGTTTCTTGCAAAAATCTGCTGCAAACTGCATCCATTTGTAATGGACCTACTTTCACTTTCTGAAGCATCTTTACCTTTTACAGAAGCATCTAAAGTAGATGCCAAGATATTGCATGCTGTCACCAATGGGAAAGACTCAAAACTCATCAATCTGGAGTCTTCTTCAGTCCACCTATGAACAATATATTCTTCATTTTCAGACAGCCCCATACTCAACCCAATCACTTTTATAAGATAGGGAACTATGGTTTCTTCTAATACCCCCCATGCATTTGTTTCTATCACCACATCCACAAAACAACACATAACCTACATCATACATACCCATCAGAATCAATCAAATACTCACCTACTTTCATTTCTTCCCACTATAGCATTCTATTTCCAATTTTTTTCTTACTAAGGCATTCTACTTTGAAACACCTGCCCAATGATAGCATTGCACTTTCAAGTTTTCTTTCTTATTAGGACATTATATGACCCAGGTGTGAAAATTGCTTTGTATGTCGATGGCATTGATATAATTGGGTACATTTTTCAAAGTATAATACTATCATAAGGAACAAATCAATGAAAGTACATTGCATTTAGCAGTATTTATTAGTGCCCAAACTTGGGCTTTACCTTGTCGACTATCTCATGATAATAATTTTGTGTCAACCTCATTAGTGGAATTAAGACTCTCCAAACAAAACTCCGTAAAGCTTCAACATTAAGCCCTGCAGAAAACTCAGTTAGAGAATTTGACATAAACTACTTTTCAATATGGAATGCAACTCACATTGACCTTAACTTGCAGGAAACACAAAACATTTTTATGCAAAAGGAGCAACAACATAGGAGTGTACATGTACTACTAGCTAATCACTCATAGACTATATATACACCCAAATTGCAAAGTTGACAAGATTCATTTTTAAACACCTCAGTCCAAGTCCATATACATAACCAACTGTGGTGACTGACATTGCAGAAAAATCAGTTTAAAATTACGATTTTGATATTTATAAAGCAACCTGCTCTTTAGTCTTTACCTGGTTTCTTCAGAAGGTGACAGAGCGCACCCACATATGATGCAATATAATTACAACACTCATCATCCAAGCTTTCTTCACTCCCATGTGTAACTTCCTATTAAGAAAACAGATAGGCAAACTTTTAAAACCATGAAAAAAAATCTAAAAGAATTGTCATTAGAAATTTCACGAATAAAAAATGGGTTGTATTGCAATTTTTATGTCCCATTCCATGGTGGAATGAAGAAATACCTGTTCAAATGAGAATTAACAAAACGGAATGAATCAAATCCTTCAAGAATGTCCCTTCCATCATGCAAAATGAAGAGCTTTTTTCATTCCAATGTAATGAACCATTCAATGTCTTCCATGTTTCCATCGTACCAAACACTACCTTACAGCTTTTTCAGTTTTCACTTTTACTTGCTAGTTGTGCATAGTGGGCTGTTAGTCCCACATACTTTTATAAATTTCATTGATGACCAATTTATAACTGAACACTTGAAAAGGTTATGAACACCGATCCCATCTTTGAAAAGTTGTCTAAATCTTTTGACAGCCCGTTTGTTTTATTGGTGGTGAATTAGGTTTTGACATTAATAATTGAAAGGTTCGTTAACAAGGTTTGATTGTACAAGTTTTAATCAAGAAGAAATTGTTAAAATTATTTCATTTTCTATTATTCGCTCTTCCTTGTTTTCGTAGCATATACAGCTTCAAATTTGAATCAAGTTAGTAAGTTGGCAGGCTTTAACCTGTGACTGTAGGATTACACAAACAGCTAATATTCTGACATCTCCATAGAAGAAAAAGAACGAAAATATGGGGATTTCAAAATATTAATTGAAGTTAGACAAAATTACCTGTAAGAGGATTGGAAGTGCATCAATGAGCAAAGAGAAGAGGAATGGTGGAGGGGAGGTTGTTGAAGTTAAGATGCAATCTAGCGTAGCTGGAATGGCAGACGGAGGGATTCGCCGGAAACTGGACATGAGTGAACTTGCGTAATTCGTCATTTTGTGTGGCTTTGCGATTAGGTTACAATGATGGTTTGTATGATGGATAAACAATAGAGCGAAATCCAAAACAACAATCTTCCCGGGAGAAGGTGAAGCAAGAGCAAATGATCGACGGAGAGGGCTGAAGGGTTTTAGGCTTTTTAGCATGGGTTTACCCTGGCGTAGTGGCCTTCTCCGTTTTTTCTATTTTTTTGGATGAAAATGTGTAAAATAGTAACTAATAACATCAAATTTGTTGTCATTAAATTTTTAATCGGTCTTATTTGATCATCAACATTTTTTTTTTTGTGATGCAATTTTTACCGGGTATAACCGGTCACATTCCTACGTGGAGTCCAGGTCAACTTCGACCAAAGACTCACTACTAAAAAATTGATTTTTAATGACATACGAACTATGACATACACTGTTTTTATGACACACAAAACTGTATGTCATAAAAAATGTCATATTTTTCTGAAATATGAAGATTTTATGACATTCATTTTTGAATGTCGTAAATATGTGTCATCTTTTTAAGAAGTTTACGACATACAAAAATGTATGTCATATTTTTACCGTCGTATTTTCTTTTTTTCTAAAAACACGGAGGATGCTTTTTTAAAATTGTATGTCATAAAAAATAATGTGTCGCTTTATTTCCGGAATTAAGTACAGCGATCTTTTCTAATCGATTTCAGTGTTCCCGCTTCTTGCAACTCTCTTCTTCTCTACTCGATCTCGGTTCCCGCTTCTTGTAAGCTCTGATCTTCTGTAATCGATTTCCTTTTCCGCTTCTTGCAAGCTCTCATCTTCTCTAATTGATTTCAGTATATTGCATTCAGCCTGAGTTGGTCTCCTGGGTTCTAACGCACACAAGGGAATCGATCTTTTAGGGTTTTCGTTGGAATCACATTGTATCGCACAAAACGGATCCGATCTTTTAGGGTTTTCTTTGGAATCACACTGAATCACACAGAAGGGAATCGATCTTTTAGGGTTTTCGTTGGAATCACACTGAATCGCACAGAAGGGAATCGATCTTTTAGGGTTTTCGTTGGAATTACACTGAATCGCACAAAAGGGAAGCGATCTTTTAGGGTTTTCGCCATTTTCACTTCTACCTGGCGCTTTCACTCCTACGTGCAGGTAAAAACGTCTAATATAACCTCTCAATTCTAATTTTGTATCTACTTTTCTAGTTGGTGAAATCCTAGTAAACTGGTGTTAATGCTCATTGATTGTATTGAACATTTAGGTGAAACTTGTGCATTTTATCCTAAAAGCGATGGCAGCTCTCGAGATTTAGTTCATTACAGCTCTCCAAGACAGCAAAACGGTTTCTAGGTTTTTAGTATGTCTTTGTTATGTTACTTGTACGTTAATTGATCTTTCACATTTCATAGCTCTTATGATTTAGTGCATTGGAGTATACTTGTACTTTCATTGATCTTTCATGTGTCTTTCTTTTGTTAGGAATAACATTAAAGTACATTGCCTTGATTGGTAAAAAAATAAAGTACATTGCCTTAAAAAATAGTTTCTAGTTTCTGTGGGACAATGTGTTGCATTACCTGAAGCTCCTCAAATAGTGAGCTTTTTCCAAACATATGGTTAGACAACCATTGTCTAGAAACCAACATCATTAGTCTGTTGTTTTATGAAAAAAAAATGTCACTAATAAGTCTAGGATGGTATTCCAACCTAATTCGCTTAAACTATGGCTCTGATACCAAAACTGTAACACCCCTTTTCTCAAACCATATTTAAAATACAAATACAGTTTTCAAACATATTTTACAACTCGTGACTATAAAATAGCCAGTTAAATTTTTTGTTTTATTTTACAAACTTAAACTCGAGGGGTATTACAGACTCAATACAGATAACCATAATTTAAACTTACAGTGTACAAAACGGTCACAACTGCAACCTTCGCTCCCTTCACCTAAGTACATAGCATTTCAAAAACATAGTATACGTGAGACATAAAGTCTCGTGAGTAATATGGGTTTAGACCCAAAACTTTTCTTATTCAAAAACTTGAAATATTACAAGTAAAATTCTCAAAACTAATTTATATCATAAATCTCAAAATATCTTTTCTCCTTTACTTTCAAACTTTTAAAAACATACTTTCTTTCTCAAAACTGCTTTCTTTCTCATTTTCTTGTGACCAACTGAAACTTATGAATTAAGTTATTTAATTCATTCAACTAGCTCCCCTCGCGGAACAGAACAGATCTGCCCACTCGGTTATGCTCATTCTGTCTCCCCTTTGTGACTTGGAACAAATTCAAGCACAAGGGTATGCTAAACTAGACAACTACTTCGCGACGGGAGGTACCATCCCAGTAGTGTCTTCTGATCCCCCGATTGTGTGGGTGATCCTAGTCCGGACAACTGGCTCATACTTCTTTCTTTCTTTAATTCTTACTTCATTTCATCTCAAATTGGTCAAAATGGGACACAATTTGTAAACAACTTTTACTCAAACATTTTATAACTCTTTACTGAAAATACTTTCAAAACTGCTTTTGACATCTTAGTTCCTATAAGGAACTTCTTTCAAAATACTTTGCAAACCATACTTTAAAAATCTGCTTAAAACACTAAGCCCTTGTATAGAGCTTCATTCAAAACTATTTTCCAAACTTTAGTATTTAAAAACATTTGGAAATCTTACTTTTCTGAAAATAACATTTTTGCTATGTACTATAGAAATCCTCATAATACTCACCTTGGTTCTACTACGGTTTACTAAGCTTCACGTACGGCTTTTCCCTTCCCGTGCTCAACAACGTTTGAAGCACCACCTATACAAGTAATATATATAAATACTCAATATAATTAACTCTATAATGCTAAAGTCTCATATGATATAACTCCAGGTTATAATAAATGTATAACCATTAATAAACTCGTTTTACGGTTTTCTCCGAAATACACGTATATTGCTACAGTACCCCCGAGAGGTCGTATTTCAGTTCCGACTCTTTTCCATGAAATCTTAGACCATATTAGACTTGTGTTTCAAATTTGGAGTTCATTGGACAAGTCTAGCTCAAATTCTAAAAATCAAGTTTTAACATGAATAGTGATTTTAGCCACTGCCGCTACAGTGACTTTTCTGCAAGGTCGAATTACGGATTTGACCATTCCCGACATGTTCTTATACCATTTTAGGGTTATGGCTAAAATTTCAGGTCAATCGGACATGTCTAGCTATGGTTTCTAGCGTTTGGAATATTTGAAATTTCTAACATTTTTGGTCCCTGTCTGGAGGCGCACTGCGCCAGGGCTAGGCGCACTGCGCCTGGGCGCACCCCGCCCTGGTCCTGGGCGTACTGCGCCTGGCGCCTGGGCAGTGTCCTGATCAGTCGCGATTTGTGCACTGTAGCACGCAGTTTTCACCCATTAAGCACTTATTTCAGTTCTTAATCGTATGGGGTTTGTTCTAGGACTAAAACCCTTGACTAAACACAGGTTTTAAGCTATTAAAATCGATTGAATCAATCATATGCAAGAATTGAAGTTCTTGACCAAACTTGAAAATTCTCAATTATAGCAATCTACTTCCATGTTTTTTAGTTAAGTTCTTAACTAATGACTTATTGGAAGCATTAGCTACTTAACCCACATGATTTATAACTGCAATTGCAGTTTCAATTCCATCCAAAGACCAAATCAAGCATATACCCAAAAACTAGGTTAGAACTAAAGAAACCTTACCTTGGAATCACTAATTCCAACCCTTGATTCGTTTGATTTCTTGGCAAACCTTCAAGAACTTCTTCTTCTCTCTGGTTCTCCCTTGCTCTCTCTCTCCCATGCCTTCTGTAATGTTCTACTGGCTTCCTCAAATAATAGGGATAGATATCATATATAATAGATATTTAGTTTTTTAATAAAACTTTACATTTTGGTCCTCAATATTCTTATTTCTTTCCAAAAAGGGTCCCAAAACCATAAACCTTGCAAGCAATGTTCTAATAACTACTAACTTGACATTTTCTTGACATTTTGGTCATTTTCATGTCAAATGACCAATTTGCCATTTTTGGTCAAATTTTACTATTCACGCGGCAAAACTTCCAAATTTCATATAAACTTTTATTTCTTATTATATTATGTTACAAATACATATTATTACACATAATAGTCGTACAACGTGGCAAAAGACGATTTTACCCTTTTTGACTTTTTCGCGAGTTCTTACAGTCACCCCTCCTTAAGCGGATTCCGTCCTCGGAATCTTTTCGTAATCCGTGAAATTCGGATATCTTCTCTTCATCTCTTCTAACGTTTCCTAAGTCAAGTTTGACCCTAAGGGATGCTTCCACTTGACTAGTACAAGGTCAATCTCTTTGTTTCTTAGCTTTTTGGTCTGCATCTCTAGAATCGCTTTAGGTTCTTCAATCATTTTGCTAGGAGTCTCCACTCTCAAATCCGTATACGGTATTACTAGCTCTTCTTTACCAAAGTACTTCTTCAAGTAGCATACATGAAAGGTATCATGTATTCCACTAAGTTCGGGTGGTAACTCCAGCTTGAATGCCTGTAGCCCAAATCTCTTCAGAATTCTAAAAGGTCCAATGTACCTTGGACTCAGCTTTCCTCTCTTGCCAAATCTGACCACTCCTTTCCATGGCGACACTTTTATCATCACCAAATCTCCTTCTTGCAAGTCATACGGTCTCTTCTTTAGATTCGAGTAACTCCTTTGCCGATCTTGTGCTGCTTTCATGTTGGATTGAATTACTCCGATCTTCTCATTAGTTACTCTAACAATCTCTGGCCCTGTAAGCTTCGTCTCACCCGCTTCTGACCAGCATAAAGGAGTTCTACACTTTCTACCATACAATGCTTCAAAAGGTGGCATTTTAATGCTAGAATGGTAGCTATTGTTGTATGCAAACTCCACTAGTGGCAGGTGTTCGTCCCAACTTCCTCCAAAATCCATCACGCATGACCGTAGCATGTCTTCTAATGTCTGGATTGTTCGTTCACTTTGACCATATGTTTGTGGATGGTACGATGTACTTAACTGAATCCTTATCTCCATTTTATCTTGTAAAGCTCTCCAGAAGTTAGAGGTAAATCTAGGGTCTCTGTCTGACACGATAGACAACGGTACACCATATCTTCTAAATACTTCATCTATATACAACTGGGCTAACTGCTCCAATGGAGTAGTTTCTTTTATGGCTAGAAATAGTGCACTCTTGGTCAACCGTTCTACTATGACCCATATACTATCATGACCTCTTCTTGTTCTCGGTAACCCGACAATCAAGTCCATGATTACATCTTCCCACTTTCCGGCTGGAATGTGCAATGACTGAGCATCCCCATGCGGGACCTGATGTTCCGCCTTGACTTGTGCACAAATGACACACTTGGAGATGTACTTGGCTATTCTTTTCTTCATTCCAGGCCACCAATATTGTCTTTTCAGATCTTGATAAGTCTTGGTACTCCCTGGATGTATGGAATACTTTGACTTATGCGATTCTTCTAGAATTAACTTTCTCAATCCTCCTGTCTTTGGTACCCATATGCGATTTCTGAAGGTCTTCAAGCCTTGACTATTGGTCTCAAACTGGGTATCTTTTCCTAGCTTTTCATCTTTTAAATCTCCACTTTCTTCCACTTTCTGCTGAGCTGCTTTAATCTGTTCTATTATGCTGGACACCAATTCTATTCGCATCGATCTTGCCTTGATTCTTTTCTCAGGAACTTTTCTACTCAGTGCATCTGCCACTACATTTGCTTTACCTGGATGGTACACAATTTCGCAATCATAATCACTGATCAGCTCTAGCCATCTACTCTGTCTCATGTTCAACTCTTTTTGAGTGAACACATACTGTAAACTCTTATGATCAGTGAACAGCTTGCACTTTGTACCATACAAGTAATGTCTCCAAATCTTTAAGGCAAAAACGATCGCTGCAAGCTCTAAATCATGAGTTGTGTACTTTTTCTCTGGATCTTTCAACTGTCTGGAAGCGTATGCTATGACCTTCCCTCTTTGCATCAACACACATCCAAGCCCCCGATGCGAGGCATCGTTGTACACTTCAAAGTCTTCCGTCCCATCTGGCAATGTAAGGACAGGCGCGTTACACAACTTTTCTTTCAATGTAGCGAAAGCTCTTTCTTGTTCTTCTTGCCAACTAAATTTCTCTTCCTTCCGGGTTAGTCGTGTAAGTGGCACTGCTATACGGAAGAAATCTTGAATAAATCTCCTGTAATACCCGGCCAGACCGATAAAACTTCTAACTTTTGTTGGCATCCTGGGTGGCTCCCATTTCATCACTGCTTCAACTTTCGCTGGATCAACTTTTATACCTTGGATAGAAACAACATGTCCAAGGAACTGCACTTCTCTCATCCAAAACTCGCACTTGGAGAACTTTGCATATAGCTGTTCCCGCTTCAAAGTCTCAAGTACTAACTGCAGATGGCTCGCATGCTCTTCTTTATTCTTTGAGTAGATTAGTATATCATCTATGAACACTATCACAAACCGGTCGAGGAATGGTTTACAGACCCGATTCATTAAGTCCATAAAGATCGCTGGTGCATTCGTAAGACCAAATGGCATTACTAAGAACTCGTAATGCCCGTATCGTGTACGAAACGTCGTCTTCTCTACATCACTTTCTTTTACCCTGACCTGATGATACCCAGATCTCAAATCAATTTTTGAGAAATAATCTGCTTATTGCAACTGGTCAAACAAATCGTCTATTCTGGGCAGCGGGTAACGGTTCTTGATAGTAATCTTGTTCAATTCTCTATAATCAATGCACATCCGCATTGATCCATCCTTCTTCTTCACAAACAGAACTGGAGCACCCCACGGAGAAGAACTAGGCCTGATGAAGCCTTTATCTAGTAACTCCTGCAACTGGGACATTAATTCCCGCATCTCTGTTGGTGCTAACCGGTACGGTGCTCGGGCTATTGGGGAAGCTCCTGGAATAAGATCTATCCGGAATTCAACATGCCTTTCTGGTGGCAAGCCTGGTAATTCATCTGGAAAAACTTCTGGGAATTCTTTTACCACTTCTATGTCTTTATATGTCTGTTTTACTTTGTCTTCAGTCATCATATAGGCCAGGAAAGATACACACCCTTTCCTGATACATCTTCGAGCCTTAGCTACACTGATGATACTTGGCACGTGCTTTCTTCTTTCCCCATATACGTACACCTTAGCTCCTAGGGTTTTAACAGACACCCTCTTCTGTCCACAAGCTATTTTCGCATCATTTGCACCAACCCAATCCATCCTAATTATTACATCAAATGACTTAATTCCAATGGGAAGGAGATTAAGTCGGAACTTCTGGCCATTAATGTCAAGTTCACAATCTCGGTACATATGCTGAACTTCAACAAATTTCCCGTCCGCCACTTCTACTTCAAAAACTAGATCTAACAATTCTAATGGGACTTTTAATCTAGCTCCAAACCCATGAGACACAAATGAATATGTAGACCCGGAATCAAACAAGACATATGCAGGTGTCGAGTTGATTAGTAGTATACCTGAGACCACATCGTGAGTCTCCTTATTTGGGCAATTGAAACTATAGTGCCCCATCTGATGGCATGAGAAGCATTCCACCTCACTGGCTTTCTTGGCTTTGCAATCTTTCGCTTTATGACCGAATCCGCCACAATTAAAGCAGGCATTTGATCCCGCTCGGCACTCACCACCGTGTTCTTTCCCACATTTCTCGCACTTCTTTACACTTCCCTGTCGGCTCTGACTTGAACTCATCTTCCCTTTCTTCTTTATGTTTCCACTAATACTAACTGTCTCCCTTTTGTCACTAAAACCAGGTCCTTCTTCCTTCCTTCTTTTTCCAACATCTTCCACAGTTCGGGCAGCATTGATCGCCCCATCTAGCGTTTCGGCTTTCTTTACTTCTAGCTCATAGTTCCATGGCAAACCCCGGACATAGCGGTTAATTCGGGACCGCTCACTGGGGTAAGACTCCCCCATAAAAGGCAACATGTCGCAAAACTTCTTCGTATACTCATCCACCGTGAAATCTCCTTTCTTTATTGTTAAGAAATCTTCATTCATTTTCTCCAAATCTCGCATGGGACAGAATTTATCTTTGAGACACGTGACAAACTCCGCCCATGACCAACCATATACCACATCCTTTCCCAAGCTTTCAAATTTGGTGTTCCACCACACCAAAGCATCATCCTTCAACTGCCGAGAGGCGAAGTTGACTCGATCGTTTTCTGCACATTTACTTGCTTGCATCACTTGTTCAATCTCTCGGACCCATCGCATCGTTACTTTGGGCTCGAAACTGCCATGGTATTCAGGCGGTTTGCAAGCCATAAAGGACTTAAAGGAGCAGCCCTTTTCTTCCCTCTTGTTACCTCCACTAACCGCTTCCTCAGTCGTCTTCTTGGAGACTTCTTGTGGTGATTGGGCATTAGGTTCACCCATTCTGCTGTCTATTATGTTGTTCACATCTTGTCTCAACTCATTTCGTAAGTTATCGATTAGAAACTGAATTGCCTCCATAGTGACAGGTTGTGGTGGTGGGTTTGGCTCAGACTCATCGTTTCGAATAACATGTGGTTCACTTCCTCTTGAGGAAGTGTGACTGCCCTCACCCCTGTCAGCTTGTCTTCTGCCTTCCATTACTATATAGATGAACAAATTATCGGTTTAATACACAATTCTATATAGTATTTCATAAGCGGTAGCATGTTATCTCCTTATCTTGACTGCACTTTTATAACAATCATACTCACTCTATGCCTCCTATATTACTAAGGCACCTTACTACTACTCTTACTAGTTTAAGCCTAGGATGGTATTCCAACCTAATTCGCTTAAACTATGGCTCTGATACCAAAACTGTAACACCCCTTTTCTCAAACCATATTTAAAATACAAATACATTTTTCAAACATATTTTACAACTCGTGACTATAAAATAGCCAGTTAAATTTTTTGTTTTATTTTACAAACTTAAACTCGACGGGTATTACTGACTCAATACAGATAACCATAATTTAAACTTACAGTGTACAAAACGGTCCCAACTGCAACCTTCGCTCCCTTCACCTAAGTACATAGCATTTCAAAAACATAGTATACGTGAGACATAAAGTCTCGTGAGTAATATGGGTTTAGACCCAAAACTTTTCTTATTCAAAAACTTGAAATATTACAAGTAAAATTCTCAAAACTAATTTATATCATAAATCTCAAAATATCTTTTCTCCTTTACTTTCAAACTTTTAAAAACATACTTTCTTTCTCAAAACTGCTTTCTTTCTCATTTTCTTGTGACCAACTGAAACTTATGAATTAAGTTATTTAATTCATTCAACTAGCTCCCCTCGCGGAACAGAACAGATCTGCCCACTCGGTTATGCTCATTCTGTCTCCCCTTTGTGACTTGGAACAAATTCAAGCACAAGGGTATGCTAAACTAGACAACTACTTCGCGACAGGAGGTACCATCCCAGTAGTGTCTTCTGATCCCCCGATTATGTGGGTGATCCTAGTTCGGACAACTGGCTCATACTTCTTTCTTTCTTTAATTCATACTTCATTTCATCTCAAATTGGTCAAAATGGGACACAATTTGTAAACAACTTTTACTCAAACATTTTATAACTCTTTACTGAAAATACTTTCAAAACTGCTTTTGACATCTTAGTTCCTATAAGGAACTTCTTTCAAAATACTTTGCAAACCATACTTTAAAAATCTGCTTAAAACACTAAGCCCTTGTATAGAGCTTCATTCAAAACTATTTTCCAAACTTTAGTATTTAAAAACATTTGGAAATCTTACTTTTCTGAAAATAACATTTTTGCTATGTACTATAGAAATCCTCATAATACTCACCTTGGTTCTACTACAGTTTACTAAGCTTCACGTACGGCTTTTCCCTTCCCGTGCTCAACAACGTTTGAAGCACCACCTATACAAGTAATATATATAAATACTCAATATAATTAACTCTATAATGCTAAAGTCTCATATGATATAACTCCAGGTTATAATAAATGTATAACCATTAATAAACTCGTTTTACGGTTTTCTCCGAAATACGCGTATATTGCTACAGTACCCCCGAGAGGTCGTATTTCAGTTCCGACTCTTTTCCATGAAATCTTAGACCATATTAGACTTGTGTTTCAAATTTGGAGTTCATTGGACAAGTCTAGCTCAAATTCTAAAAATCAAGTTTTAACATGAATAGTGATTTTAGCCACTGCCGCTACAGTGACTTTTCTGCAAGGTCGAATTACGGATTTGACCATTCCCGACATGTTCTTATACCATTTTAGGGTTATGGCTAAAATTTCAGGTCAATCGGACATGTCTAGCTATGGTTTCTAGCGTTTGGAATATTTGAAATTTCTAACATTTTTGGTCCCTGTCTGGAGGCGCACTGCGCCAGGGCTAGGCGCACTGCGCCTGGGCGCACCCCGCCCTGGTCCTGGGCGTACTGCGCCTGGCGCCTGGGCAGTGTCCTGATCAGTCGCGATTTGTGCACTGTAGCACGCAGTTTTCACCCATTAAGCACTTATTTCAGTTCTTAATCGTATGGGGTTTGTTCTAGGACTAAAACCCTTGACTAAACACAGGTTTTAAGCTATTAAAATCGATTGAATCAATCATATGCAAGAATTGAAGTTCTTGACCAAACTTGAAAATTCTCAATTATAGCAATCTACTTCCATGTTTTTTAGTTAAGTTCTTAACTAATGACTTATTGGAAGCATTAGCTACTTAACCCACATGATTTATAACTGCAATTGCAGTTTCAATTCCATCCAAAGACCAAATCAAGCATATACCCAAAAACTAGGTTAGAACTAAAGAAACCTTACCTTGGAATCACTAATTCCAACCCTTGATTCGTTTGATTTCTTGGCAAACCTTCAAGAACTTCTTCTTCTCTCTGGTTCTCCCTTGCTCTCTCTCTCCCATGCCTTCTGTAATGTTCTACTGGCTTCCTCAAATAATAGGGATAGATATCATATATAATAGATATTTAGTTTTTTAATAAAACTTTACATTTTGGTCCTCAATCTTCTTATTTCTTTCCAAAAAGGGTCCCAAAACCATAAACCTTGCAAGCAATGTTCTAATAACTACTAACTTGACATTTTCTTGACATTTTGGTCATTTTCATGTCAAATGACCAATTTGCCCTTTTTGGTCAAATTTTACTATTCACGCGGCAAAACTTCCAAATTTCATATAAACTTTTATTTCTTATTATATTATGTTACAAATACATATTATTACACATAATAGTCGTAGAACGTGGCAAAAGACGGTTTTACCCTTTTTGACTTTTTCGCGGGTTCTTACAGTTACACTTATATGAATTGGGAAGATTTTCAAGTGATTTTTACATTGGATAAACTGAGTGGTCCTAGTATTACTTGTTACATGATGTAAGTGGTTAATATTAATTTAAATTACTGTTTGTTAAATTGTTTATTTAATCAATTTAGTTTTTTTATGTGTACCAGGTACCTGTATGAGAAAATCAATAATGGGCCAAGAAGAGATTATGGAATATGTTTTGTTAGCCCGAGTGCAATCTCTAGAGATGGACGTGGACAAAAATTTGTAAAAAGAGATGATGCAAGTAGATTCATTGCATATCGGTTGGCGACAAGAAAGGACAATCATATCGTATTAATGCCTTATAATCTTGGGTTAGATTTTCCATTTGACTCCATCTGTTTTGATTTAACCTGTTAATTCGTTTACTTAATCTAGTTTTTGGGTTTTATAGAGGACATTGGTGTTGGCCGTTCTAGATATGGAGGCTACGACTTGCTATTATCTGGATTCTGGGCCTGCCAATGTCGATCCCAAACTGAAGCAAATGATTGAAACATAAGTAATATTAATTATCAAAAGATTATATTATATTATTTGATATATTTCATAAAATTTTGTAGGGCAATGGTCTCGTATTCCACCCAAATAGGATCCATCAAAAGGGTTAAAATCACTTGGATCAATGTTGTGGTGAGCACCTAATCCATTATAATGAATTGCAACTTTAACCTGGTTTTGGCTAATCAGCTAATATGTAATTGTTTAGTGCCCTCGTTAACTAGTAAGCATCGAATGTGTATACTATGTCTTAAGGTTCATGAAAGAGGTGGTAGAAGGAGGAATAGAAGTACTCAAAAACGACGTAAGTAAAAATATTCTGACGATTTTTGCATAGTTTCCTTAGTTAAATGTAAGTATTAGCATTTTACACTAATTTATTTGGGTTATTATAGCATTATACTCGAAGTACAATGCTACAATAAACATTTAAATAGAAGTATGTCGCTTCTAACATTAAGCCATATACCATAATTTTTTAAAAGATTCGGTGGCAAAACTTCTAATAAGTTTTTTTAGTTAATGCAAGGATTAGCGATGTAATTTCATTCATTTTGGTTATTATAGCATTGTACTTTCATTTATTTTTCAGTTTGGGAGCAACAATAGTGAATATACGGATGATGATATTGATGATGTTCGTGAGGAATGGGCATCTTTTGTAACAAACTGTTGAATAATGTTTTTATGTTTTTATGTGACCATCACTGAAATAAGTCGAAATGTTTTTATTAACAGTTTATTTCAGATTGCATAAATTCGAGATCAACCAAACCGGAGAAAATGACGCTATGTACCAAAGAGCAAAAATGTCACCCAGCGACAGAAATCGCGACCCAACAGCTCATGTGTCGCGAAATGAAGAAAATCAAAACAAAAGAAGAAAAAGGCTGTAACAGTGTAGATCGCGACCCGATCCAACCCAGATCGCGACCCGATCTAAGTGACAAACACGTGACGCTTTGCTGACCAAGGATCGCGAGCCTATGGCAACCCGACGAGATCGCGACCCGATCTTCCATCGATCGCGACCCGACCTAGATCGCGACCCGATCTTTATCCCATCGCGACCCGATCTCAGCGACCAACTCCACCGAGTCGGGTAGTGGCCAGCACAAAAGCGGGAACCACTCGAGATCGCGACCCGATCTTCCATCGATCGCGACCCGACCTAGATCGCGACCCGATCTTTATCCCATCGCGACCCGATCTCAGCGACCAACTCCACCGAGTCGGGTAGTGGCCAGCACAAAAGCAGGGAACAACTTGAGATCACGACCCGATCTCAGCGACCAACTCCACCGAGACGGGTAGTGGCCAGCACAAAAGCGGGAACCACTCGAGATCGCGACCCGATCCCATAAAGATCGCGACCCGACCTAGATCGCGACCCGATCGTTATCCCATCGCGACCCGATCTCAGCGACCAACTCCACCGAGACGGGTAGTGGCCAGCACAAAAGCGGGAACCACTCGAGATCGCGACCCGATCCCATAAAGATCGCGACCCGATCTCCGCTGGAACAGACTATAAATAGATGCTTCATATTGCTGATTTCTACACAACATATACAACATATTCTTACTATCCTCAAGCATACTCACGACCAGAAGCCTCTAAATTCTATAATCTCTGCATTTGGCAACGAGGATCAAATCGAAAAACCGCAAGAAACAAAACCTCCACCCGACACCAAACCTCAAACCTCCAAACAACCCTTACCCGACACCAAACTCCAAACCTCTAAACAACCCTTACCCGACACCAAAAATCACCAAAACCTCATCTCACCGTGAAGAACAAGAAATCGACATATCAAGAAAAACGCTATCTTCCGCAACTATCGATAAGTTCTTTTAAAATTATCCGTGTCGTTATTGATTTATTTAAACTGTAATAAATCAACTGTACCAAACCTCCAATACACCCGAATTGAACCGTGACAACGAAAACATATGTGGACTGTATTTAACCGAGACATCTAACTTCTAACTTCTAACTTCTAACCTTTTTATTTATTGTAAAAACACGTTATCGTTGATAATGGCGTTTATTACATCTAACTTCTAACTTCTAACTTCTAACCTTTTTACTTATTGTAAAAACACGTTATCGTTGATAATGGCGTTTATTACATTTAACCTTTAACTTCTAACTTTTACTTTATTTACCGCTTTCTGTCTATTTAAATACTGTCTAGTTTAGATTTACCGCTTTATTTTATTCCGCAACTCTAATTTATTCCGCATAATATAGATTTAATACATATCTGTCACACGGTAATAGGCTTAAAAACCTTGTTCGTGGAGATCAGTTATCGTATTTTTCAACAATTGGTATCAGAGCTCGTGTGATTTAATCTGAAATTTTTGTCGTGAACTTTTGTGTAGTGTTTTTATAAACCACCAATAAGTTTCCTTTAAAAATTTCATCTTAATATCACTTGTTCATCAAAAAAAAAAAAAATTAAATATATTAAAAAAAAAAAAAAAAAAAACATTTAAAAATTACTTGTGTGATTTATTTTGAAAATTTTTGACGAAAACTTTTGTGTAGCGTTTTTATAAACCACCAATTAGTTTTCTTTAAAAATTTCATTTTAACATCACATTTTCGTTAACAAAAAAAAAAAAAAAAAATGTCTTCCGCAAACTACTCAAACATAAATTCTGTATCTATTGCTAACAGTATAGGTTCAGGTACTCGAGCACCCATTCTTATTCCCGAAGAATATAAATCATGGGTAGGTCGTATGAATCTTCATCTCAATTCTATAAGTGAAGACGTGTGGAAATGTGTAGACGGATCTCTACCAGATAACATGACCTCTCTTACGAGTAACTTGGATATACTAAATGAAAGGAAGAAACTTGAACTTCAAGCCAAAAAGGAGCTTGTGTCTGGAATACCCCACAGTATTCTAAGCCAAATGAATGATATAATCCTTTTAACTGCAAACCAAATTTGGCAAACTTTGAAAAATCGTTTTGAAGGAAATGAGAGAATCATTGGAAACAAGAAAACATCTGTTTTAAACGAATTTGACAACTTCAAAATGTTTTCACATGAGACCATCCATGATGCTCATGACAGATTCAATCTCATTACCATCAAAATGAATAATCTGGGCATCAAAAAGTCACAGCATGAGATAAACCTCAAATTTTTAAACAACCTTTATGAAAGCTGGAAAATGGTCAAACTAATCATTCAGGGAAATCCGGCAATTCATACTGAATCTTTGCACAATCTGTACGGAGAATTACAATCGTATGAATCCTCGATTGACCCACCAACGTCTACTTCTTTTGGAGGACCACTTGCTTTGTTGTCAACCTCCTCTCAAAACCAAACACATTTTCATGATCAAAGTCAAAGTGATTTAAATCAAAACCAAGCTTTTTCAAGTAATTCTTGTGACTTGTCTGATCCAAATAATGAAGCTGATTACCAACAATTGTGCGCTTTGGTAGCAAACACTAATCTCGAAAGATTTTTACCACATCATAATCAATCAAACTTCAGACCAAATTTTCAACAAAGATCCACTTTTGGACAAAACTTTCAGAATCGCGGTTTTCAAAATAATCACAACTCTTATAATAACCAAAGTTCTGGATTTCAGCAAAATCATTCTAAACCATCTCAACAGAAACAAACTCAAACATCTGAAAGATCACCCGTTAAGAGCCAAAAGGCTGACAATAATGATGATGAGGATGATGTAATCATTTGTCACAAATGCAAAGGACTAAATCATTATGCCCGAGATTGTCGAGCCAAAGTCAAAGTCAAAGACTCAGCCTACTATGCACAAAAAGCCGAAGAGCTGAAGAAACAAGAACAGAAAGCAAAGCAAAAAGCTTTGATGGCATTCCACGAACCTAGCGTGGAATACTGGCCAACTTCTGATGATGAAACCGACACTGAACCAGCTCAGTCAAACTTCTGCTTCATGGCTGACAACGAACCAACCACAAGAGCTCCATATGTCATCGATCAGGTATGGTCTATGATCTCAGATCTCGGTCTTTCAAGAACACCATTTGAGTCCCACATGACTAAGATTGAGAACAGTCTAAAAGCTGATCTCAGACTATATCATGACACAATAGTCAAATCTGATATCTACAAATCTGAATTACAAACCTTGCAACTCAGATTTGGAGAATCCACAAGGACTAGAGACAAACTTGAAAGAGACATTGAACGAAAATCTGAAGAAAATAATCACATCCTAGAACAATTAAATGAAGCTCTAAAACAAAAAAGGGACTTAGAAATAAAAAATCAATCTGTTATTTCATCTGAAATAAAAGATATCTTGGAAAAAGAAGTCCTTCAGTTAAAACAAAAGGTTCAAGATTTAACTGACAAAAACACTAGTTTAACTCTAAAACTAGATGATTCTTCAAAGCAAAACAAATTTCTTGAATCCGAAATTCAAAGATTTCAAGGAAAACTGGATTCTATCAATATTGCCAGAAAATTAAGTGATGATGTTTTCACTAAAGCAAATAACTTAGGAACTGGCAAAATTGATACGAATTATAAACCGGGAATTGGAAGAGAATCCTTTGAAAATGAAGAGACTGAAAAGAAAAATGGGACAATTAGTGAAAACTCTAAACCACCTCAACCAGATTTTTTCTCATCTGCCAATGAGGACGATTCAGATGATGAAACAGTTATCAACTGTAGCCCAGATGATACTGCTTTCACTGTTTCCAAAAAGTCTTTCAAAAGAGTCTTAAAATCTGAATCAGACTCTGCTAGTTCAGTAACTCATCAATTGAGATCTACTAAACTAACATTGAATGATGGCACAATCAAACTTGAAAATTTCTTAAATGGAGAAAATTCTGATTATCAAAATGGTAGTACTTCTGCTCCAACTGTCTTTCCCTCTTTAAACTCAACCTTTATTGGAAAGAACAATTTGGGACAAAAGTATTCAAAGAAACAACAGACAAATAAACAAACCATTCAAACTGTCTGTAAACCAAAAGAACAAAGCAGGCCCATTGTTTTCAAAGAAAAACCTTTGAAACCAAGCGCTGTGCCACAAAAACAAACCCTTAATCCAAAACAAATACCTTTTCAAAAACCGATTCAAAGTCACTTTCAAAAGATAAACTTCAATCTCTCAAGGAACTTTCAGAAACCATCATATCACCAAATTCCATTCAATCATCAAAGCGTTTTCCAAAACCATTCAGATCCCAGATACAAAGAAAGGTTATCAAACAGATCTTCACATATAGGATACTTTTCACAAAATCAGAAATCATCTCAAATGACAGGTTTTCAAAAACAGATCTCACTTTGGGAAAACCTAATAAATCAACTTAAACCTCAACCATTCCGTCCAATCAACAAATACTACAATGATTCCAAATTATCAAAAACCATTAACAAATCAGGACCCACCATGGTTTGGGTACCTAAAATTTCTGTCTAATTGCAGGCATTTTGTGCTGGAGAGCCCAAGGATGGCACATGGTATATCGATAGTGGCTGCTCCAAGCATATGACAGGAAACCAAAGCTTTCTACGAGACTTCAAACCCACAGAATCCAAACAAGATGTGACTTTTGGAAATAACATGACTGCAAGAATCAAAGGTTATGGAAACATAACAAATGGTCACTTCACCATCAAGAAAGTAGCCTACGTTGACGGCCTGAAACACAACCTAATCAGCGTATCACAACTTTGTGACAACAATCATGAAGTTCTTTTTACCAAACAGCGAAGCATAATCACGGATGCCAAGACCAAAGCCATTCTAGTCAATTCTGATCGTCTAGGCAACATGTATCCACTAGATATGGACCTTATCTATGGAAAACCAGACATCTGTCTCTTATCCAAAGCTTCAGCTGATATTAGTTGGTTGTGGCATCGTCGTCTTTCCCATCTCAATTTCGGCTACATCAACAAGTTGATTGCAAATGATCTTGTTCGCGGACTGCCGCTTCTGAAACTTGATAATGAAACTCTTTGTGCAGCTTGTGAAGGAGGAAAACTGTCCAAATCCTCTCATAAAAGCATTCCTGAATCTAGTGTATCCGAACCACTAGAATTACTGCACATTGATCTTTGCGGCCCTGCAAAAACCCAAAGCATAAAAGGGAAGAAATACATCCTTGTTATTATTGATGATTACTCACGCTTTACTTGGGTTTTCTTTTTAAGGCTAAAGTCAGAAGCACCTGAAGAAATAATCAACTTCATCAAACAGATTGAATTAAAGCTCAAACGACCAGTTCGAAGAATCCGAAGTGACAATGGTTTAGAGTTCAAAAACATAACTCTAGACTCATTTCTCAAAAACAAAGGCATCGAACACAACTTTTCAGCCCCTTACACTCCTCAACAAAACGGCGTTGTTGAAAGAAAGAACCGAACTCTGTGCGAAGCTGCAAGATCAATGCTCATCTTTGCTGATCTGCCACAATACTTCTGGGCAGAAGCAATAGCCACAGCTTGCTATACTCAAAATCGTTCTTTAGTCCACAAACAACTTCATAAAACACCATATGAAGTCATTAATAACCGAAAACCAAACATCAAATTCTTTCATATTTTTGGTTGTCGATGCTTCATAAAGAATAACAAAGATCACCTTTCAAAATTTGAATCAAGATCAGACGAAGGAATTTTCCTTGGTTACTCTTTTACCTCAGCTGCTTATCGAGTACCGAACAAACGTACAAGAGTAATTGAAGAAAGTACCGATGTCCACTTCGATGAATTTTATGTCAGAAAATTGGATCGTGAACATTTTGGTTCACAAATGATAGATACTATTTTTCAAAATCCAATTCCACAAACACCATCTCCTGACATGAACATAGAAATTGATCTTGATTTACTTTTTGAACAACCCAAAACCGCTTATAGTTCTGAATTTCTAACATCTTCTACAATTCCTACAGGAACCTCCGATGCAGAAACTTCACAATCAAACCAAGAAAATGCAGGTCAAGTCGAGGGGGAATTACCAACACTAAATCCTTCTTTGAACACTCCCAATCCACCTGTTCAAAATGATCCCAGTGCATCATCTATGGGGGAACCTTCTTTACCTCATTCTCACCCTATAATCCAAAAAGACATATCTGACAACAACCAAAATCTATTCCCAACAGAATCACCTGACCAAGAAGAACAATGGGACATAGAAACACCAATCGAAATACCTGAAAAAACTCGCCTAAACAAATGGACCAAGAATCATCCTATAGAACAAATTATAGGAGATCCCAATTCTGGTATTCAAACAAGAGCCGCTTCCTCAAATGAATGTTTATACGGAGCATTCTTGTCTATGACTGAACCCAAAACCATCCATTCAGCTCTCAAAGATCCAGACTGGGTCAAAGCCATGCAAGAAGAACTAGCTGAATTTGAAAGAAACCAAGTATGGGATCTTGTTCCTACTCCTCCCGATGTTACTGTAGTAGGTTCAAGATGGGTTTTCAGAAACAAAACCGATGATCAAGGCATAGTTTGTCGAAACAAAGCAAGACTTGTCGTCAAGGGCTATTCTCAACAAGAAGGAATCGATTACGATGAAACTTATGCTCCAGTTGCAAGACTCGAAGCCATTCGTATCTTTCTAGCATATGCAGCACACAAGAACTTCAAAGTTTACCAAATGGATGTAAAATGTGCATTTTTACATGGAGAGATTGATCGTGATGTGTATATTCAACAACCTCCAGGTTTTGAAGATCCACAGTTCCCAAATCACAGTTTTAAGTTACAAAAAGCAGTTTACGGCTTAAAACAAGCACCTCGAGCCTGGTATTCAACATTGTCAACATTTCTAGAAGAATCAGGATTCAAAAGAGGTTCAATTGATCAAACTCTTTTTCGTAAAATTTTTAATAAACATCTGTTAATCGTTCAAATATATGTCGATGACATTATTTTCGGTTCTACTGATGAATCCTTGAGTATCAAGTTTGCAGATTTGATGAAGAGCAAGTTTGAGATGAGCATGATAGGAGAAATGACTACTTTTCTTGGACTACAAGTCAAACAATCATCTGATGGAATTTTCATCAATCAAGAAAATTATGTCAAAAATCTTCTAACTCGTTTTTCTTTTGACAAATCCAATACAGCTAAAACCCCAATGTCCCTTGGTTACAAATTGGATGCAGACTTAAATGGCAAGCCTGTTGATCAAAAGAAATATCGAGGAATGATAGGATCACTCCTATACCTCACAGCCAGCAGACCCGACATCATGTTCTCTACATGTGTCTGTGCCAGATACCAAGCCAATCCTATGGAATCTCATGCCATAGCTGTGAAAAGAATTTTCAAATATCTTAAAGGAACTCCATCTCTTGGCCTTTGGTATCCGGCTAACTCTGATTTTCAGCTTAATGCCTTCACCGACTCCGACTATGGAGGATGCAGACTAGACAGAAAAAGCACATCTGGTTCTTGCCAATTTCTTGGAGGCAGACTTGTAAGTTGGACTTCAAAGAAACAATCATGCGTGTCCACTTCAACCGCAGAAGCTGAATATGTAGCTGCCGCAAGCTGCTGTTCACAAGTCATGTGGATGCAAACTCAATTACGTGACTATGGCTACAAAGTATCACAAATTCCAATATTTTGTGACTCAACCAGCGCAATTGCCATTTCTCACAATCCAGTGCACCATTCCATGACAAAACACATTGATATTCGATATCATTTCCTCAAAGACAACATACAAAAAGGTCATATCGAATTGCACTTCATAAACACAGAAGATCAAATTGCCGATGTTTTTACTAAGGCTTTAGACGAAACCAAGTTTCAATACTTCCTAGGCCGTCTAGGAATGTTGAATCCAGATAACATTCATTCCTAATCTCTTACTTTTTGTTTGTATATAAGAGTGTTTACTTTCATTTAAAAAGAAAATCCAAAAACATTCAAATAACCAAAATTTACCAAAAACATTCAAATAACCAAATTATTCAAAAAAATTAGAATAAAGTTTTATCCTTTTAAAGTCTTTATAAAACCATGTGATTTAACATCTTCTTGACTAAATTTTCAGATACTTATGCTCGATGAATGTTCTCAGTTATATTGATTCTAAATTAAAGAGAAGGTTCAAAGTTCAAACATTTTTGTTGTGTACATTCTCCTATTCCCTTTGAATTTATTTCAAATTATAACGATTTTATCTGTAAAGGGACATAAGATCAGGAGATTCAGATGAAAACCAAACCCATGTGAGAAATTGTGCCTCGTCTTTAACTGCTAAGTGGAATTCATTTCTGTGAGCAAAGGTGTTTTCATTATGACTTATAGGATTTATACTCTTATACCGTGATGCTAGTCTCATTTTTGGTTAGATATCAAAATGACCAGGGACGATACTTTCATTTTCTTATATATTAGACAAACTGTCTATTATATCACCTATCCCTATCCTAAATCAAACCACTTCAAAGAAAAGACTAATCATCTGGCATAACGAATCTGACAAAAGAAGAAACAACAAAGTCATATCCAACAAATGCTGTCAACAAATCACAATTGATAACCACATCAGATATCTTTTATACAAGGTGTATTCGCACAAATCAAGAAAAGATAAAGACAAAGGTGAACACATCACCAAAGAAAAAGAAGATTTACAACAACAATCCATCAAGACAGACACTTCTCAAAACAACGAATTCTCAATAGCTTTATCAAATATAGCTGTTCAAAACCGAAGATTTACCGGGATACTGTAGCTTTCATAATTAAATATTCTTAGTTGCAAACCGCACTATGAAAATTTCTAAACCCCTCTACATGTATTTCCCGACGGAGAGAGAGTGAACATCAATGGCATGAATGAAGAAACCCTCTGAGTAATGCCGAAACCAGTCTTTTGTGATTGATTATCTAATATGAAGACCAAGTGACTAAAGTATATAGGTATAAATCCACATTAAGCATAAGTCAACACCTTCAAACTGAGAGATATCACTCATCTTTAGTGATTATACACCCGTTCTGCACCCAGAACAAACAAACACCTCAGTCAAGTGTGAGCTATACCTGTGAGCGTTCATCTGAATCGACCTATTAAGATCACTTGTCGTCTTTATAAATGCTATAAAATCTTAAGGAATATTATGAAAATACATATACAAAAACCTTTTGATAATCGAACTCAAGACTTTGATTCAGAAACAAATATTCTTGACAAACATTTTTCAAAACACAAGTAAAATCTAGTCACACTCTTTCAAAACAGGTGATATGGTTTTATAAATGTCTTATCCAAATTTCAAGAATTTCAATCAAACATTTTTCTCCTCATTTCATTAATGATCACATAGGGGGAAATTGTTGAATAATGTTTTTATGTTTTTATGTGACCATCACTGAAATAAGTCGAAATGTTTTTATTAACAGTTTATTTCAGATTGCATAAATTCGAGATCAACCAAACCGGAGAAAATGACGCTATGTACCAAAGAGCAAAAATGTCACCCAGCGACAGAAATCGCGACCCAACAGCTCATGTGTCGCGAAATGAAGAAAATCAAAACAAAAGAAGAAAAAGGCTGTAACAGTGTAGATCGCGACCCGATCCAACCCAGATCGCGACCCGATCTAAGTGACAAACACGTGACGCTTTGCTGACCAAGGATCGCGAGCCTATGGCAACCCGACGAGATCGCGACCCGATCTTCCATCGATCGCGACCCGACCTAGATCGTGACCCGATCTTTATCCCATCGCGACCCGATCTCAGCGACCAACTCCACCGAGTCGGGTAGTGGCCAGCACAAAAGCGGGAACCACTCGAGATCGCGACCCGATCTTCCATCGATCACGACCCGACCTAGATCGCGACCCGATCTTTATCCCATCGCGACCCGATCTCAGCGACCAACTCCACCGAGTCGGGTAGTGGCCAGCACAAAAGCAGGGAACAACTTGAGATCACGACCCGATCTCAGCGACCAACTCCACCGAGACGGGTAGTGGCCAGCACAAAAGCGGGAACCACTCGAGATCGCGACCCGATCCCATAAAGATCGCGACCCGACCTAGATCGCGACCCGATCGTTATCCCATCGCGACCCGATCTCAGCGACCAACTCCACCGAGACGGGTAGTGGCCAGCACAAAAGCGGGAACCACTCGAGATCGCGACCCGATCCCATAAAGATCGCGACCCGATCTCCGCTGGAACAGACTATAAATAGATGCTTCATATTGCTGATTTCTACACAACATATACAACATATTCTTACTATCCTCAAGCATACTCACGACCAGAAGCCTCTAAATTCTATAATCTCTGCATTTGGCAACGAGGATCAAATCGAAAAACCGCAAGAAACAAAACCTCCACCCGACACCAAACCTCAAACCTCCAAACAACCCTTACCCGACACCAAACTCCAAACCTCTAAACAACCCTTACCCGACACCAAAAATCACCAAAACCTCATCTCACCGTGAAGAACAAGAAATCGACATATCAAGAAAAACGCTATCTTCCGCAACTATCGATAAGTTCTTTTAAAATTATCCGTGTCGTTATTGATTTATTTAAACTGTAATAAATCAACTGTACCAAACCTCCAATACACCCGAATTGAACCGTGACAACGAAAACATATGTGGACTGTATTTAACCGAGACATCTAACTTCTAACTTCTAACTTCTAACCTTTTTATTTATTGTAAAAACACGTTATCGTTGATAATGGCGTTTATTACATCTAACTTCTAACTTCTAACTTCTAACCTTTTTACTTATTGTAAAAACACGTTATCGTTGATAATGGCGTTTATTACATTTAACCTTTAACTTCTAACTTTTACTTTATTTACCGCTTTCTGTCTATTTAAATACTGTCTAGTTTAGATTTACCGCTTTATTTTATTCCGCAACTCTAATTTATTCCGCATAATATAGATTTAATACATATCTGTCACACGGTAATAGGCTTAAAAACCTTGTTCGTGGAGATCAGTTATCGTATTTTTCAACACAAACATTATTTTCCGGTGAAGATGTGGCAATGGATGGTATTTTGTGGTATTTTGTGTTTGACACAAACAACGATTATTATTTTGTGGTGTTTTGTGTGTTTGACACACAATGACTATTATTTTGTATGACATTGTGTGACGATATAACCATGGTATGTGTATTAATGATATTTTGTTTTGTATGATATTAAAATTTGTGTGATTTAATTTTAATATAATCGAAGCATTATATATATATATATATATATATATATATATATATATATATATATATATATATATATATATATATATATATATATATATATATATATAATATTTTACGACTTACATTGCGAGTCATAAATGTATGTCGTAACTGTGTGTCATATATGTATGTCATAAACTGTTGGATTAGGTGTCTAATCTATGACTTATAAATTGTATTTATCTTATTAATTGAAGCAAAGTCCATTTGGGTTGCCCTTATAGCTGGAGGTTTGGCAGAAAGTTCAGTAGAGAGAAAGGTTGATTTATTAAATGTTTAATAAATCAATAGAAATAAAATAATAGTTTATTAATATATTAAAGTGATAATATATTAATTAGAAACTATATTAATTAATTATAAATTAATCTAGAATTACTTGGAATTAATTTAGTGATTAATTTAATTAATTAAAAGTGCAGGGACTGGTCTTGTAATTATTCAATAGTTGAATAAGTGACTGGCTAGTGGAACCTGGCGTTGGCGAAATTATGAGTGGGCACACTTATATTTTCGAAACCCTAATTAGGGTTTAAAAGGGCTTGGTCCATTTGACAAAAGGCTTGTCAAAAGTTGGGCTCTTTTAGGGTTTTGACTATAACCCTTGAAGGCTATAAATGGAACCCTTTGTAACCCTAATTGTCTGTGCCATTTTTCAGTCTCTCTAGAACTCTGCTGTTTTCCCCTCCATTGCTTGGGGGTGACTCTATTTGAGGCAGGATACTTTTGCTGCTAGCTTCTGGATCAAGAATCAAAGGTTGGTTTTTTGTTATCCAAATTCTTTAGAGATTAATTGTTGGCCTTAAGAATTTTATTATATGTTCATTGATAGAAAAACATAGATCTTTTATTAGGTTGCATGCGAACTTAGGTTTATTAGTTCATAGATTGCTTTAAAACCTTTCAGTGGTATCAGAGCCTTGACTTGTTTTTCTTGTGAATTGCTATAATTGATTTATGTAATCAAAGTGTTTTCGAAAATAAACCCTTTGTGGAGGCCATTTACGATTTTGGTGGCTAGGGTTTTGAAAACCCTAGCCTCTACCCCATTTTGGCGAATTGAATGCTTGGATGGAAAGTAGGTTGTTATTTTTGGTAACTAAGATCTTTTAAATAAGATCTTTTAAATAACTGGAAACCTTAATCCCATTGATTGTAATTTTCGAAAATTATGGGGATTAAGATAGGTAAATTAATTTGATTAATTTTGTGATACCTATATTAGATTTAATTAATTTAATTAATTGTTAATTAAAAGATAAATTAAATCACTTAAATATTTATATTTAAAATTTCGAAATTAATTGTTTAATTAGCGAAAATTTAAAAGATTAAATCTAAAATATTTTAAAAGTTTAAAATACATCTTATATATTTTATTATTAACAGTTAATATTTTATATATAAGATAAAATTGGTTAGTCTTACCGTTAGTAGGCCTCATTCACGAAACTGTCCTATAAAGAGGGTATAAGGCGACTGCCTATAAATGGTAGTCTAATGGGTGTCCACTCTCACCCACCGCTCTCCTAGTCAGTCGAGTGTCGTTGGCCGAACGGGTTTGATATGACCGCTTAATTCTCATTAAAAGTATAATGCTGTAATTGAAAGTACTAGAACAATTCTTAAAAATCCCAATCTAGTTACTTTAGGAAAAATGTGATAAAGATGCTAACCCATGAAATTGCACATTACATATTATGAGACATTAGTGGAGTGTGTATGGTTAACCGGCACACTAATAGGGGCTCATAAAGAGTGGTAATGGGTTTCTCATGATTTATCATTGTTGATGGAGCGTGTGTGGTTAACCGGCACATTAATTAGAGATGATAAATGACATTGAGGTTACCGAGCACATTTGCATGGTTATTCACATCCAGTTTGTGATCCTCGGCATCCCAGTCACAAAGAGTGGAGCATATCTAAGATTAAACATGCCATTGAACAGTTCAATGAATCTCAACAGATCTAGGAATTTCATAAGATGAAATTGATAAGTGTTTTATCTACCTTAATGACCATTATGTTGTGATTACGGCATCCTTCTTCACACCATAGTTGGGGTATTTTGGATCCTAGCCTTATTAAATAATAAATTGGGTAATTATTTAAAAGAATTAAAATTAAACTAATAAATTCAAATTTTATAGATGTCTAAAGTAAGTGTCAATTCTCATCCTCCTCCTCCTTCACCCATTTCTGAGAGTTTCAGGATGCACCTGTTACATATGGTAAGGCTGACTGGCCAGAACTATGTGGTATGGCTTCACAAACTAAGAATGGTTCTCAGTTTTGCTGACGAGCCACATCTTGTCGAGTGTCCGCTCCCCAAAGCATGGCATCACACAGTAGTTTGTGATGAGCATGACCCCTTGACTATTGAGTCCAAGGAAGTTCGATGCCTCGTGTTATTGATCAATGACCCCGAGTTCCACAGGAATTTATAATTCCTGGGGTCAGATAAGTTACCACAGCTGGTTAAGGAAAGGTTCCGAAAACCGGTTGAAATAAAAGGGACGAACTAAGATCTTCAAAGAGCTTGAAGTATACAAGCTTGAAGGAAGTAGCACTCGTTTGCATGTTCTCAAGTTTGAGGGATACATAGGCAAACTGTATAAATTTGGTTACCCTTTTTTTGATCGGGAGTTAAGCATTAGCTCGACTCACTGATCTGTTCATCCAGATGTACAGAAAGGGAAACCACGGTGAGACTATCATGGGAATGCATTCAATGTTGACTCTGTATGAGTCATTCATGGAGAAGCATAGTTCCATTGATTCGGCTGCTTCGGGATTGAGTCCAGTTATAAGGCACATCAAGAAATGATCCAGATCATCTGGACCAGTTCTTCGATACCTCTGACGGGGAATCCACAAGGTGGGACACAGTCACGGAAAGATTGAAATAATGCTTCGAAGCCAAACGGTTTGGCACTCAGGAAAATCTTAAAACTCAGAACTCCTAATCCTTAATTCCCTGATACAGGATGTGTTTTTCACATATGCTCTGTATGCATGGACTGTGAAGGATGCGGGATGTTGTTTCATAAGGAGCATATTCAGATTGGATCTGAAGCTCATGCAGTTTTAGAGTTTAGTTAGATATTATGATCTTGTTATTAGCTACATGCGACATTGTCTGCCATATAGTACATTGTTCAAGGATAATTTAGTTTATAAAATGATGTTTTTCTTTTAATACATGTTGTTTAAAATCATCCTTGAAATGTTGGATGAGTATGTTAATTGCATGGCAATAACTTGAATGTTGATACATCCAAAGTGTTTGGATTCAGGAACTGTGTTCTCTATGATTGTTAAAGTAAATTTTATAAGAATCATTTCAACCAAAGGTCCAGTTGGACAGGACTTTGGAATCATTTGACTTAGAGTCACATGATGAATTGAATTCTTAATAAACATATGTGGCAAGAAATGAATCACCCAAAGATCCAGAGGATAGGATTTTGGAATCAGTTGACTTAGAGTCAGGTGATGATTGCATATCTTGAACAAAATTAACAAAGTCATAAATTTACATAGAGATGTAAAAGACATCAAGATTATGAGCAACGAACACATCAGTTACTGTGTATTGCTCGAATCTTCGAAAAGAACACAATTAGTTATACTTCACGATGTTTGTCAATTCGTATGACGAATATGGCTTCGCTTATCAGAATAAGCGATTGAATTGAAACGTTGAACAATTCAAGGACTTCAAAGGAAGTATAAGATCAACAGAACCTGAGTAACATCATAAACTGAGAAAAATGTTTCACGATTTATTCTCTTCCAAGAACATTAATGGTTATAATATGTCTTAGGGAAGATGATGGAGCATTGGTCGAAATAGTTTGATCCTCGATGTATAAGATACACTTCAATTAGTTTCCGATGAATTGAATATTCAACCAGTCAGACCAAAGAAACCATATTCCGACCACATCTTAGACTAAGTAGGTTATGCAGACACTGTCTGAAATGTAAAGTTGGGATCGTCCCACTTGTATATAGAAAGTCCAGGGTCGTGCAGCGTTCCTACAAACCTCATGACTAGCCTAAACCTAATCAGCAATGTCGTTTCATTAGCCATCCCGCTGTACTTGTGAAAGAAGAGCCCTTTTAGAAAGGACTCATATTCTAAGGAAACAGTGGGAGTTAAGACAGTCCTGAATGAGTTCATGATCAGCCATGTGAAAGAACCTTTAGTCATCACTAGGCTTGGAGCAGAAATCAGATTTCTGTTTAACCTAACATACTATTCTCTTAACCAGTAGTGTTGATCACCGTCATAAGGTGTTATGATCTGGGTGACATACCGATTAGTGGTAAAACACTAAAGTTGGTACGGATTAGCAATCCGACTACTTGGAAGCATTGGTGAGCCCGATTGCTGTCAAATAAGAGGACCTTAGGGTGAGACACAATCTATGTGGAAATTTGATTAATTTTACACCTGGTCTAAAAACCAGTGGGAGTAATTGAATCATCAAAAGAAATCAACATGGATAGAAATATACTTTCAGAACATCTGGTTGAGTGAGACGATACTCAGAGTCAAGTAATTGATTCCGGCAGAAGCACTCTCAATAGAAGATGAAATCCGAAAGGATACTGCATGGCACATTGTGAGTCGTTAGTGGAGCGCGTGCGGATTACCGGCACACTAATAGGGATTCACAAAGAGCATGCCAATACAAAGGTACATAGGCCCGAGATTCTTCCCACGGGCGCCTCGCAAGAAAGGATATTCGAATTCTCAAAATATGCCAAAAGTTTGGATTTTGTGAATGGCCTGAAAGATTTCCATTAATATGTCAGAAAGGTTTGGACTTTGGATTCTCAAAATGTGCCAAAGGTTTGGATTTTATGAACAGTCCGAAAGAGTCAAATAACCATGTCAAAGCCAGTGGGAGTATCATTGTTATCTACTGACACTGTATGTGGGTTACATAATGTTTCTAGGAAACGTCTCTTATCATTACAAAGTGATTAGACTTGGTGTTAATAGACGGATCGCTATGAAAGACTTAAAAGAGATACAGCGTACTTAAGTGGTTGCAAACATCTATTAGATAGATCACAAGTCTGGCAATATGATCTTGATGAGATTCAAGATGCATAAGCTCAAGGAAAAGAGTTTCATGTCATTGCAAAGTGTGATGACTTGGCATGAAAGCAGTAAAAGGGTGCAACATACTCCCATAGTTCATAGACATCTATTGGATAGATGTAATCATCAGACCTAGCCATTGTAAGCATGATCTTGGTAAGTTCAAGATGCATGAGAAAGAGTCTCCGAAAGGAAACAATTATCAAAAGTCGTGACACAGGGATTACAAGTAATCTTAAGATTCTAAAAGGGTTTGGAATCAGATTAGATCGGATTCCACGAGCTTATTGGATCGATCAGAAGTGTCATGAACATATCCTGATGACTTAATGCTTAGAGCATAGTAAGTTAGATTCAGGATATAACCTGGCTGAGAATACTGAATGGATTTTAAACACATGTGAGAAATCATTAATCATCAAGAAATGATTGGGGTAAATGTTAGTAATAATTTGAAAGGTGTTTTTCAAATTAGTAATTATTATAATCAGGTCTTGGTGCTAAAGGACTTAATGGTTAAAGAGTTTCGTTGGTATTTCGATGGAGCGCATGTGGGTCACCGGCAATTAATAACACCTCGAAATAGTCTTGGGGTTAAGTCATGAATACTTGAGAGCCCGAGAACCATGGGAAGTCACAGTACACATCAGCGGGATGGAGTTAGGAGAGAGAAAGACAAAATGACAGATTGAGATGTCATCGGAAGAGTGTCCAATTGGATTATCTGCAATGAAGTGTATCAGTGTAAGACATTTTGGATACATAGAAAGAGTGAAAAATGTCATATAGACATAGAAATAAAACTTGAATTGAACGTTTAAAAGATAACAAGAAACCGATAATAGTATTATGAAAGATCCGACTTGGTGATTACCTCGTGGAGACTTGGTAATAAGCAAGAGTAGCTGCCAGCCAGATTTTATGTTTCACTTTCGCATGTTTTACTTCCTGAATAATTTGATTATTCGAAAAGGTCCACAGTCGCTCATACTTTGGGAAGTAAGTATTGAATCAAGACTGTTATGAATTGGTTTGTAGATTGTCTAAGGAGTTAGACATAGCAATAAGATTGCTACAACGTTCATGAGTACTTGGAAATGGAGATTTGAGTATTGGATAAACCCGCACTCAATAGATTGCTTCATGGATTATATCACAAGCAATGTTGAGATGATAATATCTTATGGTCTTTAAGCGGAGACATATGAGTTGAAATTTACACGTCGGTTGTGCATTGATAATGCGTAAACGCATCGGTAACTCGATGTTATAAAACATATTGTTGTGCGCGATTTTGATGAGTAAAAGACACAAGCCTATGAGTCGAAGCTTATTCGTTCCTTGACCCTGTTGGGAAACATATATATTTGTAGGCCTCTCGATGATTTTGAAGTTGACTAAAGTGCTGGCCAGCCATGACTGAATTGATGTGTTCAATTAGAAGTCTTATGTCATATGCAAAATCGGAAATCAGGAAACAGAGTATCGGACAGATATTGATCTCAATCCATGTCTCATGTCCGAAAATATCTTGTTGGATGGAGGATCATATGATCACTTATCTATGGACAGAACTGACTGGGTCAGAGTTCGGCAGCAGTTTCTAGGAAGCTGCAGGTTATTGATTAATCTGAAAATAAAAGAACAATTAAAGTCATAGACTTATCCAAGTGGGAGACTGTTGGATTAGGTGTCTAAGCCATTTGGGTTGCCCTCATAGCTGGAGGTTTGGCAGAAAGTTCAGTAGAGAGAAAGGTTGATTTATTAAATGTTTAATAAATCAATAGAAATAAAACAATAGTTTATTAATATATTAAAGTGATAATATATTAATTAGAAACTATATTAATTAATTATAAATTAATCTAGAATTAATTGGAATTAATTTAGTGATTAATTTAATTAATTAAAAGTGCAGGGACTGGTCTTGTAATTATTCAATAGTTGAATAAGTGACTGGTGATAGTGTTTTATTTTTATAATAAAACACTATCATTTAAAGACTATTTTATCACATAAATATACTCAGAGGCACGCAAAAACTATATTTCTGTGCAAAATAGAAGAATCCAAAAACCGCCTTAAAACATGCAAAATGCTTCTTCATAACAGATATGGTTCAGACAGACCCGTCTAACCTACCTCATCTGTTAAAACCAAACAATCACATTTTATAAGAATGCATGTTTTCACAACAAAAAGGCAAAAGCTCACATTCCAACGGCAGCTCCTGATGCACACCACAGACTCCCAACAGTCTGGCGGTGATAATAGATCTACTGTCGGGTCATTACTAACCCAAGCCAGCCATTTGTTTTCACATAGAAAACATCTCACAATTCACGGGGAAATCCTATTAAGATATCATCAATTCTCTCAATAGAATTATGATTAATTTGTCTACCGTCCCCAGACATCCTCACAAAATTGCAAGCTAAACGAGAGAATATCTCATTTTTCATACACTGCACATCACAGCCCACTGCTGTGTTGCAGATACAAATCTGCCAGAACTATGGTTTTACCATAGGAAATCCTGATAAGCTCAACATCAAAACAGGCTTATATTAACAGGTGGCTGAACATGAATTACGATTCATGTTTAACTTGAACAGAGTTCTCCGGAGCTGCTGGTGTGAGGACAATAAGAGGGATTTGTGTGTTAACATTATGGTTTATTTTCAGGAACAAGACCCAAGAACTATAAAAGAACAAACCCGAGGAAGTGATGCTCAAAACCGAAGAGTAAAAAGGCGAAATACACGTAAAATATACAGCATTCGCGACGTGAAGACCCTGTGTCGCGACTCGAAGAAAAACAAGGCAAAAGACCCAAAATGCTACAGCAATCGCGCCGCGACGGAGACCATGGTCGCGACGCGAAGACCTTGGACGCGACCACACCTACTCCTTGAACGCGAGACTACCAACAACCGCACTAGCCAGACCAGTGGCCGACCAAAAGCAACGACCAACGCCTCCTCGCGCCGCGACGGCACCCTTGGTCGCGACGCGAGCACTGTGCTCAGCTAGTATAAATAGAGACCTTCTATGTACGGATTTAGACACCAATTCACTCTATTTGTAATAAGGATACTCAAACACTCTCTATCAGTTAGAATAGCTTGAAACATCTCTTAGCTAGTTGTTTAGAATCAAAATATCATCCCTCTCGGTGGTAATTCTTGTTGTAATTCAAGATAATTCGGAAGATAACCGCATCAAGTCACATGTCAAGGAACACCAAGACCATCTCTACGATCATCACACGAATGGAAGGCTAATCTCTTCAGATTACTTCCGGTAATGTTATCCAACTCTTAGTATAGCATGTTTTTACTTTGATTCCGACAAGTGTTTTACTATTGTAAATTCTTAAACTCCTATCTCTTTGAATACAACTAGTGAATCATTTGTGTTTACTTCTACTTATTATCATATTCTCAAGACATAGTATTACCAACATATTATTCGTGCCTATCTCACCTAAATAACGAGCTAAGACGGATAATCAGTTAATATACTTTGTGCCCACTTAATATGCTAAGAAGTTGTAACGTTACTATCATCTAGATAAAACATAATATTGCTATACCATTGTTTGTGCCTAATCTACCTAATTGTTAGACAAAGACAAATAATTGATCCAACATATTATGTATTTACCTATGTAATAGTAATTGTCAGTAAACTGTAATTATGTTAAAGTAATTACATCGGAATCATTGTAATAATACATGTGAAATTAATTGTTGATAACTAAACCGGAAGTAATTCTTTCTTAATTCTCAAGTTACAATCGCAATATTTTTACCATCACCGTTAAAATTCTACTTTACAATTCATTACAACTTAACCACTAAATCCTTGGACTCGACCCCGCTTGCCCTATCTACATAGTAAAAGTGGGTTATAAATTGTTTTTGACGCGTGTGACGATAGTGTTGTCAAAATGGCGCCGTTGCCGGGGATTATGTGCGCTTAAGTTCTAAAGAGTTGCTTAAAGTTAAAATTTTCTTTTTATTATTATTTTCTTTCTTGTGCAAACTCACTTGTTTATGCATACAAGACATAGTGTTGTCAACACTTGGATTTATATCATGAATGACGGAAGAACAATGGATGATTATCTTGCCATGGATCTGGGTTATTATGACTTTTATAGTCTACCACCACAACAAGATCTATATGAAGATGATTGGTGGGGGAGCAACAATTTGGACCAAAATCAAGATGACGAGTCATCCTACTTTCTAGCAGATCAAGGAACACACGAGTCATCATTTGACAAGAAGTTGGATCTAATGATGGAATTATTGCAGGAAGGGTTCAAACAAGAAGAAAACAACTCCCAAGCAATTTCAATGCTTAAAAATCAATTGGAACAAATGGTGGAGCAACTAAAACAACAACCATTAGACGATCATTCAGATATTATGCAAACGGATGAGGTAATTATCTTGTGTAGTGATGAATCTTTTGACATTAATGTACATAAACCTACACCACCCGATTATGAGGTTGTGGTGGAAGATTATGTATCAATTAATGAAGAACATACTGAATTAGAAACACTTAACCAAGAAAAATCTGAACTTGAATTGGAAACATCTCAAATAATTTTCCAAGAACTAGAAACACCAAAAGTTGGGGAGGGTTCAGTGGAGTCTAATACCACCCCTGACCTAGCGAATTTCAAAGAACCAGAAAAGCAACTTCTTTTTGACATTTTTGTGATAGATTCCAAAAGACTGGACATATTCAAAAAACCAAGTGACATCATTAATCGTCCCATTTCAGCAACTATCTATGCCCATATTAGTTGTCAAGAAGGTGTGATTGATGTGATATTTGGAAACCAAAAATTTAAACTTCAACTATTTGGACGTACTAATGATCCTCTGATCGGTGGGGACTTGTTTGTAATCAATACTATGGATGAATACTTCTATGAGCATACCGCAAATATGCTCGCTGACACTACCCACGATCCGGAGATACTTTTCTCTTGTGACAGGTCAAAACATGTGGGTAACATTGGAAATAAACATGTGAAGAAAAGAATACAGAAAAAGAAACATTACACCACACAATCCTACAAATCAAAGATGAAAGTGGTCGGTTGTATCAAGACTCGGTTACAGAATTTTACTCGAATGAGAAATACATGTCCTTTCAAAACAAGGTTTAAGTGCTCTTTCAAAAGACTCAAAGTTAAAAAAACGAGATTCCACAAGGTCAAGGGTGGCATGCCATTTGATCCGGGTAGAAACTCGGGAACGTGAGCTGTCATCCAGGTATGCGTCCGGCTGAAGACGTTAAACTTAGCGCTTTTCGGGAGGCAACCCGAGAACTTTGTGGGAGTGTTCACTGCAAACCCTCATTTACACTTATGCAAAGCATAAGTGTGTAGTTTGTTTAATTAATTGTTTTTATTATGTTTGATTATTTTGAATTTAGAGAGTTTTATTTTATAAAAACTTAAAAAAAGATAAAAATTTGTATGTATTAAATGTACGGACATACAGGTAAAAAGAGGGGATAAAAACGAAGTCAAAAAAATGAAAAAAATAGCCCTCTGGAGACCCCTCGCGACGAGACGAAAATCCTTCGCGATCGCGAGAGCACAAAAATCGCGATCAAGAGAATGCAAACTTCCAGTCTTCGCGCCGCGACCACCACCTCTGTCGCGACCGTGCCCTCAGTCGCGAAGGAGCGTAAACAGGTATATAACCCTAGCCTAACCAGCCGCCGCATTTCACCCTCATTCCTTCTTCGCGATTCTCTCTCACGGCCGGGTAAAGTTTCAATCAAATCACCGATTTTCGTCGTTTTTTCTCGCATAGATCATCATCCGAGGTATGTATACTCTTTCCCTACCCTCGATGTAGGTTCTTACATGTCAAATCCTATTGAAATCGCGCGGAATGTTGACCGAACTAGGGTTTCCGATCGGGTTATTAGAAGTGTTGTTATTCCTTGAAATTGATACCCATATAAGCTAGATATATTGCTTAGGAATGTTTGCGACTTAATGCATTAAGTCAAAACCGAGCCAAACGTGAGAAATCGACCATCCCGTTCGGTCCGTTCCGCCCTCGCGATCGCGACCAAGGTGGTCCTCGCGACCTGAAGGCAGACGCGACCTGGACGCGACCAGGCCGCGAAGGCTGGGCAGTGGCTTAATATTTTGCTCGTTTTTGCTATTTTTCTTGCTTGATAAACTGTATTGATGATTTGTACAACTTGGAAATTTACAGATATGTCTCGTAGAAGGGAACAACGCCAACAACCGGGTGAAAGGAACAATATTGCTTCACACCAGTGGTTACAATTCCCAAACACTCTTCCCGCAGCAAGGCTAAATGTGTACACGGCAAACCTGGAAAGATATAGACAAAGGGATGTGGAGCCAGCTCTAGTATTAGACTGGAACTTCGCTAATACTCTAGGGATTACAGCAGCACTTGACCAATATTTGGTCAAGACTGATGGCGCATACACCAGCCTGGCGTGGAGAAACTTATTTCAGATTCGAGAGCACAACTACAAAGAGCTGATGCTCGAGTTCTTCTCCACGGTCACATTCGATCCGACCGAGGAGGATATGTTTGTGCGTACCGGTCTCTCTTTCCGACTCGGAGGAGAGCCGAGGCAGTGCAGCGTTGTCGAGCTAGGGTGGAGACTGGGCCTTTACCCGCATGGTGAGTCTCGTTCAGCAGATTTCAGAGCATACATGGCCCGATGCATCACCAGCCCACCCGAGGAGTTGGTTAATGAAGAATTCTGGGGAAGGATTGCCAGTACTTTATACCTCCCTGAGACTGCTATAGAGAGTGCGATCCGCTCTCCGATTCATCGCTTATTACACCGACTTGTTGCTACCTCCGTCAATCAACGGAGGGGTAGCGAGAAGGTTCCTGCAGCAGATCTCTTTTACTTATGGTGTCTTTTGACACCTGGGAGGCACTGCAACCTCCCGTATTCACTGGCGTTTTTCTTGGCCCGCAAGGCCACAGGGGCCCGCGCTACTAGCCCCCTTTGTGGTGGTCATCTGATCACCCGACTGGCGCATTCATATGGTGTTACCACATTGCCAGCGATGCGGTCCATGACCCCGAGAGAGCCGAGAGCCATCGGACGTCAGTACCTGGAGTCTATGCATGTGATCAGACCAGCAGGACCACCAGGTGTTTTCGTATTAGCTGAACCAGAGGAGCAGGCACCCGATGCTGCTCAAGCACCACCTCCACCTCCTAGACGCCGCCAGCGACAGCGCCAGAGGTCTCCTGTTCCACCCCAGGATCCAGAGCCCGAGATCAATCTCGGGACGATTTACCAACAGATGCAGGATTGGCATCTGACCCATCAGGAGTGGCATCTAGCTCATCAGGTACAGCACCAGTGGATGGCGGATTCCATGACCGACTTCTTCCAACACCAGGGATTCCAGCCACAGTATCCATACCCGAGTACCGTTCCACCGGTACCTGACTGGTACACAGGTAGCCATCCTACAGGAGACGGGGCGGGACCATCGGGGACCCATTACGATGATGAGGATGATGAGTGAGTCTTATCTTTTTAATTTCAAGTTGGTGTGAACTTTTAAATACAGTTGTGTGTTTTAATTACTGTTTGGTCTGAATTTAACTACTGTGTGGTGTGAATTTATTTTTGTTCAGAATGACGTTTGTTTGTGTTGTTGATATTATTACAGAAAGCGATCTAACATGCTGGCAGTCAGTTCAGCGACCAATGTATCAAATGATCGACCGTTTTAAAAAAAAAAAAAAAAAAAAAAAAAAATATTTTTGCGAAAAACTCAATTTTGCTTGAGGACAAGCAAACCTCAAGTGTGTAGTATTTTGATAGTGTTTTATTTTTATAATAAAACACTATCATTTAAAGACTATTTTATCGCATAAATATACTCAGAGGCACGCAAAAACTATATTTCTGTGCAAAATAGAAGAATCCAAAAACCGCCTTAAAACATGCAAAATGCTTCTTCATAACAGATATGGTTCAGACAGACCCGTCTAACCTACCTCATCTGTTAAAACCAAACAATCACATTTTATAAGAATGCATGTTTTCACAACAAAAAGGCAAAAGCTCACATTCCAACGGCAGCTCCTGATGCACACCACAGACTCCCAACAGTCTGGCGGTGATAATAGATCTACTGTCGGGTCATTACTAACCCAAGCCAGCCATTTGTTTTCACATAGAAAACATCTCACAATTCACGGGGAAATCCTATTAAGATATCATCAATTCTCTCAATAGAATTATGATTAATTTGTCTACCGTCCCCAGACATCCTCACAAAATTGCAAGCTAAACGAGAGAATATCTCATTTTTCATACACTGCACATCACAGCCCACTGCTGTGTTGCAGATACAAATCTGCCAGAACTATGGTTTTACCATAGGAAATCCTGATAAGCTCAACATCAAAACAGGCTTATATTAACAGGTGGCTGAACATGAATTACGATTCATGTTTAACTTGAACAGAGTTCTCCGGAGCTGCTGGTGTGAGGACAATAAGAGGGATTTGTGTGTTAACATTATGGTTTATTTTCAGGAACAAGACCCAAGAACTATAAAAGAACAAACCCGAGGAAGTGATGCTCAAAACCGAAGAGTAAAAAGGCGAAATACACGTAAAATATACAGCATTCGCGACGTGAAGACCCTGTGTCGCGACTCGAAGAAAAACAAGGCAAAAGACCCAAAATGCTACAGCAATCGCGCCGCGACGGAGACCATGGTCGCGACGCGAAGACCTTGGACGCGACCACACCTACTCCTTGAACGCGAGACTACCAACAACCGCACTAGCCAGACCAGTGGCCGACCAAAAGCAACGACCAACGCCTCCTCGCGCCGCGACGGCACCCTTGGTCGCGACGCGAGCACTGTGCTCAGCTAGTATAAATAGAGACCTTCTATGTACGGATTTAGACACCAATTCACTCTATTTGTAATAAGGATACTCAAACACTCTCTATCAGTTAGAATAGCTTGAAACATCTCTTAGCTAGTTGTTTAGAATCAAAATATCATCCCTCTCGGTGGTAATTCTTGTTGTAATTCAAGATAATTCGGAAGATAACCGCATCAAGTCACATGTCAAGGAACACCAAGACCATCTCTACGATCATCACACGAATGGAAGGCTAATCTCTTCAGATTACTTCCGGTAATGTTATCCAACTCTTAGTATAGCATGTTTTTACTTTGATTCCGACAAGTGTTTTACTATTGTAAATTCTTAAACTCCTATCTCTTTGAATACAACTAGTGAATCATTTGTGTTTACTTCTACTTATTATCATATTCTCAAGACATAGTATTACCAACATATTATTCGTGCCTATCTCACCTAAATAACGAGCTAAGACGGATAATCAGTTAATATACTTTGTGCCCACTTAATATGCTAAGAAGTTGTAACGTTACTATCATCTAGATAAAACATAATATTGCTATACCATTGTTTGTGCCTAATCTACCTAATTGTTAGACAAAGACAAATAATTGATCCAACATATTATGTATTTACCTATGTAATAGTAATTGTCAGTAAACTGTAATTATGTTAAAGTAATTACATCGGAATCATTGTAATAATACATGTGAAATTAATTGTTGATAACTAAACCGGAAGTAATTCTTTCTTAATTCTCAAGTTACAATCGCAATATTTTTACCATCACCGTTAAAATTCTACTTTACAATTCATTACAACTTAACCACTAAATCCTTGGACTCGACCCCGCTTGCCCTATCTACATAGTAAAAGTGGGTTATAAATTGTTTTTGACGCGTGTGACGATAGCGTTGTCAACTGGCTAGTGGAACCTGGGGTTGGCGAAATTATGAGTGGGCATACTCATATTTTCGAAACCCTAATTAGGGTTTAAAAGGGCTTGGTCCATTTGACAAAAGGCTTGTCAAAAGTTGGGTTCTTTTAGGGTTTTGACTGTAACCCTTAGAGGCTATAAATGGAACCCCTGGTAACCCTAATTGTCTGTGCCATTTTTCAGTCTCTCTAGAACACTGCTGTTTTCCCCTCCATTGCTTGGGTGTGACTCCATTTGAGGCAGGATACTTTTGCTGCTAGCTTCTGGATCAAGAATCAAAGGCTGGTTTTTTGTTATCCAAATTCTTTAGAGATTAATTGTTGGCCTTAGGAATTTTATTATATGTTCATTGATAGAAAAACATAGATATTTTATTAGGTTGCATGTGAACTTAGGTTTATAAGTTCATAGATTGCTTTAAAACCTTTCATAAACGTTTGCCATTGTATGTCATAAATTTTACGACACACAAATGTGTGTCATCTGTCATTTATGACATGGGCTTCCTTGACATACATTTGCGTGTCATATGTACCCTTTAATGACACGCAATGCGTGTCATTAAAGGCCTTTTTTCCAGTAGTGACTCACGACTTCTTGCCCAAACAATTCGATCAGTTACCCATACCTTGCTAATCCTAGCCTTCCCCCACTTTTACTGTTTTGGAACTGCCGAGAACTAGTATGGAAAACCGTGACAGAGGGTGAGAGAAGATGTATCCCGAGAGATAGAAGCAAGAGGGGGAGAGATGTGCTGGAGAAAGCAGCAACTGGAAGGGATGAATCGATCGGAGGTTGCTGTCGCGATCAAGGATAAGTGACGATAGAGTTGCCACTATGATTTACATCGAGAATGTAAGACGTTTTTCCTGTTGTCATTTTTGTTCTTTCTATTAATCACACCACCACCATCATCAGTAGCTCTTTGCTGGCAGATTTATTGTCGGATCACTACCACAAAGTGGGTGAGGTCGAGTATTACCATTGTTTTTCAGTGGGTTGTTGAAAATTTTCGTAAACGACATACTTGTAGCCATTGCAGGCGATGCGATAGGAGAAATCTCTGGTAGAAGAATCTTCAAACCCAAAGATGTCCGACAATAGTTCCAATGTTGTTCTTTACATCGTTGAGAAGGTAAGCAGGAACGGTATCAGATCCCTCACCTATCGAAAGCTCAATTCCATTCACCAGCTCACATGCCTCCTCTTTGATGCCTTCTTCGACTTGCACTTAACTACAACCCACGACAAGAAACCATTTCCGAAGCGAGGATCTCTGGCGATGGCTTAAACTCACATTGCAGATTTTCTGGACAATAATTGAAGCTTTACCGTCAACATTCAAATTAACAATGAAATTTGCTTCAAGTTCTTGTAATCTCTCGATTTTTGGGTCTGTTTGAGGAAAAAATGAGTCTTCAATTCTTATATGTAATTCGAAGTTGACCTGGAGTCCACATGGGCATGTGACCGGTGATACCCGGTAGAAATTGCATCCAATGGTGTAATTGAACAAAAAAAAATGTTGTTGGGCAAATAAGACCGATTTAAAGTTTGATGACCTAAAGAGCAAATTTGATGTTATTACTTATCCTTTTATGGCATTTTTCCCTTTTCAGACCGGTATATTCGTCGTATGTTATTTTGCAAAGGAGCATGGGCTTAATTGACTTTAAGGGGCTTATTATATCTATATTGTTCGCGATGAATCTTATTTTTCCTCCAATGATTATGGTCATTCGATATCCTCAACTTTCAATCTCAGTCGTGTTAAATCGTCTCATACGGTTAAAAGTGGTGGTTAATTGGAGATTTCGTGTTTTGTGAAGCGTTTTAGGCTTTTAGCATGGGTTTACCCTGGCCTAGTGGCCTTCACCTTTTTTTTTTTATTTTTTTTTCAAACCGGTATATTCGTCGTATGTTATTTTGAAAATGAGCATGGGCTTAATTGACTTTAAGGGGCTTATTATATCTATATTGTTCACGATGAGTCTTATTTTTCCTCCAATAATTATGGTCATTCGATATCCTTAACTTTTAATCTCAGACGTGTTAAATCATCCCATACGATTAGAAGTGGTGGTTAATTGGAGGTTTCGCGCTTTGTGAAGGGTTTTAGGCTTTTAGCATGGGTTTACCCTGGCCTAGTGGCCTTCTCCGTTTTTTCTATTTTTTCAGACCGGTATATTCGTCGTATGTTATTTTGCAAAGGAGCATGGGCTTAATTGACTTTAAGGGGCTTATTATATCTATATTATTCATGATGAGTCTTATTTTTCCTCCAATGATTCTGGTCATTCGATATCCTCAACTTTCAATCTCAGTCGTGTTAAATCGTCTGATACGGTTAGAAGTGGTGATTAATCGGAGGTTTCATGTTTTGTGAAGGGTTTTAGGCTTTTAGCATGGGTTTACCCTGGCCTAGTGGCCTTCTCCGTTTTTTCTATATTTTTCAGACCGGTATATTCGTCGTGTAAGATCCTAATCTCGAAATGTTAAGTCTTGAGTTAAAGGAAATCAAATTTCGGGTGAAAAGAGGTTAATGTGCTTTTTGCAACACCCCATCTTTCTTACACCTTAAATGGTGTAATCATTTATGAAAACGTTATGAAGTAAAATAAAACTAAAAATTTATTCTTTCAAAAACTTTTCTTTTAAACATTTTAACAATTATTTAAAACACTTGGTCCCAACAAAACAGATAAGTTTAAAAATATTTAAACAACATTTGGGGGTTACAAAACTCATATCAATACCATAGAAAAGCAACATGACATCTCAAGCTAATGTCCCGTAATTACTCAACAATTCTACCGAAAATTCGGCATGACCTTTGGGCTAAACGGATAAAAACCATACTGACCCGACTCAAAATCAAAACAGCCCAAAAGCATTACGAAACATAGCAAGACTTTACAATACAACAACAAGGGTTGTTTAACCATAAATAATACATCTCTCAGCTACATATGATAACTATACCGCTTTAATGGTAATTCTATCTTCCGATCCTCTTTTCTATCTATGTTCCCATGAGAGCTTCTAAGTCTTTTCTTTCTATCCTCTGATGTCAGTCATCCTGTTCCTGAGTACATAGCATTTAAAACAAGGAAACGTAAGACAAATATGTCTCGTGAGATACATGGGTTTTAGACTCAAAGCATTTGTAAACATAACATTTATGATTTTCAAAACCTTTGTAACCAAATCATGTAACGAAGCTTTCAATAAAACATTTCATAAAGGAATCATGTCATAATACTTGTTGTCAGAACCTTTATAAATGAAATATATTGTCCTCTTGCTTGTAAAGCCTTTCCATAACAGATTAAATGAAAATCTTACCAACATAAAACTTTCATTACTTAAACTTGACTGGTATTCAATCATAACTGGATTTTTATACTTAGGGCATTAATCACCTTAAGTGATACCCCAAGTCTAGACTAGGATGGAAAGAACAAAATCAGTCCATCCTAGCATCATAAGCTTTAAGACATCTACTTCGCGACGGGGTCGGTACCACCGAAGTAGATTCCTCTAGGTTCCGTTACGGGAACATCATGGCCCGGGCACAAAGAACTATGTTCTTTGTTCATATCGCTTTACATTTCTTTGCTTACATTAAATATTAGTCATTTGTAAACATAATACTGCTAGCTGCCAAAACATTCATTCATACTTGTCTGTGGCTAAACGCCAAAATATTCTTTCATAATCATCATGGCTAAACGCCAAAACACTTTATTAGTTTATTAGGCTTGATGCCAAAACTTACTTTTCAAAACATATTCAGCTTAATGTCAAATCATACTTTCCAAAACATAACGATAAACTTTCATAAGCATGTCATGGATGGTAAAACTTGCATATAGATTGACATTTAAAAGCCACATAAAACTTTGTCAATACTTGATAATTCAAGCTTTAAAACCATTTGGGAAAACTATTACTCATAAAATAATGAACATCACATTTAACATAAAACATTTAGTAATAAAAACTTGTTGCTATGTACCCAGTAAAAATCCTCATGTACTCACCTCGGTAGCTAGGTATGTCTAGATACAATAATCCACTAGCTCTTGATTCTACATGCTTCCAAATATCCTTCAACCTCTTCCATTCTTGACAAATTTCTGAAATCAGGGAGATTAGATCGATGCTTGACAAAAATTCCAACCAACTAGGATCACCACCGGCCTAACGCCAGTAACAGCTTTCACCCCGCCGTCACCCATGGCTTTCAAACGCAACTATAGCTGACAGCAGCTTTGTGCTGCTGTCTTGCATGATACCTCTAATGTCCCGTTGCTACTTCACAACCTCTTGCCTCTCTAATCTCTCTCTCTCTCTCTCTCTCTCTCTCTCTCTCTCTCTGCTTCATTCGATCTCTTACTCTCTCTCTCTCTTGAAATCGCGATCACGGATTGCATACACACACACATCTTCACCGTTGCCGGCAATGGCATTTTCCGACCTCTGATTCGGTTTTACGGTAAGTGACTGGCCGAGGTAGTAAGTGCTGCTCCTCCCCGATCATTCTGCCTCACGATCTCTCCACCTGCATCTCTGACCCTCTCGTCTTCTCTATTCTCATATTCATTGAATCGCACATATGTGTGTGGGTGTTTGCGTATCTCTGATTCTCGATTCCCATTTCCCTTCTCCTTTTCTCTTCTAATTTGACGAACACGAATCCCACATAAGTCGACTAAGAGAAACCGGGGTACCCATAGGAATGAATCACGACCCTAGTTTCAACCGGATCTTAATTTAGGTGAATTTTGGACAAATGACCAAATTGCCCCTAAGTTCATTCCTTAGAAAAAATTTCAAACTTTTACTTATTATCTTTCCCTAATTTTCCTTTAGCCATAACTTTTTCATACTGTATCCAAATGTTGCAAATCTTATACCTTTAGAAAGGTGAGAATGAGCTTAATAACTTCCTTCTATTGACTTAAGATTGAATCTCTCTAAATTTTCCGTTACATTCCTTGAAGCATGGACACTTGACCATTTTTTCACTTTTTGACCATATTTAACCTTTCATAACTTCTTTGTCATAACTCCAACCGACCCGAATCTTTTTCCTAAATTTTTATTGCATCAAAATCTACAAAAGTCTTCTTGATGACTTTTTCCCAAATCGTTATAGATTTTTAGATATAAGATTTTAAAATTTAACAATTAATCTTTTCACTTTTGCCCCCAGTTTCCCATTTTGCAGGGGGCTTTCAAGACATGTTTCCAATTGAAGTAGCACTTCATTATGACTTAATAAAATGTCTTAAAACATAAATTCCCATATTTTTACCTCCTTTGATGATTTTGCCCTTGTATTCCATAAGAAATAATTACAACTTTAAACTTTTTAAACACCAATATACTATATATAATTCATTCATTATCTTATATAAAATTTTTGGTTGTCACACTTTTAGCGTCGCTAATGTGCTTATGCTGAGTGGGTTTGCACGATGTGCAGTTATCGACGCTTTCTTCTATTTTTGGGCCAAAACCCTAGATTTTTCATGTTTGGGCCATATATTAGGGTGGGGAACCCTAGGGCAGCCGTTTTTGGTCATTTTCCAGCCTCTACATCGTCTTTTCTATCTCTCTCTCTCTCTCAAGTCATCTTGGTTGGGTTTTTGACATTTTTTATCTCATTGGAAGCATTTTTGGAGCTTGGATGATGATAGAAGGAAGGTGTTGATGCTACAAGTTGTTTTTCTTGGGTAAAACTTCAAAGATCTGCATATTCTGGACCACTGTGAGTCAAGTTCTCACCTTTATGCACTTTTATGATTTTTAATATGATTTAAGTATGTTCTTATGGATTGATTTAGTGTAATGGTCCCTTTTGGTGATTTCCATGTTTGTAAAGGATAACGTCATGAACTTTATGCCTTAAAGCCATGATTTAGAACCTTTAGGATGGGTTAGAGAGTAAGCCAAACTCTCTTTGGTGATTTTGATGAGTTTTGACCATTTTAGACTTAGATCTTATTCTTGAGTTGGTGTGATGGTGTTAGAATGTTAAAGTTAAGATTTTTATGGACTTATGGGATGTTTGGAACGTCCCTAGAAGGATTAAGACCTTGCTGAATGGATTAAGAACTTAATGGACATTTCTGGATTGTTCATAGTTACCGGCGCTAAGTGTGCCTATTGACTTTTGTTAACTTTGACCTTTGACCGTTAACTTTTTGATCGGTTTGACTTTTGGTCAAAATTGAGGGTTTTAGACACCGGTCTTAGAGGTTTATCTTGGTTGGGGTTTAGGAAGTTCTAAGTGGAGTTTATCCTTATTAGGAGGTTCGTGTTGTCGGGATCTGAACACGCGCGTGTGGAACGCTGTTGGGCTTTGCGGATCAGGTGAGTCTTCTCACTATGCGATGGGTGAAGTTCATGCGTAGGTAACTTAATCATTGTGTGTAATAATATACGGTAGCTAGGAGTGCCTTACATTATCTGATTGTTGAGTTGATAATAGAAATCCGTTGGGTTAGGCTGTATGCTTAGATGTCAGTGCTTGTATGTGACAGTCGTTGGATTCGTTTCGGCGACTGAAGAATGAGTTGATTAAGGACCGTTCGGGGCAAGCCCGAGAGTGCAAAGAATGAGTTGATTGATCTAAGGTTTGCTGCATGATCAAGGACGATGCATGACTGGTCGTACTTGGGCACCTGAAGATCAAAAAATGAGTTGATAATCCCAAGGGTTGCTGCACGATCAAGGACGATGCATGGCCGGTCGTACCTGGGCACCCGAGGGTGATGATTGTGTTTATGTGATGAATCGTGTAGTATTTTGGAGAACTCAATAAGCTTTGTGCTTACTCTTTCACCCTAACTATTTTTCAGGTATCTGTTGACTTGAGCTTCGAGCACAACACGGCTGTACCACATATGAGGTTTCGATAATTAAGCCTTCCGCTGGATAATGTTTGTAAATGTTTTTATAAATACGCTTTCTAATGTTTGAATAACAAGTTTTAATTTGGATGGTTTTATTTGGTAACCCGTTTTATGTATTTGAACCGTTTTTAAACGAAAAAAATTTTATTACTAGATTTGGGATGTTACAAGTTAGTATCAGAGCCTTAGTTTAAGGGATTTGGATGAACAAGAATGTGATTTAGAGGAATCAGATGAACATGACGGGGATTCCAAACTCAAACTGGGGATTTGAGGATGTTTTAAAACGATTTTCAAAAGAAAAACTATTTTTAAATAAAATTCTAAGTAGTTAGGTAGAGTAACATGTGGAAGATTCCCTTGCATGTTCCTGTTTGATTGTTGCTTGGGAGTTTGAAGCATGGTATAATACATGACTTATGTTTTAAAAGGGAAAACGAGTTTTAAAGGAATGAGATGCGATGCGTACAGTCGGCCAGAGCTCAAGTAAGTGATTTGTTTCCCAAAATATCCATGATTTAATGATATGATGATGTGATATGTGCTAGAAATAGGCTAAGGATCCACTCAAGAATTGCATGATAGAATTCTCCTGGATCATAATGATATGATGATGTGATAGGGATGCCTTTTGCCTAGTTTGCTGTTTACTGTGTGCTTCTTGCTATGTGCTAAATATGTGTGCCTTTTTGGACCTATACTTATACTGTTAGGAAGATAAGGGAATGCTTTAGAATTGTATGTAATAGGATCCGATAGCCTTAGAATTCTTGAACCGGCCTTACTGGCTACTCCTTGTTTGGTTGTGACTTTAAGGTAGGACATCTATTCGATAGTCTATCTGTTTTTGTTGCATACAATTACGCGTTTACAAAATGACCTGATGGTATGAGTGGAAGTTCTTGCGGTGCGGGTGAGATGTGAAATTCCTAGGTAAACTAGGAAGAGTGTTAGGCACTTCGGTGCAGGGTGGTTTGAATGATATCCGGATGCCCTTTAGAAGGGAGTGAGGCAACTTAGAGAACCGGGACAATTTTCAGAACAAGTACGAATAGGTGTGGAAGGTAGTACAAGGGCCCGTACTATTGGAAGCACAAGATTCGTACCTAGGACGAAGAGAGACCCGAGGGACCTAAGGAGTCTGTAGATGAGGGAATCGTGTGGGCAATGTGTTAGGCGATTGTGTAGCTTGTTTCTTGCTCGATTTCTGAATGAGGAAGGGCGATCCAAAAAAGAGGAAATGATTCTGGACTCGGGTTGAGTTTGCAAGGCCGGGTTGGGCCTGAGATAAGTGATGAGGATGTGCGGGATTTGGTGCCGCATAGGTGACTAGGGTTGTGTTCGAGATGCATCCTCCGGTGATTGATTCGGTTAAGTCGAAGATGCTAGTGTTGTTTGAGGAAAGGTTCGCTGCGAAGGAGGAGGCGATGATGGCTCGGTGCCAGGTCATGATAGGGAAGTAGATCAGCGAGTTTATGGTCGTTGCTCGACGTCAGACTTTTACTGAGATGAAGTCTGCTGCTGCGTCAAGGGAGATTGAGCTTAACACTCTGCTGGAGCATAAGAGGCAGGATCAGGATTTGGGTCAGCCATCGGTGAAGAAGTTTCATGTTGCAGTTTCAGATATAATGAAGGACCCTTACCTCCGGGACGGTAAGATAGATGTGAAGTTTTGTGTTTCTTGCAATCAGATTAGCCATGTCAGGGCGAGTTGTCTGGGATTTTCTGGGGATGCTGGTCAGAAGTCGGGTTTGGTTGCCCCGAAGTGTAAGGGTGCCCGTCAGATGAAGATGGAGGACCTGGAGTTGGAAGGCGGGGATTAGTAGCTGGATGTTGAGGTAGAACCTCGTTGGTCGTTGCCGGTACGTCTTCGCGTTTTTGCTCTTCTCATGTTTAGTTTAGTTGCCTTCCGTCTGATTTTGAGTATGTGGGTAGTTAGTCGGGATCTATCTCAAGTGTGCGGGAGAAGACAAGTGGTTGTCAATGGTTGTGGCAGTTAGTGAATGGTGGATTGCATATGGAACGACAGTAGCTGTCAGGTCTGCTGTTTGTGGGTTCGAACCCTAAGTGGGGGACAACTATTAGAGTAAAGAATGAAGGATTGTGTCAGTACATTTCGTTGGGGTGTGAGTGTTTAGTTGGGGTGTGATCGTTTCGTTGGGCTATGAGCGTTTTTTTGGGATCTTCCGTTCTATTGATCGTCTCGAGTAGGCTTGGTTGTCGGTGTTGGGATAAAGAAGGATCAGCAGAGGCAGTTTGCGGCATTAAGATAAGGATGTTCTTTTATGCGACAGAGAGTTTCGGATATTTAGTGTGAATTCAGTGGAAGTTAGCTTAGGTTGAGCATGGTATGGAATTTTGACTAGGTGTCACATTTTCCTACGCAACAAAAATGAGTGTGTGTGCTTTGTCGTCTTCGTTCAAGGGTTATTGGGGGTTTAATATCTAATGGTTCTGAGGGCCGAGTCGAGTTCTGTGTGGTCGTTGTGGATGACCATTGAATGCGAGACTTGCAGTTGAGACCGATGGTTGGTGGCAAGTTTGGAAGTTGATGTATGGAGTAGAAATATTACATCAATGTTTGAGTCTGACGGAGTTGGCTGTGTCATCATTATCGTGTGTGTCCCATTCGAGTAACGACCATTGAATGTGCGACTTGCAGTTGAGACTGAGGATTGGTGGGAAGTTTGGAAGTTGATGTATGGAGTAGAAATATTACATCAATGGTTGAGTCTGACGGAGTTGGCTGTGTCATCGTTATCGTGTGTGTCCCATTTGAGTAACGACATTCGTGGTCGGTCCGGTGATGTATTGTTGTTGCGTTGGAAGTGATTGCATGTTCGCTTCTATTGTATGGTTGTCGGTTAAGTGTGCTTATGTGGTAGGATTGATGAGAATTTCCTGGAGTGTGGCTGGATTCGTGTCAACGCTGTGCTATCGCCGGGAGGTTGATGGTCTTGGTGTTAGTCTTGGAAGTGGATCTTCGTTAGGAGATAGGTTTCTGGTCAAGGTTGGTTTAGTCGTCGAGTTTCTGGATAGCTTGATCAGGAAAAGAGCATGGGGAATCGTCGGTAAATTCTTCTAAGCTTGTTATGCTCAAAGTGGTGTCATCGGTTCAAGTTCGAGTCGAGTAGTGGTGGTGGCGTGTGTAGTAGGATAACCAGGGAGGTGTGAGCAAAGATATGTTTATTAGTGAGCTAGTTCATTTGGCAGCAAGAGCACCTCGGTTCTTCAGCATTGGGAATGCTAGACTTGGATATTCGGTTTGTTTCGGAGGATAGATCGTCGTGTAAGAAGAGCTAGGTATTGGTGAAGGTTCAAGACGGTGCATTCAGGGAGTGTTGGTAGCATGGAAATCGAGCAGGTATCTGATAAGTAGCTGAGGTGTTGATCGGTCGGTGGAAGCTAAATAGAGTGGGTTCGGTTCTTCAGAGTTCTCTCGGATTGGTGGAGCGTTAGCGTCGGAAGCGTTGAATGGTAGGGTTTCTTGGCAAGTGCACTAGGGATCGGTTGGATGACCGATTTGGGAAGCGGTTGGAAGTTTTAATGTATTAAGTTTCAGATTGGGTTTAATCGTTGAAGTATGGCTGAGTATCTCCCTTGAGAAGTTTTGTCAACCTGGAAGTTGGGATGACTTTTTGGTAAGAAAGGGTGATTATGGTTTCGGTTTAGGTGTATCTCGAGTTCGATCACGATTTTTGGGAGATTGTATGTTTTGGGTCGGTAAGATTTCAGTTTAGGATAGTGGTTTTCAGTTAGACCTATTCGTTCTGGTATGTAGTGTAACGTCCCAAAAACAGACATAAAAAAGTTCTTTTTAACTCAATTTAAAACAAAGCATAAGTCTCAACCATTCATTCCAAACATCATAAGATAGTTAAGTAGTTTCACAATCCATAGTCAAATAAAATAATAGCGGAAGTCAAGAAAATAGATGCCCGTACCCGTGATCACGTCGTGCCCGAGCCACCCGCACCATAAGTACATGCAACATTTAAACTTAAAACTGTAAGCATATTGCTTAGTGAGACCCCCAGATTTCCAATAATTCATAAGTAAACATCCTTAATAAAACACCATTCGGTCTAGGGCTTGCCCCGATCCATCGGAAACTATCGTCATCGACTTTCGTCGGCAAACATCGTCATCGACTTTCGTCGGCATACATCGTCATCGACTTTCGTCGGCAAACATCATCATCATCATGATCAAGAAAGCGAGGAGACTCACCTGATCCGTAGCTAAATAAACGTAAAGGAAAGTCGGTGAAATCCTCCGAGCTCCCTATTATCAAAATGTCTCATCAAACAAGGTTTCTACTTCTAAACCTCTAACCAGAGTCAATACTAGGTTTATTCACGAGTCTTGACTTTAAGAGTCAACAGTCCAAAAAGTAAAAGTCAACCTGACCAGGATTAGAGCCGCTAACCCTTGGGATTAGTGCCGCTAATCCCGCTGTTCAGCCATATGTTCATTAAGCTCTTAATACCTCCATTCAGAAGCTACAACTTTCAAGGGTTGTCACAAACAGTCCCTTAACTTATAAAAACATGAACTCTACCCACCAATCCTAGCCAAACAAGCTCATGGTGACAAATCTAGTTCCAAAATGAAAATTAACAAACTCAAACTTCATCCAAAATCACATTAAGACTAGGCTAGGGTTTTTCTTAAGGATTCAGAAGCTAAAGGAAGAAGAACTCATTCCTTATCCCCTAAATCCTACCCTAATCCAAGATATAGAGCCATCATTGTCTTAAGGAGCTTAAAAAGGCTCTCATAACTCCATTAATAACAAGAAACTAAGGAAAACAAGGTTTCAAACACTTATAATAGTTCAGGGATAGCAAGAGACTTGACTCCTTCCAAGCAGCACTCTCTTTAGTACATTGCTTCCTTCTTCTTCCTCCAAGATCCTTTAAAAACCCAGAAATGAAGCTAACACAACTATGGAGGCTTGAGAGAGAGAGAGAGAGAGAGAGAGAGAGTTTTAGGGTGTTCTCTGGGGTTCCAGGTGATAAATGACGACCCTTAGGTGGGTTAATCATAAAAACGGCCCAGAACCACGAAATCAGACCTTTTTCACGATCAGCGACCATTAGCGGCGCTAATATGAAAGTTAGCGTCGCTAATTGTGAGTACGTGCATGGTCACTATTGAAGGGTTTTCTAGCAAACAATGAACAAATAATTCTAATGGTTCACATGCAACCCTAGAAAGATCTATGTTTTCTTCTATGAAGATATTAACTAAAACCCTATGGCCAATAATAATTTCTAAAGATCAAATTAAGAATAACCAACCTTTTGATCTTGTACTTGAAGCTAGCAGCAAAATAATCCTGCCACAAATGCAAGTCACAACCAAAGCAATGGAGAAGACAGTCCAGTAGAGTTTCCTTGGTGAAAATGGTGCAGGTTTTAGGGTGGCTAGGTGCCTCCTTTTATAGCCTCCAAGGGTTACAACTGAAACCCTAAGGAGCCTCCAAATGGGCAAGCCTGTTGACTAAATAGACCAAGCCTTTTCTAAACCCTAATAGGGTTTCGCCAACCATGGAGAATCCCTCCATGGTGGCGCCACTTTTGGCCCCTGTCCACTGGCCAGTGATTTATTCAACTATTGAATAAATACAAACCAGTCCCTGCAGTTTTAATTAATTAAATTAATCACTGAATTAAATCCAATTAATTCCAGATTAATTTCTAATTAATTATTATAGTTTCTAATTAATATATTAACACTTTAATATATTAATAAACCATTTAATTAATTCTATTGATTTATTAAACAATTAATAAATCAACCTTTTACTCTACTGAACTCTATCCTAACCTCCAGCTATGAGGGCAACCCAAATCGACTTTGCTTCAATTAACAAGATAAGTACAATTATAAGTCATGGGTTAGACACCTAATCCAACAGTCTCCCACTTGGATAAGTCTATGACTTTAATTGTGTGACACCCCATTTTCACTGTTTGCAAATACTATGGTTTTTCGTATAAATACATGAATACAAAAATACGGTTTATCAAAAACCGATAATTTAAATGCTTAAAACCGTGGGTGTACAAATCCATATCAAAACTAACCATAGTAAGCAAGAAATGATTAAACCTTGAGTCCAAGATAGGAGCTGACTCGAGCTCCACTCCAGCTAAACTTCATTCCATTTATAGCAAATCATTCTAACCTGGAATACATGACAAAACATATAATACGTAAGACATTAATGTCTCGTGAGTTACATGAGTTTTAGACTCAAACTTTTTACTTCTTTTCCAACATTTCTATAAAACTTATGACATAAAACATCTTTCATAACTTTATAGTAGTATCATACCATAGCTCTTACTTTTCAAAATCATTACATATCATACTTTGCAAAAATATCTTCTTTCAAAACTTTATAGTAGCAACATACTATAACTCTTTACTTCTCAAAAATCATTTCATGACATACTTCACAAAAATAACATCTTTCAAAACTTATAGTAGTATCATACTATAACTCCTTACTTTTCAAATTCACTTCATAATATACCTTTCAAAAATAGTTTCTTTCTTACTTTCTTTGACTGGTTTTATAAGCTTGCTGGATTTTTATACTTAGGGCTTTAATCACCATAAGTGATACCCCAAGTCTCTATGGCTAGAAAGAACGGATCAATCCTCACCATAGAATTCTTAGGCAATCTACTTCGCGATGGGGCTTTTTCCCCGGTAGACCCCATACCTAACCCGGGTAGGTTGGAACATAGTTCCCTTACTAACGCTGCTTGCTACAATTACCAGTCATACAAAACATTTTCTGCTTACTTTAACAATTACTTACTTACATAGTGGCTAATTGCCAAACTTCACCATTTCTTGTCTTTATGGCTGAATGCCAAATTCATAACTTTTGTTTCACATAAACCATATGTTTAAAACATGTCTTTATAACATTTTAGGCTTAATGCCAAATCATACTTTCCAAACATCTTAAGGCTATATGCCCATTCATACTTGAAAACATATACAATTTGTAACCAAAATATACTTCTTAAACACATTATGGCTATATGTCTATCCATACTTTCAAACATGTACAACTTGTATTTCAAAATATACTTTCACATAATTGGTAAATAGACCAACATACTTTCACTTAATATAATTTGTAGTTCAAAACATAGCTTCAAATATAGCATTATACTTTCACAACAATTTAGAAACAATACTCTTGCATATAATTTCACATATAGAAATTTTATAGAAAAATCTTGAAAATACTTACTTGCCATGTACCCCAGAATGGGTAAAAATACTGCATGTACTCACCTCATGTATTGCTAGAAAATTGGCTACACGTTTCTTGTATTTATACTCTTTTGATTCATTGATCACTTGGCTTGGACCTATATTTAACATGTTATACATTAACATTCATGCTAACTGACTCTATAACTCATTAGAGTCTTTATAATACTATCTTGGGTCATAATAAATATATAACTTTAAAATGACCAACTTTAATTAAATCGTATTTTATACGTATTTTACTATAGTACCCTCGGAGGGTCGTATTTCAATTCCGACAATTTTCCATGAAGTTTTGGGCCATAATAGACCTATGTTTAAAATTTGGGGTCAAACGGACAAATATTGGTCAAAATCTAAAAACTCAAAATTACTTGGCAGGAGACTCAATGCAAAAACTGCATGTTTCTGCTGGCGCCGCCTCGCGTCGCGACGAGAATGGTGCTCGCGTCGCGAAGGCAAAGCGGGTTGCCTTAATTGGCGATTTTCCAAACTGCAGTTTCACTATTCACTCCATTAAGCTCTTAATACTTAACTTAATTGGTTTAGGGTCATTTCCAGGCCCTAAATACCAACTTATACTTGATTTTAAACTACAAAATCATCAAATCTTCTTTATAAACTTGAAAATTCTTCCGAAATCCTCATTTTTCACCAAAAACCCATTTATTGAATTTTCAAGCTTATGAACTGATTTCTTGTTTCTTTTATGACATTTTTAACTTAACAAAACCATTAGAACTATATGAAATTAGTTTCAACTCATTAACCCATTTCTAGGGTTTTTGAGCTAAAAACCCATTTCACCATTTTTTTGCATGAAATCTTCAATTCCATTGAATTACTTGTTAATACACGTTTCTTTCATCATTTCTAACCTATTAGACTCATCAAAACCACTTGTTCATCCACACCCGTGATTAATGTTCTTGAACCAAAATCATCATTTCTTGATTTTCAACATGTTCAAGGGTTAGAACATGTTTACTTGATGATTTTGAGCAAGATGGTTTAGATGATTTCACTGGAACCATGACTTCTAGAAAATCAGAAATCAAGTGCACGATTCCCGTTCAAGTCTTGGATGAAATAAGCTTAGAACATGGAGTTCTTACCTTGTTTGCTTGGAAACCCTCAATTCTAACTTCAATTTCTTGCAAAAATTTCCAGAAATCCTTCTCTTCTCTGGTGCTCTCTCGCTCTCTCCCATAGTCTCTAGAACTCTCTTCAGAATTTATGATCATTAATGAGATATTTTCTCATTTTTATATTTTCCATATTTACAGTTTTAGTCCCTGAACTTTCATTCCTTGGACTTTTGACACCAACATTGGGTTTGGCCACATAAAACCATAATTCTTACATTTTTAGTCCAAAAGACTAAAATATAATTTCATAATAATTTATGAATTTGGTCAAATGACCAAATTACCCTTATAAACAAAATTTCTCATGAACATACACATTATTTATATTATTGTTTTACCACATTTCCCGCTACATTATTTCACAACTTTCAAAACTTTTGGTATTTACCTTAAGCGTTATCTCGATTATAAATTCAAGATTTTTGGGTCGTTACAAATTGTCTGTTTACCTTCTGATTAATATCAGTTTCCCAGAAACTGTCTTGAACTCTAACCTAGTCAGTTGTGTCCAAAGATAAGTGATTGTATGATCCTTCGTCCAACAAGATATTTTCAAACACGAGACATGGATTGAGATCAATCTCTGTCCGATACTCTGTTTCCCGATTTCCGATTCTGCTTATGACTTTCGGACTTCTAATTGAACACATCAATTTAGTCCAGGCTGGCTAGCACTTTAGTCAACTTCAAAATCATCGAGCGGCCTACAGATATCTGTTTCCCATCAGGGTCAAGGAACGAATAAGCTTCGACTCATATGCTTGTGTCTTTTACTTATCAAATCGTACACAACAATGCGTTTTATAACATCGAGTTACCGATGCGTTTTCGCATTATCAATGCACAACCGACTCGCAAATTTCAACTCATATGTCTCCGCTTCAAGATCATACGATATTATTGTCTCAACATTGCTCGTGATGTAATCCATGAAGCAATCTATTGAGCGCGGGTTTATCCAATACTCAAATCTCTATTTCTAAGTACTCGTGAACGTTGCAGCAGTCTTACTGCAATGTCTAACTCCTTAGACAATCTACAAACCAATTCACGACAGTCTTCATTCATACTTACTCCCGAAAAGTATGAGCGACTGTGGACTTTTGAATAATCCAATTATCCGGGAAGTGAAACATGCAAAATGAAACCTAAAATCTGACTGGTGGCTACTCTTGCCTAATTACCAAGTCTCCACGAGGTAATCACCAAGTCCGATTGTTCATAAAACTATTATCGGTTTCTAGATTCCTTTTAAACTTTTAATTCATGTTATGTATCTATGTCTGGATGACCTTTCACTCTTTCTATGTATCCAAATGTCATACATTTATACACTTTATTCGATCGGATATCCTTCCGATGATATTTCAATTTTGGTCATACCGTCATTCTCACTAACAACTCCATTCTATGTACTGTGACTTTCCATGGTTCTCGAGATCTTTAGTCCACATGACTGCACCCTAAGACTATTTTGAGATGTTACGATGTGCCGGTGACCTACACGCGCTCCATTGGAATGCCAACGAAACTCTTTAACCATTAAGTCCTTTTACTATTTGAAACTCTTTTCAAATTACTATTAACATTCATATTAATCATTTTCCAATGATTCCTTACGTATGTACAGAATCCATTAAGTATTCCCAGCTAGGTCATATCCTGAATCTGACTCACTATGCTCTAAGCATAAAGTCATCAGGACATGTTCATGACACTTCTCATGCATCTTGGATCATGTTTACTGTGGCTAGGTCTATACTGATGACAACACCTATATGATAGATGTCTATGGATTATGTGAGTATGCTGAACCTTCTTTATATCTCTCATGCCAAATCATTACACTTTGCAATGATAGGAAACTCCTTTCCTGAGCTATGCATCTTGAGTCTCATCAAGATCATCTTGGTAGGGTTTCGATTTATCTCATAGACGTTTATAGCCACCTGAGTATGCCGTATCTTTATTAAGTCTTTCATAGTGATCCGTCTCTTAACACAAAGTCATTAAACTTTGTAATGAAAAGAGACGTTTCCTAGAAACTGTATGTAACCTACATATGGAGACAACAACGACACTCCCACTGGCTTTGACACGGTTATGGACTATTCTCAAAATCCAGAACTTTTGGCACATTTTGAGAATCCAAACTTTCTGACATCTTAATGGAAATCTTTCAGCCCATTCTCAAAATCCAATCCTTTGGCATATTTCGAGAATCTGAATATCCGTTCTTGCGAGATGCCCGAGGGGAAATCCCGGGCCCATGTACATTTATACTGGCATACTCTTTGTGAGTCCCTATTAGTGTGCCGGTGATCCACACGTGCTCCACTAACGACTTACAATGTGCCATGCAGTATCCTTTCAGATTTCATCTTCTATTGAGAGTGCTTCTCTCGGAATCAATTACTTGACTCTGGGTATCGTCTCACTCAACCAGATGTTCTAAAGGTACGTTTCTGTCCATGCTGATTTCGTTTGATGATTCAATTACTCCCACTGGTTTTTAGACCAGGTGTAAAATCAATCAAAAATGCCACATAGACTGTATCTCGTCCTAAGGTTCTCTTAATTGGCAGCAAACGGGCTCACCAATGCTTCCAAGTAGTCGGATTGTAAATCCGTACCAACTATAGTGTTTCACCAGTATTCGGTATGTCACCCTAATCATAACTACTTATGATGGTGATCAGTACTACTTGTCAAGAGAAGATTATGTCAGTGTTGAAACAGAAATCTGATTTCTGCTCTAAGCCTAGTGATGACTAAAGGTTCTTTCACTTGGCTAATCCTGAACTCATTCAGGACTGTCCCAACTCCCACTGTTCCCTTAGAACATGAGTTCTTTCTAAAAGAGCTCTTTAGGTACAGCGGGATAGCCAGTGAAATGACATTTCTGATCAGGTTCAGGCTAGTCATGAGGTTCAGACGAACACTACAAGACCCTTGACTTTCAATATACAAGTGGGACAATCCCAGCTTTACATTTCAGACAGTGTCTGTAAAACCTACTTAGTCGAAGGATGTGGTTGGAATATGTTTATATGGTCTGACTAGTATAGTATTCAATTTATTGGAAACTGATTGGCAATGTATCTCATACATCAAGGATCGAACTGTTTCGACAAATGCTCCATTATCTTCCCTAAGACACATTATAACTATTAATGTTCTTGGAAGAGAATGAACTGTGAAACATTTTCCCAGTTTATGTTGTCACTCAGGTTCTGTGGATCTTGTACTTCCTTTGAAGTCCTTGAACTGTTCAAGGTTTCAATTCAATCGCTTATTCTGATAAACGAAGCCACATTCGTCATACCGAATGACAAATATCGCGAAGTACAAACAATTGTGTTCTATTTGAGGATTCGAGCAATACACAGCAACTGATGTGTCCGTTGCTCCTAATCTCAATGTCTTTTACATCTCTATGTAAACTTATGACTTTGTTACTTTGTTCAAGACTTGTAATCATCACTTGACTCTAAGTCAACTGATTCCAAAATCCTATCCTCTGGATCTTTGGGTGATTCAATTCTTTCCACATGTGATTTATAAAGAATTTAATCATCATCTGACTCTAAGTCAAATGATTCCAAAGAGTCCTGTCCAACTGGGTCTTTGGTTGATTCATTTCTTGACACATTAAGAACTCAATTCATCAAGTGACTCTAGTCAAGTGATTCCAAAGTCCTGTCCAACTGGACCTTTGGTTGAATTGATTCTTACAACATTTATCTTAACAATCATAAGGGACACAATTCCTAAATCCAAACACTTTGGATGTATCAATATTCAAGTTATTACTAATCATGCATTCAACACAATCATACAACATTTCAAGGATATTTCAAACAACATGTGTTAAAAGAAAATTGACAATTTTATTAAAACAAAATCCTTGAACAATGTATTATATGATAGACAATGTCATACGCATCTAATAAGCTAATAACATGATTTCAACATCTAACTAAACTCTAAAACTGCATGAGCTTCAGATCCAATATGAATATATTCCTATGCAACAACATCCCACATCCTACAGAGTCCATGCATACAGAGCAAATGTGAGAAACACATCCTGTATCAAGGAATTAAGGATCAGGTGTTATGAGTTTTAAGATATTCCTAAGTTGCCAAATTGTTCGGCTTCGGAGCATTTTCCAATCTTTCCGTGACTGTGTCCCACTCTGTGGATTCCCAGTTTGAAACATCGAGGAACCGGTCCAGACGATCTGGATCATTTCTTGATGTGTCCTATTACTAGACTCAATCCCGAAGCAGCTGAATCAATGGAACTATGCTTCTCTATGAACGACTCATACAGAGTCAACATTGAATGCATATCCACGATTGTCTTATCTGGTTTCCCTTCCTGTACATCAGGATGAACGGATCAGCGAGTCGAGCTAATGCTTTAACTCCCAATCAAAAGGGAACCAAATTTATACAGTTCACCTATGTGTCTCTCAGTCTTGAGAACATGTGAACCGGTGCTACTTCCTGCACACTTCAAACTCTTTGAAGATCTTAGCTCGTCCTTTCTCAACCAGTTCATGGAACTTTTCCACAACTAGCTGTGTTAACTTATCTGACCCCAGGAATTCTAAATTCCTGCGGAACTAGGGGTCAATGATCAATAGTATTAGGCAACGAACTTTCCTTGACTTAGCAATCAAGGAGTCATGCTCATCACACGCTACTGTGTGATGTCATGCTTTGGGGAGCTGACACTCAGTCAGATATGGCTTGCCAGCAATACAAAGAACTATTCTTTATTTATGAAGCCATACCATATAGTTCAGGCCAGTCAGCCTTACCATATGTAGCAGGTGCATTCTGAAGCTCTCAGAAATGGGTGAAGGAGGATAAGGAGGAGAATAGACACTTGTTTCAGACATCTACAAGAAACAGAATTTATTAGTTTAATTAATCCTTTTAAATAATTACCCAATATATTATTTATTAAGGCTAGGACCCAAAATACCCCAACTATGATGTGAAGAGGGATGCCGTAATCACAACATAATGGTCATTAAGGTAGATAATACACTTATCAATTTCATCTTATGAAATTCCTAGATCTGTTGAGACACATTGAACTATTCAATGGCATGTTTAGTCTCGGATGTGCCCCACTGTTTGTGACTGGGATGCCGAGGATCACAAACCGGGTGTGAATAACCATGCGAATTAGCTCGGTACTCTCGAAGTCAATTACCATCTCTAATTGACGTGTCGGTTAACCACACACGCTCCGTCAATAATGGCAAAATCGAGAAACCCATTGCGACTCTTTGCGGACCCCAGTTGGCGTGCCGGTTAACCACACACGCTCCACCAATGTTCCACAAAGTGCAATGTGCAATTCCATGGATTAGCACCAATTCACATTTTAACCTAAAGTAACTAGATTGGGTTTTTGTTCAAAGTTCTAGTACTTTCAATTATAGCATTATACTTTTAAGAGGCTTAGCGGTTCTATCAAACCCATTCGGCTAACGACACTTGACTGACCAGGAGAACGGTGGGTAAGAGTAGATACCCATTAGACTACCATTTTATAAGCAGTCGCCTTATACCCTCTTTATAGGACAGTTTTGTGAATGAGGCCTACTAACGGTAAGACTAACCATTTTAATCTTATATATAAATATTAACTTTTAATCATAAATATATAAGACATATTTTAATCTTATTAAAATATTTTTAGATTTAATTTATTACTAATTTTCGCAAATTTTTTAGGAATTTTTTGAAAATTTAAATTAAATCTTTAAGTGACTTAATTGGTCTTTTAATTAAACAATTTAATTAAACTAATTAAATCTAAGATAGATATTATAAATTAATGAAATTAATTTTACATATCTTAAACCCCTAAGGTTCAAAATTTGCAAGCTAGGGTTTAAGGGTTCCAGTTATCTTGAAGATACAGTTACCAAAAATAACAACCAACTTAAAAGGCAAGCAAATAAAGGGGATCCAAGGGGGGTGGCGGCTACGGTTAGTAAACCGTAGCCTTGATTTCGACCAAAGCCTCATCCAAGAGGTGTTTTCCACAAAAAAACTCAAGGAAAAAATAGTTTAACCAATTAATATCAATTCACAAGAAAACAAGCCATAGCTCTGATACCATTGAAGGGTTTTCTAACAAACAATGAACAAATAATTCTTATGGTTCACATGCAACCCTAGAAAGATCTATGTTTTCTTGTATGAAGATATTAACTAAAACCCTAAGGCCAATAATAATTTCTAAAGATCAAATCAAGAATAACCAACCTTTTGATCTTGTACTTGAAGCTAGCAGCAAAATAATCCTGCCTCAAATGCAAGTCACACCCAAAGCAATGGAGAAGACAGTCCAGCAGAGTTTCCTTGGTGAAAATGGCACAGGTTTTAGGGTGGCCAGGTGCCTCCTTTTATAGCCTCCAAGGGTTACAACTGAAACCCTAAGGAGCCTCCAAATGGGCAAGCCTGTTGACTAAATGGACCAAGCCTTTTCTAAACCCTAATAGGGTTTCACCAACCATGTAGAATCCCTCCATGGTGGCGCCACTTTTGGCCCCTGTCCACTGGCCAGTAATTTATTCAACTATTGAATAAATACAAACCAGTCCCAACACTTTTAATTAATTAAATTAATCACTGAATTAAATCCAATTAATTCCAGATTAATTTCTAATTAATTATTATAGTTTCTAATTAATATATTAACACTTAAATATATTAATAAACCATTTAATTAATTCTATTGATTTATTAAACAATTAATAAATCAACCTTTTACTCTACTGAACTCTATCCTAACCTCCAGCTATGAGGGCAACCCAAATCGACTTTGCTTCAATTAACAAGATAAGTACAATTATAAGTCATGGCTTGGACACCTAATCCAACAACTATCTCGTCGAGACTGTTCTCGCGATTGATCCATTATCCTTTCAGATTAGCGTCGCTAACCATAGGATTAGCGGTGCTAATCCTATTTTTTCCAAATTTGTCATTAAGTTAAATAAATAAATACCATTACTTTAATACCTGGTTCCAGGCTTTATAACTCCCCCCCCCCCTTGACGAAATCTTGTCCCCGAAATCCACTCCTTAAAATAATTTCAGATGATTCTTCCTCAATTCCTCCTCCGGTTCCCAAGTCCATTCTGAGCCCTTGCGATGCTGCCACTGCACCTTCACCATATGAATCACCTTCCTAAGAAGAGCCTTAGCCTTTCTCTCTAAAACTACAACGGGTCGCTCTGCGTAATTCAGGCGCTCATCAACTTGAATATCTTCCAATGGAACCACAGCTGACTCATTGACTATACATTTCCTCTGTTGGGATAAATGAAACGTGTCGAGGATCTGGCCGAGTTGCTCCGGTAGCTCCAAATGATAGGCCACCTGCCCAACCCGAGCCACAATCCGGTATGGTCCAATATACCTCGGTCCCAACTTTCCTCGCTTACGGAACCGAATAATGACTTTCCACGGTGACCTTAAGAAGCACAAAGTCTCCCACTTGAAACTCAAGACTAGATCGATGCTTATCAACGTAGCTCTTATGTTGACTCTGTGTTGTACGTAACCTTTCTCGAAACTGCTGAATCAGTTCCGTCGTTTTGAGCACTATTTCAGTACTCCCCAAAACACATTGGCCAACCTCTCCCTAACAGATCGGAGTTCGACATTTCCTACCATACAATGCCTCGAAAGGAGGCATCCCAATACTTGAATGATAACTATTGTTGTAAGAGAACTCTGCCAATGATAAGTACAAATCCCACTTTCCACCAAAGTCAATAACACAAGCTCTCAACATATCCTCGAGTGTATGTATCGTTCTTTCCCCTTGACCATCCATCTGAGGGGATAAGTAGTACTAAAATGAGAGTCATGTTCCCAATTCCTCATGGAATTTCTTCCAAATATGTGACGTAAACCGAACATCCCTATCTGAACTATCGATACCGGAACCCATGGCAAGATATCACCTCATCTACATATGCCTTCAGCTGATACCGATACTGAAGCTGATCCGTTGATGTTGATACTAAAGATGGTGGTCAGTTGCTGCTGTTACTGAAGATAATCAGCGAATGCTTATTCTGAGCTGCTGATAAGGAAGACACGCTAATCAGGCATCAGCTGTTGTTGATGCTGGTGTTGATAGGATCAGTTGGTGCTGATATTCGTCAGGCTGAAGCCGACTTTCGTGCTGATCTGACTGAAGGTCAGATCTGATCATATCCTGGAGATCAGATTTGTTATTATCCTTGAAGATTTGAATTCCTATAATCTTGGGATATGGTTTGATTGAAGATATGTAGATAATATTGGTTTGATTTGAAGATCTGCAGAGATTATCTTGACAAAGATTCTCCTGATTTTTAGGAGATTATCATGGAGCATATTTGACTATATTAATCAACAAACTCTGTGTAAAAAGGTTGGTGATTGATGATTTTTGTGAGTGACGAATTAGAGAGATTCAAAACTTAGTGATTTAGTTTTTTTTTTCTGTGTAATCTATGTGATTAGACGTAAAACCCTCAATAAAAATAAACTGTGTGATTTATTTGTTGAATACTCGTGTTTATTCAGCATTTCTGTAAGATTCATACACGAGTGTTTAGATTGAGGGACCATCAAGTGGTATCAGAGCGGTTTAGAACAATTGTTCCAAGATTCATTCAAGTTCAGAAGGTTAAAAGTCCGTTCAGAATTACAAGATCCACAGAAGAAGAAAAGAAATATCTCAGGCCATACTGTCATCAAAAGCCCCATTTATCACAACTAAAGAAGGAGTAGAAGTTCAGAAAATTCGAAGTCCAGATCCAAATTCACCTTCCTCGACCTTTCTTTTGTCGTCACAAGTGATCAACAGAGTATCTGAAAATGAGAAATAGTTTGTAAGTGTTTTTATCTTATAATTCTAGACAAATGGTGAAATTTGATTTTGAAATATACACAGATCTATGGTGTTTTTATTTTGGAGATCATCTTCATGGACCATATACTGTTTCGGAGACGAGGGAACACTTTTCAAATCATAAAATCTCTCGAATTACTTTAGTGTGTACATATGAACCTGGTAAACACAGTAGAATGAGACAAATATCTTATTTTCCGGGATTGATACAAGAATAAGAACCTTTACCTTTTCGTTTCAAAGCTGAACTGCATTTAAGGGACAAGGATATTCATCAGAAACAAAATGCGATAGAAGATCTAAAACAAAAGCTAATGGAAATGGAGAAAAATATATCAGATCTAGAGGGTAAAGAAGAAGAAATGTGTGCTCTGAAGAAGAAGCTGACAGAATGGGAGAAGAAGACATCATACTTGGACATCATACTCTCACGCTGATAACTCTCACCCTGATGAAACACATGCTGATAGACCTCATGCTGATAGAACCCGAAATTACAGAACTCAAGCTGGTAAATCACAAAACCCTGTACATAAATCAACCTCAAACCATACATCATTCCCACACATTCCATCAAAACCCATTGCCATTCTAAAATGAAAAACACATACTCAGACTCAAACATATACCTTAAAGAAACCTACCCTGAACATAAGTCCTCCTTCAAAGACTCCCTCACAGCCTTTTACCAATAACAAACAAACCAGAAAAAGTCATACCACCGAAACCAACAAAGTAGATCACACTGCCAAGCCAGCTTCAGGTCGTCCTAACAAATCAGCTCCTGCTCACGCTGATACTTCAGCTCGTGTTTATGTTGGTACGGCATCCTCAGCTCCAGTCACACTGATGAGAAAACTCCAGCCCCCAGAAGAGATCAAACCTACAAACCAAACGATCCATTGTTCAGATTCTCATTCTTCAGATCAAAATACACAAAAGAAAAGAAACAGAAGACGAAAACGAAGAAGATATGGGTTCCAAAGAGTTTATCTCCAAAAACAACAAAAACGAAGTGGGTGTGGGTTTCCAAGAACACATTTCCACAACCTGAAACAAAGTCATCCAAAAAAGTCAGAAATATGCAACCGTTCAACAATTTTTCTGGAAAACTTCATGAAAGAAGATGTAAAGAGAAGAAGAGAGTTGTGGAAACACTGGCCAATGGTTTTCTATTTGATCAGAGATATTATGGAGAAAAGAGGTATGTTCCCTCACCCAAACTCAAATAGGTGCGGTGCCAAAGGTATGTTGTTAAAAACTCAGAGAATCGAGAGAGATGTGTTCTTGTGGGTTCTTATCTAGTACTCTATCTCTCTCTAAAGGAAGGTGTGTCAAGACTTTTAATCGTATCAGTATCCAAAAGGATTTTGCAGAAGATATGTTGTTTCATCTCAAGATTTGTTGATGAGAGAAGAAAAGGAGAATTGACTACTCGTCTTTATCAGAGATCTTATCGGTATTCACAAAATTTTTTAGAAAAGATTTAATATCGTGTACAAGAGATGTTCACAGTACATAGAGATCTTGATGCATCTCTTAGAATATATTCCCGACGTTAATTACTATATTTCATCCCTTTTCTCCATGTTAAAATTGTACAACCCAGAAAGAAAAGGATGAGTTTGGCAGTCAAGTTGTATGTTGAGAAATGATACTTGCTATGCATGCCCCTTTTGTACCGAGAACCAATGCTTTTTGAAAAAGAGATGCAGTAATAGGCTTGTCTACAAAGTATTTTTTATGCATCTCTTAGAAGATACTCCTGGCGTTAATTACTCTTTCTTCTCTTTTTTTCCATGTTGAAATCGTACAACCCAGAAAGAAACAGAAGAGTTTGGCTGTCAAGTTGTATGTTGAGAAATGATACTTGCTATGCATGCCCCTATTTCTTTTGTACCGAGAACCAATGCTTTTTGAAAAAGAGATGCAGTAATAGGCTTGTCTACGAAGTATTTTTTTATGGAGAGTTGGTATTGGTACTCGTCCTTTTCTTTTGGTTTGTCAAGATGAAAATGAGATGTTGTAGTAAAATACACAATGTCAGAAAGAAAAGGACACTGGTTTCATAACTTGTAAAGATGGTGTTACTCTAAATCTCTTTCGTATGTACAATATGTTGACACAATCTAACATTCAAAGGATGGGTCTCATTATTTCTATTGAGGGAAGCTTCGTATTGAGACATATGGAAGACAGTCATGTGAGCCAAATTATGGGCTACCGTTTTAATGTTATTTATCGAGGGTACAAGAGATTTATTTTTTAAAATCAAAGTTTTCAGGCAAAAGGAAAAGTGGTTGTACTAACTACTAAGCGACTGAAAAGATGCAATTGAAATGTCCTGTCTCTCTCAAGGAAAATGTATGCATCCTACAAAAGGCTGCAAAGAAACATACGGGTCTAATCTACATATCTTTTGAGCTGGCACGTGTCTAAGCATGCATGCATGCATGGTTGTGTAACTATAGGTGTGAAGTGTTATGGTCTTCCAGGTGATAAAGATTTAATCTCCAAATTTAAATATTAATTTCAATGGCATCCATATTTCCTAAAGCTGTCACGTGGGAATGTTCGGTAGTAAAGACTATGTGGTTCTATTTGTACAAAAAGTGACCGAAATGTATTGCTATGATGATATGGATTTTCATGGTGCATGATTCGTACTCTTTTCTTTTTCTGCCAGCCGATCTAAGAATAAATTGTGATGAAGTGCTGACCCTCCGAAGACCTAGAAGACTACGAAGATAAATAGAGCCCGAAGGCTTTCCAAGTAACAACCTTTTGTTGTGCATGCGTGACTGGTAGATTACGTGTTGCACGATAATACATTCTTATTGGATAGTACACTGTAGGAATATTCAGAATATCTTCTTGTACTATTGGTATCACTGATCCAGTATAAATATCAGTGATATCATCCGTGTCGAGTGTGCTTGTGATTCACCACTATTGTAAAACCCTTATTCGTAATATCAAAGCATTCAGCACTTGTTATTCAACCATTGTGTTCTTCATTGTTCATCTTAATATCTGTGTGTGTTGATTACATAGCTTAGTTCTATTCTTCTAGGTACTCGTTATCTTCTAGTCTTTGATTGAATTTCACACCCAACACTTGGTATCAGAGCAGGACAGCTCGAAAACCAGTTTTATAGAGTCTCGTTTTCATTATTACAGTTCTAGATCTAGATAGATTCCTAGATCTGGGTTTCCGCAATTGTAATCAATCTCTATTGCTTGTTTTTCTAAAAAGATCCAGTTAAAAACTCAATCAAAATGATGGATTCTACAACTACATATGCGAATATGTTGAACTACGCAAATCTCATCGGTTCTGCTACTAAGGCACCGGTTCTCGTAACATCATACTATGACTATTGGTCTGGTCGAATAAAATATTATTTGATTGGTTTAGACAAAGATTTGTGGAGATCTGTCACAGAAGGACCTCACACTGACATTTGTGGTAGGCGATAGTGAGGAAGCTGAAGTACTTACTGCTGCAGATTTGAAGAAGGTAGAAAACGATGAAAGAGAAATGGTAGAACTGAGAAGTGGACTTGTTCCTGATGTGAATCACCACATAGATGATGCTAAATCTGCTAAAGATCTGTGGGATAACTTAGCTACAAGATTTGCTGGTGATAAAATGTCACACCCCCAAACCACGATGGCGGAAACGTCTGAGGGTGGATGACTTCATGAACAGTATCACAACAACGTTTGTACAATAGTGATCAAAGCAAACACATCCATCATATACATAATTGTAAATGTTACAAGAGTTCAAAAGATTGTATGTTTTAAATACAATTACAATATGATATCAAAATACATAGTATGACACCATAGCGACCTATTGTCAAAGGTTGTAGTTACCTTATCAATTTCCTGAGAATACAAGTAGTTTGAAAGAGTGTCAACATTACGTTGGTGAGTTCATAAGATTTTTGTATGAGAAAATCCATAATCATTTTTCCTTGTAAAAGGATAGTGTTTGAAACCAGAAAATCCAATATTTTCTAATAAATGAGTCGTAGTCTTAAAACCCAAAGACCGAGAATGTATAAGTATTTCTATACTTGAAAATAGTATTACGTAGTTTTATTCTTGTATGAAACAGTGTAAATAGATGTTTACTCGTAGACCAATCGTAGATTTAATTCTGTAAAACTCATATGTATAAGTAAACCATACTTATATTTATATAACTGATAAAACGTAGTTTTAATTTCCATAGAACCAGTGTGTATAAGTAAAAACCATACTTATAGTTGTAACTTGTTAAAATGTAGTTTTAATACCATAAAACTTGTATGAGGAGTCTCTTTCCTTGTAAAAGGTAGTATTGTAATCCAAGAAAATCCCATATTTTCTTATGAATGTATCCAAGTCTTAAAAATCCAAAGACTAAAATGTATAGCGTAGTTTGTAGTATAAAACCTTTGAAAATGTATATTTCCACGTAAACAATTTCCCATGCGAGACGTCCTATAACCATACTGTGACCATGTAGGCCTGCTTCGACGTTCTTCAGGCGTCGGACTGTTATGACATTTGTCACCTCAGACCCATCGGTCTAGTTGTAGCTAGCAGCTCAGGTGCGGGGTTGTCAATCCCGTATAGATCTATACACAAATATCACGCTCTCTTACCGAGACTCTGGTTATAAATTTCAGGACTTATAGTATGTACTTAAATAAGCACTGTGAAGACCCGTCTCACAAAAAATGTATGTATCAATCAACTTGTTTACGTAAAGTTTGTATATGAAAAACCCTTGTATTTGCCAATTATCATTTTTCCCATGATAATATAGTAATGTATAATAATTATATATTTGTATATAATTATTTGTCTTGTTCTAACCGTTATAGTAACATTTGTATCCACAAACTATTCTTATAATAGTTTATTTTTGGTATTCTGTCGTGAAAAACATATATTTACGAATATATGTGAAATAACTTATTTAAATGGTTATAAACAATATCTTTTAAAATATTTTCCATAATAGTGGTGTAATAACTTGGTTATACTCTTTATTAATTCCAATATAATATTTCATGACTATCAAATAAAGAACAGCCAGGTAGAAGATCAAATGGGGAGGCAGGACCCTTTCAGCGTATAAGCCTTTCGGAAATCCAGCAACCTAGCCCAAATGATCGGCCTAGACACCGCTCTCGTAAGTAGATCATTCAATATTATATTTTGGAACTATAATTGAATTGTTGTCATAATGATGTTTATAAAATTCACATTTTGTTTACTATTGTTACAAATGAGTATAAATAGCTATTTTTATAGTATAACTTGTATTCTCCCCCTTAAAAACTTGAATAAAGATAAAAAGAAGGGGTATGAACTCACCTCAATGTCGACTAGGACCTTATCGCCAATTGTTGTTAGATCGCCCGACTCTTCGTGCTTATAACTCAAACTCACTATATTTATAACTGAAATATCTACTTCTAATGCTCATTTTTTGTATATATCTATATATATCGAAGAATCTTCTAGTAATATTATCTAGTGATATAGAGATCGATATATGAGTTATGAGAAATGAGAAGATTTGAGCCTTTATTTTCGTATAGCGGCCCTCAAGGTACGAATATTTGACAATTATAGCTTTTAAAATTTGTTTATGACAAAACATACCCTTAAAATACTCTTTAAATAGATTTAATTGTTTATATATGAAATAAATGATTTTTGTTTATAAAAATATAATCTACGAAAATTGTAGTTTAATAATACCAACTTTTTAACTAAAAGTCTTTAACGAATTAACGAAATGGTATTAATTGTAAGTTTAATAAAAATATAGGGTTTAAATGTAAATACAATTTTATTTTAAAGAAAAAGAAAATATTAAATATAAAACTAATATCAATAATATTACATTTTGACGTCAGGTTGTTCATATCGACATTACCGTTTTGACGGTAAATTTTTCGTTTTATAAAACGACATAATATTTTTGATAAATTTAATAATACGTATTGAATACGTAGTGTTCGAAATGAAAATACGAATTATTAAGGATAAAATGTGTAAAATTGAATAAATAATGAAGTGAGACCCGCATAATATATTTAATATTAATAATAAACACAATTTTCAAAACCCAATTTCAATCCACCGGAGACCAAATGCGATTCTCTTTTCTTTTTATTTATTTATATATTATAATAATTAAACGTCGTTTTCAAGTTAAATTAAACGATTTTCTATCATAACTTTTTATATATAACGTTTGGTAAAAATATAAATATATATTTGGAATCGCCGTAATTTTATCTACGTTTCGATATAAAATTTGTAATATTCCGAATAGTTTTACATTTTTACTGTTTTCTATCATAACTTTTTATTTATAACGTTTGGTAAAAATATAAATACATATTCGGATCCGTCATATTTTTATCTACGTTTCGATATAAAATTTATAACATTCCGAAGAGTTTTGACTTTTACCGTTTACTATTCACGTCGGATACTATTCATGCCGGATCACTATTCACGTCGGACACTATTCACGACGTAAAAAAAATAATTTTATTTAATTTTATTTTAAAAATATCTAACTTAATAGCGTTTGTTCGTATTAGCGTACATATTATTATAATATCCAATAATAAATTATAGAGGTTATGAAATTTACATTTCATCGTCTGTTTTGGTTGACTTGAGTTGACTTTCGTTGACCTAATTTGATAGTTGTCACATAAAACTCTTCAATCTAGCAAGGTTCAAGAAATTTTGGCTGACTTTGGGAATTTCAAACAAGAAGAAAATGTAACTCTTGAACAATGTTATGAACGTCTCAGCATATGATCTATACTCTGGACAAATATGGTGAAACCCGAAGTCAACAAGAAATCTACATCAAGTTCTTATATAGTCTACGAAAGGAGTGGCAACAAATCATGCTGATGGTCAAATCTTATGAGAACATTGAGAAGTACAAGGTCGCATCACTGCATAATCTACTCAAATCACATGAACCAGATATAGTAGGAAGAAGAAGTGAGAACGCTGGTTCCTTAGCCCTTGTCTCTAAGGATGAGGAAGAACAAAGTGATGATGAGCCTGATGGCTATATGGTCAACAACAGTAGAGAAATGGTTGCTTTGTATGTTGCAAACAACCGAAGATTCAAGAAGCCATTTGTCAAAAACAACTCTGGAAAACCATTCACGAAAAACTTCAACAAATCTACTTATACTCCAAAACCCAAACCTGAAATCCACACACTAAAGGAAGAAATCACCAAAACATCAACTCCGAAGACTTCTGAAACGAAGCCTTTGGAAACCCCCAAAGATAAATCAGAAGAAGAGAAGATTATTGTTGGTGATTCAGGGTATGACTGCAATTACTGTCACGGGAAAAACCATTTTGCGAAGGACTGTATGCTTCGTAAAAAGATGAAAAGCAACCCCAAGTTAAAGATGAAGCCTACTATGCGACAAAACTAGAAGAGGCAAGAGAGAAAACAAAATACCTTTCCCTGATGGCTTTGGTAGATAACATGGGTACATACCAGGTGTGGTCATCGGACTCCGAAGACGAAGAAGTGAGGAAGCCAACTCATAGTGCTTTCATTGCCTATGATGGTGGTAAGAGCTTCCCGAAGGGTACTTTAGAAGAGAAAGAAGACGATGATGAAGAAGGATACATAGGGTTGGTGGTGGATGATGCAGCAGGTGCAGGGGTTCCGAAGGTCTAGACTGATGACTCTTCGGATGAAGATGAGGAAGTTTGCTTGATGGCGAAGGAGTCTCGCTTGACCATTCCCGAACAGGTATCAAAACTTCTCTTATCTTTTAAAATTCCTGTATCTAAAATTTCTGGTGATATTGATGAAATAACACGTGATTGCTTTGTGATGAACAAACTGCTAATTGATGCTAAAAATAGGGCAAAAGTCAGTGACCAGGAGATGCTACAGTTGAGGGAGAGAGTAGAAAGTATGAAGCTGTCCCTAGAAAAAGCCAACTTAAGAATCTCGGTGTTAGAGGAGAACATAGAGAAATATTTGAATAACAATGACATAATTTTGAAAGAACGAAAGATCTTTTGTGAAACTACAAAACGTCTGTATTCTCATATAACACGTATCTATCATTCAGCTGACATATGCAATGTTCAACATAGACAGTTATTGCCCTTCTTAGAATTTAAGTTGAAAAATGTTGATAGTATTTCCTATAAATGTGAGTCTATCGTATCTGGTTCTGAAGTTCCTAATACTTCGTATATGCATGGCTTGATTTCTGTGGAAAAACACTTGACTGCATATAAGTTGTTAAACTTGCTGCCAAAAGAAATTCCAATTTTGCAGAAAAATATATTCCTCGAATTGAAAATAATTCAGAAGTTATTGTTGAGACTAAATCTGAGAATGATTCTAAAAGTGATTCGGATATGGAGAAAGTGGATTGCTCCTCTTTATCTATTATGATGGCTTGCTCCGCATCCGCCTCACCCTCCGAAGATATTTCACAATTATCTTCGGTTGACAAAGGCAAAACAAAGATAGATTGTGAAATTGTAACATCTGAAATTTTGAATGAAAAAAGGAACTTGTTAAAACAAAAATGCAAATTTCTGATGAATGTGTCTCCTATGAACAATATCTCAAAGACAATTCAAAAAGATTAGTCAATGTTGCGTGTGTCTATCCGAAGGTTTCGTATTTCAAAAACTCTATTTTTGTGAAACCTGGAGGTGTACTTTTGATTGACAATGATTTGGTAAAACTTGTCAAGGAGGATAATTCCATAGTCACTGAGGAAGGATTCTTCTCATCCTAAAAAATGATTGAAAACAAAATGAATGAAAGCATGGAAGTGAAAATCAATGTGCGAAAACAAGATTTGTATGGTCATAACATTTATAATCGTCTTTGTTATGAACAAGACAAAATTCCAAAGAATTTAACTCATCTTCTGAACGATAAAAATAAAAATCATATTTATAACAGAAATTACAAACAAATTCAAGTTATGGATAAACCTGTAACTCCGAAGATGGACGTTTTTCAGTTAATGGAGTCAAATGAAAGTGTACCTCTTGCACAATCTTTTGAAAATGAATTTTCAAAACCTAATATAACCATTTCCAAACCTGCGTTACAAAATCCCAGAATTATGAAAAATCCACAATTTCAAAACTTCACATCAACTTCCAAAACGAAAGCGACTGTTGTAATTTCAAAACCAACTCAAAAACCAATGGCTGTGAATTTAAAAGCAAAACAAACACCAAATCTTGTGAAAAGAAAAACACCCTTCGTACCAACAAAAATTGCTGATACGAAGGCTTCCACCTCCGGAACAAAACCCATTGATACGAAGGACTCAAAAGCTAAAACATATCAATTTTCAAACCTACCTTCATACTATCTAAACCAAACTTCCCAAATCCCAAGTATGAAAAACCTTCAAAGAAACCTTTTTCAAAAGGGATTAATTTGATAGACACTTTTCACGTTTGGCTAGACAAAAATTTGAATATGTTCAAAGATAAGAATCTATCATTAAATGATTTCAAGCTCGCATACAAAAGTACTTGTGTAGTTCCACATTATGTAGCTCATTGTCAAGAAAATCAACAATTGAAAAGTCGAAACCAAATTGGAAAAAGAAATGACTTGAAAGAAAATTTAACTGAAAAATCAAAATATTCAAACTCATTAAGTTCTTCAAAAACATCCAAAACCAAGAAAACGTCAAAAACTTCAAAATCAAAATCATCCAAACAAATTTGGGTTCCGAAGGTGTTAAACATTTCAAAATCAACCTCTTCGGACTCCTCATTGCTTACAGAAAGTTCTTCGGATTCATTTTCTGGTTCTTCTTGTTCTTCACATGAAACTTTTGAAAACATGATAAACCTCTCTGCAAATGAAATAACTTTAAAAGGCAATTGAAAAATGGATTCAAGAATCCTTTGCTTACCCTGAGGACCCAAGATTGATCGGTTACCTGTTAGGTCATTTAATTATTGAGTCAATTGCGTATTTTATTTAGCCCTTAGATTAGCTGTTCATTTAATGGGTGGGCCTGATAATGCCTAGTAATATCAAGTATTTTAGTCGTTGTTGAGCCCTATTCTTGGTGAAATTATATCATATATACTGTGGTATTCTCACTTTTTGTGTCAGTGCTTGTTTGTAAAGAAAAGATGTAAACAGGGGCTAAAAGCGTACAAAATGAAATAAGTTTGAAGATAAAGACAAAACATTCGAATTCGCACGCGCGCCGCGGTATGTACAAGGGCGCAACGCAGTGACTCAGCAATGAGGCGGTGGAGAAGATTCAAATGCCGAGAAAACAGGGATAAACCAGCACGCGCGCCGCGGATCCTACTTGTGCACGACGCAGTCATTTATTTTTCACAACTATAAATAGAGGGTTTTAGGTCAAAAAATGCAGCAAAGACCTGCCATATGAACGACTCCCAAGGCTTCTTTGACTCTGAGTTTCAGTTTTCAGCAACCATATTTGGTATTTTTATGTTCTCTCTTTTAATTAGTTTAGTAGTTTTGGTAGACTTGGCTAGTGTTTTTGGGTGTGACAACCATTGGCATTAGTTCTTAGTTGTTGAATTTTATATTTTCTGTTTTGGAACATTTGGATCTGAGTTTTTAATAGTTAATCATTTGGTTAGTGTTAATTGCTCTCTTTTCGGTATTTTATGCTTTTGGATGAATTTTGGATGTTTGATTGTGTTGGATGTTTTGATTTGATCTTTGTTACTTCTGATTTTGAAATACATTTCTGATTTCAGTAAGTACTTAGGTTAGTAGTGGTTTGATTTAGTTGATGCTTGAATTGGAATTGTTGAATGTTTGTGAATTCGGGATTGTTTTTGGTAAAAGTCGGAAACTAGATCCTCTGGCTGTAGAAGTGACACTACAGTTGGTAATCTATTGCCTACCTTGGCCACGTAACTCCTGTGGATCGACGATGACTACCTCTATACTAGTGTGTGTAAGGTTTATTTTGCTATTTTTGACCGCATGACGACCTAGGCGTGTCAAATTTTGGCGCCGTTGCCGGGGAGTTGTGAGCTTGAGAGTAGGCGATCTGTAGGACTTTTAGTTTCTGATTTTTGGTTTTGATATTGAGATTTCAGTTGGTTAGTAATTTTTCTTGTTGGTTTTGGCGGGCGTGTTGCACTCGTGCATGCGTACCCGTCGGGGTGGGCAGTTATCCCCCTTGCGTTTTGACTCAGAGATCGAATGAACCGCGCGCAATAACCGTGCACGTAGGCGTTTAGATACAATGATTTTTAGTAATGTTAGTAGTAGTTTAGAGAATGTTGCCCAGGAACCTTCGGGTGAGGCAACGGGGATGTCGTTTATTCCCCCTGTTTCAGCATTTCAGTTTGGGAGCACGAGCGCTACTGGTGGTGCAGATTCAGCCCCTGCACCAATACCATCATGCACTCCGCCTTGTGTTCCACCATTGCAACCACAATCTACAAACCCTTTCACATCTGCTATGTCCTGGGGAGTGCCGACCCGTGATGGCACCCCAGTGACTATGCAGCACACTACCATTTCTCAACCACAATCACAACCCTTACAACCACCATTAATCTTTAAACCACAAGCCACTTTTCAACCCATACCACAACAACCATATCAACCACAACCTCCATAGTAGCAGTACCAATATTAGGAGGTTGAGCAGAACTATGAGGATGAGGAAGAAGGATGGGTTCCACAGCAGCAGCAACTGCAACAACAATGGAATCGAAGTCGGGGACCTCCACGAAGAGCACCACAGTAACAACCACCGCAAGGACAGCAAGGGTACAACAATGATCATCAATATAACGGTAACTTAGCTAGACCTTTGTACTTTGCACAACCGAGAGGGCAATCAGTTGCATCGCACTTCCAACCGCGGGAGTATGATGATTCATCACCCATTTACATTCCAGATGATATAGACACTCAGGTAGAAATTAGACCGCAACTCTTAGGAATATTTCCTGAATTTAAGGGATATAAACATGATGATCCATACAATCACTTGTATGAGTTCATGGCGATAGGAAATACCAATACCCCTAGGAACACAAATAAGAATATTTTTAGGTTAAGGTTGTCTCCGTTCACTTTGAAAGACAAGGCCAAGTATTGGTTCACATCTCTTCCATCTAATAGTATCACTACATGGGACCAGCTTAAAGGTAAATTCTTGCAAGAGTTCTATCCGGCAAGTAAGACGACGGAGATTAGGAGAGCCATCCAGAATTTTCAACAAAAGCCTGGAGAAGCTTTTCACGAGGCTTTGGATCGTCTGAAGGAGTTGATGAGGTCATGCCCTCATCACGATATTCCGAAGTGGCAGTTGGTCAGACATTTCTTTGAAGGGACGAGCGAGACAAATCAGGCAATGATCAACGCATCATCCAGTGGCACTATCATGATGATGGATCCTGATGAGGCTTGGCAATTTTTGGAGTAATTGAGCAATGGATCCAAGGCGAATTTCTCTACCAGAAAGACGGTAGATACGGCTGCAGCAGTGGGAGCTGATGCAGACTGGAGGAAAGAGGTCAAGAAGGAAATAAGTGAGCTGAACAAAAAGTTTGATAGACTGATGTCTACGTTACAGAACGGACCTCAGACTCAACAACAAGGAGGACAGGGAGGACAAAGAATGCAGGAGGCGAATCAGGTTTATGGTCAGGGTCAATACGATAATGGACGACCCTATAGACCATATAACCAGGGCCAGCAAAATTTCAACAATCAAAGGCAGAACAACTATCAGGGCCAATCATCTAATCATTCTAGGCAGTATCAACCGGCAAATAATAATGGCAATGCAAGCGGTAGTGTTAACAACAACAGCAGGGGCCCGAAAAATGCCAGCAATAACAATGCCTCAGGAACCCAGGAAGATTTGACCGCAAAGATGTACGAGATGTTCAACACCACGCAGCAGCAGTCTCAGGCCAATGCAAAAGCCATCGCCAACATGGAAAGGCAGATCGCTCAGATTGCTGAGGATCAACGAAAGAGAGATAGTGGTAAGCTGCCTAGCACCACGGAAATCAACCCAAACCATACTCAGCGAGTAGGAAAGGAGCTTGTCAATGGTGTCGATTCAGAATGGAGGAAGGTGACCATGGAAGATTTGCTAGGTCATGATAGTGAAATTGAGGGTCCGAATAGAGAAAATGAAGATAAGGACAAAAGTGAAAGCAAGAAAGATGAAGATGTTGAAAAAATTGAAGTTGAAAAAAAGGAAAAGGAAATTCAAGTTGAGAAGGAACCTCAACTAAAGAGGGACAAGGAGGTCCAAGAAAAGGAACAACCAATGGTAGCTGGAATTAAACAAAGGAAGAAGGGTAAGAAGGAAAAGAAAAAGCAGGAAATGCCAAACAAAACAACTGCGCCATCAATGAACCAACCTTTGTGGGATGAGCTTAAGAACGCTCCTGAGGATACAAGAATTCTTCAGGAGATGTGTGAGAAAAATGGGAAAACCAAGACTCCTACACTGGACACTGTGAGGTTGACAATCAAGGCTAGTGAGGCATTGTTGGGAACACTGCCCAAGAAGGAGAAGGATCCTGGATCGCCACTGATTACTGCCACGGTAGGAGATGTGGTCATTAGGAATACCTTGCTGGATTTGGGGGCAAGTGTGAATGTGCTACCGGGATATTTGTACGATAAATACAAGAATGAGGAATTGGAGCCGGCAAAGACAGTATTGCAACTGGCTGATCAGTCAACCAAAGTATCCCGAGGAAAATTGACCAATGTCATAGTGAAGGTTGGGGATTTCTTTTACCCAGTAGACTTCTTAGTTATGGAATACGAGAGTCAGGAGGATGCGCCTGTACTGATACTAGGACACCTATTTTTGGCCACAGCCGACGCCATTATTGATTGCAAAACTGGGGACTTAGATATCTTCTTTGGGTCGAGGAAACGAAGGTTAAATATGTTTGGAAGTCCCATATCTATACCTCGAGGGTATGATGACAAGTATTGGAGCAGCAATCCGCTGATGGAACCAAGGATTAGAGATAAAGGAAAAATATGGACCCGAACAGGAGAAGGCGGAAAAGAAGAAATTCTGAAGGAAACAAAACAACATCCGTTGTCCACTATTGACAAGGAGAAGCTGCTAGATATGATGGAAATGCTGGAAACAAGGCATCAACAATATGAGAAGGATGCAAGGGATTGAGAAGCAAAGGTCTTTCAACTTCTGGAAGCGCAGCAGCAATGGATTAGCCAGGTCAATGACAGGATGACGCAACTCACTTCATTACTGTCAATGATGGTCCACAATTTCGCGCCAGACCATAAGATGATGCCACCAGAAAACCGAGAAGAATAGGATCAGGAATAATCCATCTGGCTGAAGACGTTAAACTTAGCGCTTGTTGGGAGGCAACCCATCGTTTATAGGTAGGTACTGTATTTATTAAGAGTAATTGGGAAGATTATATCATCGTTATTGCAGGTGTTACTGGTCCAAGGCAAGTGTGGGGTCATTATGAAGGAAAATTGAGTTTTGAAGACCATGCCGCGGTCATGCGTTTTACGCGTCGCGGGATCGTAAACCAACCCGATGCGCAGGGGTTGATTTGGGAACACGCGCCGCGGTTTGCTCATATCCGCACCTCGGGAATCGATCGGTCGGTTTCCTTCGTCAAAAAGGTACGTCGCATTCACTATTCACACACACAAACCCACACCGCGCCTCAGAGCTCCGATCGACCAACGTTTTTCTTGCATTTTTCTCGTTCACTTTATTCCCGCTATCGAGGTATGTCATTCTAACTAGTTTTTACTTGTTAAAACTAGCGATTAGGCTGTAAAATTGGTTGATTTCTCCAAAAACTTAAAAACTTAGAAATCGGCAATGCTGACTCGTAGGGTGTTTTGTTTGCCAAATGATCACCCTAGAGGAGCTAGTCGGTGCTTAGGCTACCTTGTAGTGTTTTTGGATCGAGTTAAGAGGCGGAAATCAGTGAAATGGGGTTTGGATTTCATAACAGACGCTCGCCGCGCCGCACCCTGGTTCTTGGGCCGCGCCGTGGTGCAGTGAGAGGATAAGGACTAAAATTGCAAAATTTTTTTGTGGCTATTTTCTTTTGTGCATATGTCTTTCAGACTTGACCACCCTTTCCTCCAGTTCCCCGAGGGACTGGAGAGTTCTGTTGATTATGTTTCGAGGAGAGAGGCACTCATCGGCCGCCGGGTTCTTGAGGCGACGATTATAGATAGGGATATTTTGAGGGATGCTGGGCTTTGGGCTGAGATCGAGCCCTTTCTTCAGCGTACTTGGGTCGACGGGGATGCCACATTCACATGTCGTGGTTGGGACAGGCTCATGGCCAACCAGGACGATACTGTTTACACCGAGCTTCTCTTGGAGTTCCTTTCCACTGTCCGCTATGCACCGACTTCGACAGAGGCTCGGTCTAGGCTAGTCCTATTTCGATTGGGGGGAGTTCCCAGGGAGTGCAGTCTCAGGGAGTTTGGGAGACGCACAGGAATATACACGGAGGAGGACCTCCAGAGCCGTCACTTCACGCCGTTCTTTCATGCATGCATTCAGGGGAAGCCCGCGAGGGAGGCCAATGTTGCTATTTAGACACTGTTGTCCAATGTTTACTTTGAGGCGGGGTCGGCCAGGGAGAGCCATCTCCGCAATCTGCTTCACCGGCTCATGCACCATATCGTCACCACCTCTATCATGCAGAGGGAGGGGGGGGGCGAGAAGGTGTCTGGTGAGGACATGACATATTTGTGGGTGCTTCTTGACCCCACCAGGTTCCTCCACCTCCCGTACGCCTTAGCAGTGTCTCTATCCACCCGTGCAGTGGGTGCATCATCCAGCATTCCCTTGGCCGGCGGGCACTACATCACCCGCTTGGCCCGTTCTTACCGGATACTTACTGCTGCGACCGTGGCCTCCTTGACGGCCTTACCTCCAGTTCGCACCAGGGTGCGAGCCTTGGAGAAGATGGGGCTGATCGAGCAGTCACGTCCAAGCCATTATGTGAGGGTGGCGACCGAGGCACCCCAGGACCCCCAGCCAGCCTACGCGCAAGCAGGCAGGAGACGCCGGAGACCGGCAGCACCGGTGGAGCCACAGCCACAGCAGGGGGAGGCGACAGCTCTCAGCCGATTGCAGGATCGGGTCGCTAGGATTGAGGATCAGCTGGAGTGGATTGGGGAGGTACTTTTGGAGATGGCCACCCAGCAGGGACGACGCCCCCGACCATTCCCAGCCCGAGCCCACGATCATGAGGCAGGACCTTCTAGGCCACCCGATGGCGATTGATGTATTTTTCTTATCTTTTGGGATATATGTACTCTACATATGACGCTATCTTTATTTTTTCTTATTTATATTTTATTTAGTGGTTTTATGTTTGCATTTAATGTTCTTTTGAGTGATGCATGTAATACCAAATGGAGGAGTTGTTTCAAGGAAGTGTGGGGTCACCGTGCCCCCTCCACTTGCCTTGACCACCGGCGTGTTTCACTGTTGTGCTACAACTCCTGAATTCTGAATCGAGGACTTTTGTTCTTGTTTGTGTACCTGTGACAATCAAGCAGTCTACCGTCAAAAGGGGTAACTCTTTCTCCCTTGATCTGAAATATTTTATGTACAACGGGGACGTTGTACGGTTTTAAGTGTAGGGTGTGGACGGTCGAAAGAGTAGTGTTTTTGAACTTTTTGCGGGAAATGAGTTATTTTCAAAATTTTTAGCAATTTTTCAAAGTTTTTAATAGGTTGTAATTTTGAAACGAATAGTTTCTGAATGTTTTAACATTAGTATTTTTCAAGAAATACTATGTAGTTGTGATCATGCTATTAGTTTAGTCAAAAATAAGTTGAGTTTTAAGATTTAGAAGATTGGAGTGTTTTAGGGTTGGAATTTAGGAGGGAATTGTCAATCAGTGGCCTTTGTTGTTCGAGCTGGTAGGTCCGAAAAGTGTGGCCTCGAAAAAGGCATTTATGCACCTTACCACCTAAGATCGTCTGGTTTGGGATGGTATTTCTGAAAGCTCGTTACACGGACAACATCAAAAGTCATGGACAGTTATTTAATAGCCTTTAGAATCTTAATGAGTACGTACACTTCATTGTAGACAGAAAATTTGTAATCAAGGGTTCTCTAGAAAGTCATGAATTCCAAAGAATACATTGGTTATGTTTTCACAAACTATTTCACTCTAACTCCTAGGGCAATAAGCTGTGAAATTAAACGTATTCAAAAATTGTTTGAGTGTTTATTGGAATTTGTTAAAAACTCTCTTGCTTGGGGACAAGCAAGGCACAAGTGTGGGGTGTTTGACAATGCCTAGTAATATCAAGTATTTTAGTCGTTGTTGAGCCCTATTCTTCGTGAAATTATATCATATATGCTGTGGTATTCTCACTTTTTGTGTCAGTGCTTGTTTGGAAAGAAAAGATGTAAACATGGGCTAAAAGCGTACAAAATGAAAGAAGTTTGAAGATAAAAACAAAACAGTCAAATTCGCACACGCGCCGCGGTATGTACAAGGGCGCGACGCAGTGACTCAGCAATGAGGCGGTGGAGAAGATTCCAATGCCGAGAAAACAGGGATAAACCAGCACGCGCGCCGCGGATTCTACTTGTGCACGACGCAGTCATTTATTTTTCACAACTATAAATAGAGGGTTTTAGGTCGAAAAATGCAGCAAAGACCTGGCATATGAACGACTCCCAAGGCTTCTTTGACTCCGAGTTTCAGTTTTCAGCAACCATATTTGGTATTTTTATGTTCTCTCTTTTAATTAGTTTAGTAGTTTTGGTAGACTTGGCTAGTGTTTTTGGGTGTGACAACCATTGGCATTAGTTCTTAGTTGTTGAATTTTATATTTTCTGTTTTGGAACATTTGGATCTGAGTTTTTAATAGTTAATCATTCGGTTAGTGTTAATTGCTCTCTTTTCGTTATTTTATGCTTTTGGATGAATTTTGGATGTTTGATTGTGTTTGAAGCTGGGCAGTTAATCGCGCGCTATAGCGACGCTATAGCGACGCTATTGCGGATATCGCCCCTCAACCGCGATAAATAATCACTTAGCGTTTCAGAATACCGGTTCCGCTATTAGCGGCGCTATTTTACGCTATTTCTCGCGATTTTGCCAAACGCTTTAGCGATTTTAGCACGCGAAAAAAATTAAAATTTTAACTAGGTTTCACCAAATAGGCATAACCAATAAAAAGTTAATCTTTTTACTAAGCCAGAAACAACCGGGAGTAAACCCAAGTAAATCAGCTTGTTGTGTAAAAAATGCTTACCCCCGATCGGTATTTATAACAAGGGAGACAGTGTATACTTCTATGTTTATGGCGATGTGGGATGGCAAATGACACACAGTCTTCTATCTTTGGTTATGTATTTCTTCTTTTCATTCTTATTGTTCTCGATTGGTGGGTTATCAAGAGATCGATTGCAGGTTCGAAGTTCTTCCCGGGCTCCTGGCAGCAGTTGATTAAAGTGGCACCAATTGTAGGTCTGCGTTCGTGATTGCTTCAATTCATCCGTAGGTCTGCGTTCCTGATCGAAGCCGAGTCCGATTGCAGGTTTGTGATTCTATCCAACGATTACAGTTTTGAAGCTTACAGTTTGGTATAGGTCCCGACTACAATGATTCTATCCAACTTCCGACTGCAATGATTCTATCCAACGATTACAGTTCGATTGGTTGGATTGCAAGTTCATTTCGTTAACTTTGACAATGGATTGCAAGTTCTATTCGAGATAAACTCATTTCAGTTCCGATAATGCTTCAATTGGTACGATGAAGCTTGTAGTTTGTTACGATGAAGCTTACAGTTTGGTACAGGTCCGATTGCAGGTCCCGACTGCAGGTCCCGATTACAGGTTGTAGTTTGTTACAATGATTCGTGATTCCAATTGTTTCCGATTGCAGGTCCCGACTGCAAGTTCATTTGGTTAACATTGACAATGGATTTCAAGTTCAACTCGGGATAAACTCATTTCAGTTCTGATAATGCTTCAATTGTGTTCATTGTATCTCTTATTATTTTGATTGCAATCCACTTTTGTAATATAGAAGTGATTAGGTGTTGAAAATAACAAAATGGATTGATTGGATTGCAAGGTCTAGTTTAGGGAAAGTTTCAAAAAATGCAAGTATATGCCTATAAGGTGTTCGATTATATGCTTGAAAGAAAGTTGAATGAATCTTTGTTTTTTGGAACTAGAATGTTGTTCGAACTTGATTGTTGTTTCATTGAATGTTGTTGAAACTTGAAGCTTGTAATATATGTTTATAATTAAAGCTTGTAATCCAAATTTTGTATACTTTTGATTGGGTTCTTATGTTATAGAGTATTGGTTGGACTGTTTATAAAAAACCGCTATACCACCGCTATACCACCGCGAAAACCGCTAAATCAAATAGCGCTTGGTGACCGCTATTTGGTTTTCGGCCGCGTTAACTGCATAGGTTTGAAGTTTTGATTTGATCTTTGTTACTTCTAATTTAGAAATACATTTCTGATTTCAGTAAGTACTTAGGTTAGTAGTGATTTGGTTTAGTTGATGCTTGAATTGGAATTGTTGAATGTTTGTGAATTCGGGATTGTTTTTGGTAAAAGTCGGAAACTAGATCCTCTGGCTGTAGAAGTGACACTACAGTTGGTAATCTGTTTCCTACCTTGGCCACGTAACTCCTGTGGATCGACCCTGACTACCGCTATACTAGTGTGTGTTAGGTTTATTTTACTATTTTTGTCCGCATGACGACCTAGGCATGTCAGGGCTGTGCATTCCATAATTAGCGTAGGCTAGCTATATAAGTCATGCACGTACCCTAATTAGGGTTATCGTTTTTGTATTCTCTTTCACAGCTCTCATATAGAATAGTCCTCATTGAATTGTTCTTGAGAGTCTTTAATACAATCATTCGACCACTGTTCTTCATCTCTTTGATCTTGTTTATTATTATTCTGCATATTGAATCTTCGATCTATTTTTTTATATTCTCACAATTGGTATCAGAGGAGGAGAATGTGTAATCAATTTACCATTCTTCTGTCGAGTTCTTTTCAAAGCTTGAACATAGATCTGTTCTTGATTGTCTTGATCGCCTCAATCAATTTTAGACATCAGATCCTGATTTACAGTTTTTTTTAACTCGATCCATATATTACACATCTGATTGTTTAATATTTTTTTACGTCAAATCAAGATCAAATGGCTCAAGAAGATCCTCATTCATTGTCTTTCAATCTGTCCAGCAGTATTGGATCCACTACAAGGATCCCGATTCTCTTTACAAGTAATTATGAAGTTTGGGCACTGCACTTTGAAGATTATTTTCTGGGGATAGAAGAACATGGATCTACAATATAGCACACTATGACTGTAGAAACATTCGCTCATACTACTACCAGAAAGGTCATTAAAACTCTAAACGAGTACAATGCTCTTCTCATTACTCATACAGATACTCCTCTGGATGAGAAAAATAAGTTAATGAGCAATATTAAAGCTTTTCGGATCATCCGGTTTGCCCTTCCTCCGGACACACTCAGACTCGTCAGTTTGTGTGAAACAGCCAAAGAAATCTGGGATAAGCTGAATGAACTGTATTCAGGTGATACTGATCTTGAGCACCTAGTTCAAATCACCTTTCTTTCCGAGTTTGGATCCTTCGTTCAAACTTTCGATGAAACCTTGGTTTAGACGTTCAACCACTACAATCACCTCCTAAGCAGGATGCTCAAGTACAAGCTCGCATGTAGCGTCAATGAGCAAAAAGTCATATTCCTGAATGGCCTTCGAAATGAATGGAAGGCTGTTGTGTCTACCATCAAAGCACGTGAGCAGTTTAAAACCTACACACTGGTGAAATTGGTGGGTATTCTCAAATCCCATGAAATTGATGTTACTTTTAGAAACGAAAGCTACTTCCAGTATGGGTTCACTTGCCGTTATTGCGAAGGGAAAGAAGGCTACAGAGGACGATTCCGAATCGGATATCTCTGATGAAGAGCTAACCAGAGAAGAAAAGGCTCTCATGGTTTCGAATCCGAAAAAGTTTTTTAAGAAGAACTTCTCTAAATTAAGAAATCGTGGCAAGCAAGGTAACTTCAGCTCTGAAAGACCCAAGGAAGAAAGCTTCAAGAAACAAAAGCCTGAGGAAGAAAAGAAGCTAGTAGGAGATTCCGGTTATGATTGCCATTATTGTTAAGGCAATAACCACTTTGCTAAGGATTGTCTGCTCTGAAAGCAAAAAGAGAAGAAGGAGCAGGTGAAAGATGAAGCATACTATGCCCAGAAAATTGAAGATCTGAAAAAGAAGGATGCTTCAACTGCGAAACTAGCTTTTATGGTGAAGGAAAATGATAAAGATGGTGCCGTTGAGGTTTGGTCGACGGATTCTGAAGATGAGGAGGTTAGGAAGCCGTCGCATGGTCGTTGCTTTATGGTGAAGGATGATGTTTCCGAACACAGAGGGTATTCTACTGATGGATGCCAAACATCAGGGAGTTGTTTTGCTATGAAACTTGTTTCGGAACAGGTCAATGAGTGCGAGGCTATTGTCGATAAGGTATGCTCTATTCTTAAGTCTCTTAATGTATGTTCCTCTACTTATGATAAAGAATTAGACGATTTAAGATTCACTGTTTCAAGTTTCAGTGACAGCTTAAAACGAACGCGTCTAAGTAATTCTAATCTAAATGATCAATTAAACAGGGTATCATTTAAGAATGATGAGAATCAAAGCATTGGAGTTAGAGTTGGTTAGGGCAAAGGATGATATTATTTATTTTAAGAGAGACAATTTTACTCTTGTTAAACAAAGAAATATTTTCTGTTTGATTGCTAAACGTCTTTATAAGAATATTACTCAATTGCATATTGACTGTGATATAGGCAGGGGTCTGCATAAAATTATTTTGCCCTTTCTCGAATTGAAAGAGGACGAAATTGATGCTGATTGTTATAAGTGCGAAACAGTCATTTCATCTGACGAAGTGTTGGATTCTTATCGAATCGGACTTGAGAAAATCGAAAATTACATTCAGTCCAAAGAACATAAGAGCATGGTGAAAGAATTTTTGACAGAAAATGACAAGGTTGAAATCAAATCAGCCACTTTACAGAAATACCATTCACTGTGCAAGAAATTGAACTCAGAAGATACTCTCAATACTGAGACTGTTTCTGAGTTTGACGAAAGTGAGATGAGTGAAATTTCTGTGGAGGATGAAATTGACTGATCTTTTTTTGTAAACGAACAAACTGAATCCAAGAAACACCTCATTTCTGAAAACTCGGTTGAATTTGTTCGAATTGTCAAAAATAATGGTTCGCAAGTTTTAAAAGAAAAAGCAACAATTTTTCCAAAGGTTAAAACCATTCCGAACCAAGTTTTCGTAAAACCAGGACTAAACTCAAAAGACACATCAGAACTCACAGTCCTTGTAAATAACGATAATACTGACGGTTGCGATGCTTTCTTCTGGTCCGAACCTATGGACAACACAGATGAAACAAAAGGACTTTCCGAAATGACCTCGTGGAAGTCGAGAGGAAGATACATCTCAAAACCATTGAATCGTGTAGATTCTTTCTCGCAGCCAGAACCAGTGGCACAAAACCAATTCCGATTGATCCCTGTTTATCTCATAATCAAGTGCCAACAAAGCTTTTAAAACCAGTACCCAATATTCATAAGTCTCCTGAAGAGCTTATTGCTAGAAGGAGACAGATGAATGCTCGGTATAAAAAGAATTTAAACGAACGAAAACAATTCTGGAAATACAAAAATGATCATAATAAAAGGTTTGTCCAGTCTGATTTAAATTCTCCAGAAAAAGATGTGACTACTCCGATTCCGTAATCGAAACAAACTTCCAACAAAAGACAAATTTTTCAAAAACCACACACCTTCTCTGCAGCACTTGAAAAATCAAAAGCACATGAACTCGCAAAGACACAAATTTTTAAATCTGTCAACAAATCTAACGATTTGAAGGACAAAGCAAAAGTTGACCCCGAACCAAAACCAATTTTTAAACAAACACAAGTGATAAAAGATCAAAAAAGATTTCAACAAAAACCGATTTCGAAATCAACTCAAGCTGTTCAAAGAAAATCACTCGTTATTGAGAAAAACTGGTATTCAAACAAAACAAAAGTGTATTGTTTCGAAAGTAGAAACAATCAACTCGCTAGAAGGAAATCATTATGGGTTGACAAATCAAACATCTTTCCAGTCTTCATGAAATTCTCACATGGACGCACATTGGTTTGGTTCCTAAATCTCTCTAAACTGTGCAGGTGATACATGACAAACAGTATGACTCAGAATTGTATATTGATAGTGGCTGTTCGCATCACATGACAGGAAGAAGGGAGGATCTACGAGAATACCGATCACTAAGAAATGGAGGACGAGTTCGTTACGGGAACAATGCAACGGGAGAAATCAAAGGATACAGGATGATTACGAATGGCGAGTTCTCATTTCGGAAAGTAGCATATGTAGAAGGCTTGCAACACAACATCATCAGTGTTTTGAAACTGGTGGTAGGATCTAGTCTCAAAGTGTCCTTTGATGAAGATGGTTCAGAAATCATCGAAAAGAAGACTAAGACGATTGTTCTGAAGTCTAAAAGAAAGGGCGAAATGTTCCTTTTGTATATGAAACCGATCAAAGGAAAGCCTGCCATATGCCTACTCACGAAAGCAGCTAATGATGACAGTTGGCTTTGGCACAGACGCCTTTCACACATGAACTTCAGAGACATAAACAAACTCGTACTTGGTGATCTGGTGTGAGGATTGCCGCTATTGAAGTACGATAAAGACCATCTGTGTGCTGCTTACGAACTCGAAAAATAAAGCAGGAAGAGTCACTCCACAATCATCAACAAGAAGATCGTTGAACCCCTTAAACTTTTGCATATCGATCTTTGTGGTCCATCTGCAATTGAAAGTGTAGCTCATAATAAATACATTTTCGTTGTAGTTGATGATTTTTCTCGTTTCACGTGGGTTTTTTTCTTAAACAGAAATCCGAGGCAACACCAAACTTGATCAACTTCATCAAGCAAGTTGAGCTGCTACTCTGAAAGCCAGTTTGGAAGATTCAAAGCGACAACGGAACGGAATTCAAGAACTAGGTGTTTGAAGAATTTCTAGTCAATAAATGGATTTCTCACAACTTTTCTGCTCCTTATACTCCACAACAAAACAGAGTAGTAGAACGACGGAATCGCTTATTTTGCGAAGCAGCTCGCATAATGCTCTCATTCGCAAAACTACTGTTGTATTTCTGGGCTGATGCTATCGCCATCGCTTGCTTTACTCAAAATCGCTCAACAGTCAACAAGCGATTTTTACTCACTCCTTATGAGATTATCAACAAAAGGAAACCAAATTTGAAATTCTTTCATGTTTTTGGTTCCAAATGCTTCATATTTAACTCTAAGGAGAAAAGAGTAAAGTGGGATGAAAAGGCCGATGAAGGAATCTTTCTGGGTTATTCCTTAACTTCGAAAGCCTATCGATTTCTCAAGAAAAGGTCTCGCAAGATAAAAGAAATGTATTATGTCACCTTTGATGACAAATACATGAAGAGGACTCAGAACAAAGAAAGTCAGTCAGCAGAGATCTTTCCCACGTCAAATCAAACAACAATTCCCTTAATGAACCTTTATGAGGAATTCATGAACTTGTTTGATGAACCCAAACTGCAAAATCCTCTGAATCCAATGCTAAAGACAATCAGGAGGATGAACTACTCAAGATAGTAGAAGATGCAGTAACTGATGCTGAAAGAACTCCAGATCCATAAGAACCAACTCCTACTTAAACTCCGAATGAACCAGAAAACGAAATATCCGACACTCCAGAAAACCACTCCGATACTCATGTCCAGAGGGAGAGTACAACACCAATCCAGGGGGAGAGCACTCCAATTTTTGAGGGGAAGGTCCGTTCTATAATTCACATGCAAACTTCCAGGGGAAGAATGAAAATAATGACGATGACACTCAATCCGAAGTTCAGTCAGAAATCGAGGAAGTTTTTGCGGAAATTAATCCAGAATACGATCATAACTACCCTCCAATGATCAAATAGACACGAGATCATCCTCAATCATAAGTAACCGGAGAAATGTCAGCTAGAGTCCTTTCAAGAGCACAACAAAAGGCGAAGCAAACTGCATTATTTGCGAAAATGGAATTTTGCATGTTTAATTCGTTCATCTCAAAAATCGAACAAAAAATGGTTAAAATTGCTCTTGATCATGCTGACCGGGTCCAAGCGATGCAAGATGAACTCAATGAGTTTGAACGTAACAAGGTCTGGAGATTAGTTCTGACTCCAGAGAAAATGCATCCGTTCTAGGAATGAAATGGGTTTTCAAAAACAAGATGGACAAAGAAGGAAATGTCATTCGCAACAAAGCTCGATTGGTAGTGAAAGGGTACTGTCAAGAAGAAGGAATCGACTACGAAGAAACTTTCGCACCCGTTGCAAGGTTGGAATCCGTTCAGATCTTTCTTGCCTATGCAGCTCACAAACGTTTTGATGTTTATCAAATGGATGTGAAGTGTGCTTTCCTAAACGGAGAATTGGAAGAAACGGTGTATGTCGAGCAACCTCTTGGTTTCGTAAATAACAAGCATCCGAATCACTGCTATGTTCTGGATAAGGTGGTATATGGTCTGAAGCAAGCTCCCAGAGCATGGTACGAAACATTGACTCGCTTCCTTAAGCAATCAAAATTCAAGCAAGGCTCAATTGATCCAACATTCTTTCGCAAGAAGGAAGGCAACCATTTTATGATTGTTCAGATTTATGTTGATGATATTATTTTTGGATCTACTCATCTAAGCCTAACTGCTGAGTTCCGAAAATTAATGGAAACTAAATTTGAAATGAGTTCGATAGGTAAAATCAATTTCTTCCTTGGCTTGAATATCAGACAGAGCTCAGAAGGGATCTTCATCAACCAAGAAGCCTATACAAAATCTCTTCTAGAGAAATTCGGAATGGTGGGCGACTCAATGATTAAAGTTCCAATGGCATTCAAAACCAAGCTTACTCCTTATCTCGACAAACTTGCAGCAGACATCACACTCTATCGACAAATGATTGGTTCGCTACTCTATCTTACTTCCAGCTGACCAGATATCATGTTTGCTGTTTGCTATTGTGCCGCGTACCAAGCCAATCCAAGAGATCCACACATGAGTGCTGTAAATAACATTTTCCGATATCTAAAGCGAAGTACGTCACTTAGATTATGGTATCTATCTGGATCAGGGTTCTTTGTGCAAGCTTTTTCAGATGTAGATCTTGGTGGATGCGAACTCGATTGGAAGAGCACGTCTGGGGGATGTAAACTTCTGGATGGCAAGCTTGTGAGCTGGCAATCTAGAAAACAGACGCGTGTCTCGCTTTCGACAGCTGAAGCTGAATACATCGCAGCAGCATCATGCACATCTCAGATCATCTGGATTCAAAACCAACTGAGAGACTATCACTCCTTGAGGAAACCATCCTTACTGCTAAAAAGAAGAACAATGAAATCATTATTCGCCTAGCCAATGACCTCGAGGTTCCTTTAGGGAAGGACATGTTTGGAGCTGCTCTGCATATCCCACATTAAAAGCATCCATTTGAAGAACCATCCCAACACCAGATCACCACTGTGCTATACCAGATGGGATATGAGTTTAAACTGAATACTCTATCCCAGTTTAAAAAGGGAAGTTTATCACCCTTATGGCAATGTTTGGTACATTTATGCATTCGCAGCTGAACTGGTAAAACTGGTGGGACAGTCCAACTAAGCAGACGGATGCTTGAACTTTTATGGGGTCTGTACACAGGCCAACCCATTGACTTTGCCACGATTTTATTTGAAGATTTATTGTCCTATGTCACGATTTCCCAGAAAGCTCCAAGAAAAATACACTCGGCTCGCTTCTGGGCGATGTGTATTGATCTTCTGTATGGAATTTATAAGGTTCTAATTCCGGAAGCTGCTGATGATGTTCATTTGAAAATGCTTCCAAGTAAATCATACACACCAAAAACAAATCCAATTTTCGGACCCATTAGGAGACTGCCGGAAGCCTTCTATAATCTTGGTGATCCAACAAGCCAATTTGTCATCAAACATCTTTCTGATACCGAAAACGTCGAGCCTTACCCGCCAAGGCCATTAAAGAACGAGGTGGCTCCCAAGAAAAGTAAGAAAAAGGCAGCAGAAGCCTCCCTGGTGAAACAACTTAAAGCCAAAAAGCAGAAGAAGATTAGAGAGGTACATTTTTCTTAACTTTGAATCTATTTTCGGTATACCCTTCCGTATGCCAACTCTCGGTATCATGGGTTTTCTGAACCTAATAGTTTTTGAACCTAACATTTTCTGAACTTCAAACTTTTTGGAATCTCAAATTTTTCAGAACCTAAAATTTTCTGAACCTCAAATCTTCTGAACCTCAAATTTTCTGAACATTCGAATTTTCGGAACCTCATCTTTTCGGAACCAACATAGTTTCTGAACACTCACTTATTTCTCAAATAAGTCGAAACAGAATGCCCTGTTATCAACTTAATTGATTATCATTATTGGCATTCTGGAAATCCAGATATATATTCAGTATTGTTTGGTAAAACGTTTTTCACTTTATGTCAAAACAGTTTGCAAAACAAAAATTTGAGATTTTTGGAAATCCAAAATAAGCTTTTGGTTCTGAATTTTGTCATCTCTGTGATACGCTAAATTCAGATTTCCCAAGGTGTATGTTATCAACGAAATGTTTTCTATATGAGTGTGCTAATGTTTTGTGCATTTTCAGCCACTGGATTAGGCATTAAAAGACCCCGAGTCAAAAAAAGATTAGGAAAAACAGAACTCTCACGACTTCGAAAATACAAAAGAAAAGAAGGTAGAAAAAAAAAACTCGCCTGAAAAAGAAAAGAAATTTGAGAAAGAAACTGAAAAGAACCCTTCAAAGGAAAATAAATGCTCTCTTCCGATCCTACCAAACCTCCACCCGATACCAGCTTAATGGTAACCTAGAAATTTCAAAATGTCGTGAAAGCCCAAGCTAACATGGTCGATCGCCTGCAAAAACGATGTGAGGTCCGAAATGCTGAGCAATCTGTCCTTAATGATTTCAGTCCTCCGCTGGACACAGATCATGAGGATGTTAAGAAGGAACGAACTCGTCTCTCTGAACGTATCTCCGGCATCAACCAGTTCTTGGCCTTAGAACTTTCCAAAATCGTAGACGAACCCTACTATGTCTTTGATATCTCAGAGAAAGTATGGGACAATGTGGCCTCTCACATTGGTCCTCTCACTTGGGATCGATATCTGGCCAAGGAAGTCGAATAGAAGAAACCAAAAGCCATGAAGACTCTTTCTGAACCTCCTTCTGAATTTGGGTCACGTGTCATCTTCTCCGATACACAATCGAAGATCATCGGAGAATCGCTCTTCGGAACCGACCAGGAGGTGGACAATCCGAAATTGTCCAAATTTCCAGATTGATCTAAGTGACACAAACTCCTCTTCCGACACTCCTTCCGTCAAAGCTGATACCGAAAATCCTCCACCCAAATCCTCGGCACACCGTACCGAAGATAAAGCTTTGCTTCAGAAGATTGACTCTCTGATCTCCTTAGTCACTGAGTTAAAAGCATCTCAATCTCAAGATGCCCTTGTGAAGGAAATCTCGGAACTCAAACAAAGAGTTTCCGACTTTGTGAAGAAGGATTTTGTCTTATACTTGGATGATACGGTTTGTAACGACCCGGAAATTTCTGACTTTTCAAAAATATTTATTTTCATAATTCTTTCATTTCTAAAAAAAATGGTCCCCTTTTTAAAACATTCACGCTCATACTAAAAATCCGGGTAATTACCAATCACATATCATTACAACCATAGAAGTAAGTAGGATTTACACAGATCATAATGAATAACATGTAAATAAAATTACATTATTTCAAAACTCCACTTTGCTTCATTCTTCTTTTTAATCTCTGTATAACCTGGAATACAAGGCATAAAAACATATGTACATAAGACTATAAAGTCTTGTGAGATACATGAGTTTGGACTAATAAAAGCTTTAACTTTCTTTTATAAAACATTCATTTCTTATGTAAAACTTATAAAAATAGTTCACATATTCTTTACTTATCATTCAATCCTTTCCTTATCATTATTCATTACTTATCATTCAATCCTTCCTTATCATTTCTTGGAATTCATATTTTATACATTAAGTCATAATATGACTATTTCGTCTTAGTCATTCTTTTTTGCATCTTTGTCATACAAATGACCTTTAACATATTTGTCATGTAATGACTCTTAATACATTACGTTACACTAGTCACTTGAACCTATGAATCATATTAATGATTCTCTATTCTTACTTGATAATCATACACATTATTCTTATTTCATACTTAATAATCATATAAATTATTCTTTGTACTTTCTTCATTAGTTATACCAATCATCCTTCAATGAATCATATACTTGATTCCTTATACTTTAACCATAATGATGGTTCTTATTGCATTCAGTAGTATAATGACTCTTTTACAGTTTAGTTATAAAAATAGCCCTATTCATATCTTAGTCATAAAAATGACTCTTTTACAGTTTAGTTATAAAAATAACCCTTTTCATAAATAGTCATAAAAAGGACTCTTTTAACCTTAGTTATTAATAATGACTCTTTCCTTCCTTTATTTATAAAAATAGCTATTTTCTTTCCTTAGTTATATAAATAACTATTTTCTTCCTTTACTTAACTATGGTCATAGAAATAACCCTTACTACGCTTTGGTTATGAAAATAACCATTTGCTTTACTTTTTCATACAATGACTCTTTAGTTTACTTAATGATGAGTGACTGTTTCATGATATCTTGTTTTTATACTTAGGGCCTTAACCACATATAGTGATACCCCAAGTGGCTACTAGGGCCTATGCAGTTATCGCGGTCAAAACCGTTATCGCGGTAACCTACCGATATTTAATTTTGCGGTTTTCGCGGTGGTATAGCGGTGATATAGCGGTTTTTTAGTAATATGTAGAAGTTATATATTAGACTATTACTAGTAGAATTAATATCATAAAGTCATTCAAAAAACTTCACATAAGGCTTAATTTAATACATAAGTCACATAACATAACATTCTAATATAGAAAATGTCAAAGTATCAAATTCAAATTTAATCGACATCCAAGTCATCATCGGCCAAACCATTCACTTCTTCATGAAAATCCTCCACACGGATTATCGCGGTAAATCGCGGTAAATCACGGAAAATAGCAGTAAATCGCGGCGATTTTATCGATACCGCTATTTTCCACCACTAAACTGAACCGCGATTATGCTGACCACCGCGAACCGCGATACCGGCGCTATACCGGCGCTATACCGGCGCGATTAACTGCATAGACTAGGACAGAAAGAACGTGATCAGTCCATCCTAGTATCTTTGGCAATCTACCTTGCGATGGAGAGTTACGTCCCCGATAGACCCTGCTGATCTCATATAGAGACTGAATGGCCCCTCACAGGCTCATTCCTTAATAACTTTGGCAATCTACCTCGCGATGGGGAGTTACGTCCCCGATATGTTCCGCTGAACTCATATAGAGACTGAATGGCCCCTCGCAGGCTCATTCCTTTCCTTTCTTATCATCTTGCATCCCAATCATCACATTCATAAAAATACATTGTTTACTCTTTACTTATTATGGCAAATTCCAAAGACCTTTACCTTTCTTATTACAAAATACATCATAATACCGGTTGGGTAAAAAACTCATTTTTTACTTTAAACAATTACTTGCTTATCTCTTCATACTTATAAAACATATACTACTTTCATAATCATATAGATTATTATCATTCTTTCATAGGCATTAAGCCTTTATATCCCATACCTTTTACTTATAAACTTTCTAGACTTTAAGCCTAAATTCATTTCATTATATCTTATACCATTTCTTTCTATGTATTATAAGGCTGTAAGCCCAATACATCATATTATTCTTTCATTTACACTTCATACCTTATACTCTTCAGTTCTATATGTTTTAATGCTATAAGCCAAATACATTTCTTTACATCATTATATGTTTTATATTCCATATAAAACTTACTTCTTATGTATCTTAAGGTTATACACCAAATACATTATCTTTTCCCATTACCATATACTTCCATTGTATTTTGAGGCTATAATCCAAATACATAATTTTATTCTCTTGCTTTATGCTTTCTAGTATTCTAACTAGAACACTTATTTCATAACCACATATATACTTATATACATAATATAAGTACTAGAACTTATTCTTTCATATCTGTAAGGATACATATACATAAATATATACATACATTTCATAAATATTTGCCATGTATTCCCAAAAGTGGGTAAAAGTTGCATTTACTCACCTTGGCTAGTTAGAGAAGTCTAACTAGGATTACTTCTTCCTGTTGTTTTTTCCTTTCTTTTAACTTTACTCCTTAATACCTAAGGAGTTCATTTAACATTCTAGTTAATATGCTAGTTAATATAAGCTAGACCTTAACAACATATAAAGACCTTTTAATCTACATCTTAATTGATTAATATCACAATATGTTTGTGATATTCATAAACTCTTTTAGCTACTCTTAATTCCCATAAAATTTTCTTTCTTCTATAAATTACATAACCATAACATTTTATATTCAATGTATAATCATAAAACCAATACAAGTTTTCATACGTATTATAACATTTCTAAACTTCTTTCATTAAGCCATTTAGACTTCTATCCTGTTATTTAACACTTCTAATTACTCATAATACATCCCTATATGCTAGGAATGGTTTTCTTTTAATTCTTTGAACATTATATTAACATATACATTCATATTCCCTAGTGGGACAAAATTTGCCAAAACAGGATACACTACACGAAAAACTGCATATCTCATTCTAGGAGAATCGAAACGACTCACCGCTTTTTGATTTGGAAACTAGACATCAGTAGGTTTCTTTTCATGTATGAAACATAATTTTTGGCCCTATAGATTTGTACAGTTTTACAGTTTAAGTTGACCTAAAAATTCTGTCAGAATACTTGCATTCTTATTATTATATAACTTATGAAATTACAATTTCATATACTTCTTATTCTTTTTCATACATATGCTTAAGGTCATTATTTAACACATTAAGAACTTAATTCATTGGTCATCCTCAAGGGAATCCTTCCAATACCTTATCTAACCATTCTTTATGGGATTCTATCCATGGAATCACCAAATTCCATTCCAACATTCTAATTCCAATTTCATTCATAATTTCATTTAGTTACTTGGAATCATTAGGAAACCACTTCTAATGGTTTCTTCATCCATAAACAACATTTTTGACTCATTGTAACTAGTTAATTGCATTCAATTAAGACTTTGATCATTAACCCCAAATTCTAGGGTTCATAAGAATAAAATTCACCAAACCATGATTCCAAGCTATCTATATGTTGGATAGTGATCAAGGGGTGACTAGAAACATAATCTAACTACTTGGAATCATAGAAACTACTCCTCCTCCAACATATGAAATTCAGCCATGAACCCTAAACGAGTTTTCTAGCTAGAAATGGTGAAATCATACCTTAATGAGCTAGGAATTCAAGGAATTTGATCATGAAACGTTGCTAGCTTCAAAACCTTCACGAAATCATTAAGAATCGCAATCTTCATCCTCTACCATGGCTGCCATCGTTCCAGTGAACAAATGGGGAGAAGACTCCCTATTTATACCTCCTTACTTTGAGAAAATGACCCTTTGGTCACTAGACTCTCGTACTTCTCGTTTTAGGCACAAAACTAATTTTAATTCGTGAAACTCTGAAGTATTATAGTTTTTCCCCACTTATAAACTTAATATACAAATTAAGGATACACTAACACATAAAAATCTCATTATGAGATTAAATACTTCAAAATGACAAAAATACCCTTTTTTAGTCATTTTATATTTTTCATTCACTTTTATCTTTCTATTCTTCATGCTTCATACTTTTAACTATAAAATAGTTAATTTATTTCATCTTTAATGAAAATATAAATCTTTTCATTTTATATTAGTAATTGGAAAATTACCAAAATACCCTTTTGCTCAAAGTATGAATAATTATTCCTTAACTTCTTACTTTCCAATTTGACATATTTTTGGGTTCTTACACGGTTAAGGAGGCCATCGCTGCAAGTTTGAAAGATGTCGATGAGAAAAGAAAAACAGATGTTGCATCCATCCTGAACAAGGCTAAGGAGACTCTAGCTGAAGTCCAGAGAGTTGAAAAGGACCTCGAACAGTTAGATCAGACTGTTGATGACCGACTCAAATCTTTCTTTCAGGATGTTGAGAAGTATCTTCTGGGAGTCGTCTCCGAAAATGAGTCTCTCCCTCCGGAAGACGCATATTCTACTTCTTCAACTCCTGACTACCACCTTATAGAAAATCACCGACACTGTTCATGGTCCAATGGACCAAGTCAAACTTGCCACCGGTGTTATGATAGAAACGATTGACACCTTTAAAGAGGTCACTTCCACATCCATCTCCATAAAAATTCAGAACTATTCCAATAATATGATGACTAAACTGGAGGCCATCCTCCTTCGCCTACCTGTGCCCCCTTCTGAAGCATAAAGGAGGCCCAGGAGGGGGAAAGGTAATTGAGATAGAGGATGAAAAGGATGATGTTAATGATGATGATGATAATGATGATGGTGATAATGATGATGATGAGAAAATGGATGATGCCAATACCGGTGATGGCAATGGTGAAAAGAAATAAAAGAAAGTGATCGGTGATGACACACCCAAGAAGACTCAGAAGTCTCCACGAAAAACTCTTACTCCCCCATTCACCTAAATCAACCCCCATAAAGAACACACCTCCTTCCCCCCCTAAAAAAAAGAACACCTTTTCCGATTAAGATTCTGATCTATACAAAAGATGATGATCTTCTGTACTCTCCAATCAAAGACTCAGATCCCCCAGAACTAAAAGCCAAGAAAGACCAATATTTCGATGCCCGAGCCGAAGAGTTTGAAGCTAATATTAATGCAGAAGCTGCTTCAACAGCAGCTGGTCCAAGCCAGCCAAACTCTTCCTCACTCTTACGATTCCGACCCTTAACCGATTTAGACTTTTATCCACACAAATCTTATGCTCCTCCTTCAAGCAATTTGCATAATTAGGATGTCCCTCTGACTCCCAATGGAGAAAATTTCATCTATACTCTTAATCTCCCTGGCGTCCCGGAGCACAATAAGAACATGGTGATGAGACTTAAGGTATAGAAATTCTTGGACATATTCACTCAACTAAAATCAAACACATGGTCTACAGAGCCCATCACTTCAGTAGCTAGCGTGAAGAACATTTGAAAAATCAAATTTCTTTGAGCATGAAGTAGTCATAGATACCAACAAGCTAGTGATAACTGAGGCTGATTTCCAGAAGATGAATCCGATAGACATTTACTCCTTTGTGATGAAGTTGGCTCCAAGGACTGAACGGAGCAAAGACTCAAAAGAGGCATACTTGGCGGCTCAGAGATTTCTACATCAACTCCTGGATGAGTTGATATACTTTGATGGTGAAATGTTCAAAATGGTTCAAATTCCTCCAAACAATCAATACACGGAGTTGGTGGATCTTTCTTTGTCAGCGCAAGAGATGACTGGAAGAATGGTGCCACGAATGATCCAATGCTCGAAATTGTTTACAAAGATAAATCGAGAAAAGGGTCAAAGCTCTTCTTCCAAGCTGAACATATCAGAAGGGCACCTAATGTAATGTTGGAAGGTCTTATTGAGGCATTGAAAAAGACTACCCACTCCGATCCAGATGCCAAGAAAGAAATGATTCAAAGGATGGAGTTGATGATCAATGTTTGGAAGTTTTGGGCATATGCATGGAGGCAGGAGATCAAAGATATACTTGCATGAAGATAGGAAGAAACCCCTCGGTTGGTCACTGAAGGGGGAATTGTTTGGGTTAGTCGGGTCGTTGACCAACCCGGTGACCCACTTCGATCCAGATGCCAAGAAAGAAATGATTCAAAGGATGGAGTAGATGATCAATGTTTGGAAGTTTTGGGCATATGCATGGAGGTAGGCGATCAAAGATATACCTGCATGAAGATAGGAAGAAACCCCTCGGTTGGTCACGAAAGGGGGAATTGTTAGGGTTAGTCGGGTCGTTGACCTACCCGGTGTTTGTTTGTTTGTTTGTTTTGTATGGAATTGGGTGTTGAAACAATATTCTACCTTTACATTTTCATGTATGCTCCGATGTGTTATTTGAATTACCTTGTGATATCTATGAACGTACTTTTTCTATCTTTACTTGTGTTGATAATCTTTATGAGAATCCGAAATATGTTATACCAAAATCCAATCTTGAATTTCGGAACTGGGCAACTAGTTACTTTCGGTAGATGGCGTATGTTCGGAAGCTAAGATCAGAAGCATCACAAGGTCAGAAGACCAAGTTTGGAAGTGAGTATTCAGAAGACTGTTCAAACTCAGATTACATGACACCGAAATCCACTCTGGATTTCGGTTTGAGCAGTTCAAGCATCTTCTGAAGATTACCATGTTCAGCAATTCAAGCACCAAGACACATACCAAAGTTAGTCCTTAACTTCGGTACCAATCAGAAGTGTTTTGTTCAATGATAGAAGATCAAGATAAATCATCAATGGAGATATCGACAGAGATAACGAGGTCAGTTTGCATAGCATAAATTAGGATAGTTAACAAGTGCCTCCAAAAGGAGTATGACGCATGAACATTGTTATCGGGGAACATTTATTGTTAGACAGTCAATCAGACTTAGGGCTTTTATCCGTTGTGTAATAAAAAATGAACCGACTTGTGGTTCATTTTGTCCATAGGTCTTTGTCCAGTGGATATTCTTCTTGCACTATAAAAGGAGAGTTTCACTACCTTGTATCTTCATGGTTTGGAGAAACTGATATATAACTTTGCTTCTATGATGTAAAATACTCTCCCATTCCATCAAATATTGTTCATTCCTTTTCATACTTGTTCTTATCTTATGTTATCGAATTCTTGCACTTCAATCTTATTGTCTTACTCTTTTATTCTCGTAAACTGTTTGTATATTATTGTTGAGCTAGATCCATCTAAGTAATTATTCAAGTCTTCGGACTTGTCCATTATTCCACATCTTATTACTTAGTTTGCGGTTCCAACACTTATAGATTAAGTATTGGAGTAACCTGCAACTGTTGTTTGGTTGAGCTTTATATGGATATATGATTGTATGTATGTATGTTTTTGTTTGATACTAGCAACAAATTTCTGTGTGTGTATCTAATTGTATGTGTACGTATCTAGTATTGCCAAAGGAAATCATTTTTGCTATATCAAAATTATGTTATTGATATCCTGTATATTTAGTTGCTTATTATTAATTTCAAATGGAAAAAGTTGTTAAACCATTTGCAACTTTTGTTTGGTCTCATCATATGTTTACTGCGGACTTAGATGTTTTATACTAGCAACAATTTTGTGCCTGTGTGCAACTTCATATTCTACAAAATGTTCAAGTAAAATCTAAACTAATTAGATATATGGTTACATGTTCTTTGGTTGCCTAATATGTTTAAAACCTTGAGTTTTTGTACAGGTTGCTAAGGAATCAACTTATCAAGGCATACAATACAATGATTATTACTAGATATAGCAAGCACAACAAATCGAGATGTGGTTTTTTGTATTAGGTAGCATTGTACTTTTCTATTTTATCTAATTGGTCCACGTTTTTATTCAAACATTCCCGTCCCAAATAACTTTTGCAATTTTGGTCCAAGGAATTTCATTTTCTAATGGTTCTTATGTTGTTTCTTGGATGGAAGTTATTAAATATATCTATAGATGGGAATTTTTGGTCCCTTCCAGGTTAATTGACTTATATTGACCATTTTACCCTTCTTTTCATTTTCTTTTGATAGACAATCCTTTTTTGTGCATTTGCATGTCCATCTCAGCTATATTGTGCATTGGTTGTTTTTTTTGTATAGCCCTTCGTTTTGTTTTGTTTTTTTCATTTTTTTCTTAATTTAATTAGGCTTGGATGGTTAATTTTTTTTGAATGGCAGGGTTGGATGGTTAATTGCATTGATCTAATGTTGGTTCGATACTCGGGGATGGAAAAGACAATGACGCGTGCAATTTTGAGGTATGGTCACATATTGGAAGATGCGTGCAATTCTAAACTGTGCAATCAATAACTTTAATCATGAAGTTATTAATTGTTTTTATTTTAGCATATACAGTAGAAATTCTACTGCTTAGTTGATATATGTTTTGAGTGCAGGTTGGCTTGCCATTTGGTACTATTTTCAAATTGATATTGCATTTTGTACTGGACAGTTAGGTTATATCGCTGATGGCTAATTGAAGTTTTGGATTGGATCATTTAATAGATTAATTAGGTGGCTTATATTTTAGTATGTTTTTTTGGATCGTCGGTACTTTTGGTACTTTTGGTTGGTTAGCATAAGGTTAATACTTATTCGTAATGGTTTTACTGAATTGGTCATCATGCTAATGATCATTTTTTCTCATCTTGTAATAATCCGTATTTTCCATTTTAACATTTGACCAATGCATAAACACTCAAGTTGGAAGATTTGGAGCTGGTAAAAATTAATGGTCTCCAAAACTAATAAGCTTCAAAACCGACACATAGTTATAGTCTATTTAATAGATATTTATTGATTAAATTCTAAAAATACTAGCTTTTATAACTTATTATTATATTGAAATTGATTTTTTTTGGTAAAATTAATTTAACATTTATCGGTGCAAGACATAGATTTTCGGGTGATTGAAGTTTCCGTGTCATTTTAAGAAAGAAAATAGTTTTATTTGTTATAGTTTGTACGTTTAATAGAGGATCTAAATTAATAATAGAAAATATTAATTCTAAGTACTAAAAATATTAACTGTAACTTTTTAGTAAAAGATTTGATAAGTTATTGTTAATGGTAAAACCGTAAAAAAACTAATACGTTATTCTCTTACATAGCTTCTCACACAAGTTCTCCAAAGTGCTTAAACCATGAGTTTAAAATGTAATCATTTTTCATTAAGATATAAGTTTTGAAACGACTGCTATTAATTGCTATTAATAGTATCATTCGTTTTCTTAATGTTAATTTAGACATTTTATGACAAAACATAATAAATAAAAGTAGTTTATATTTCGAAATTATAATAAGTAATAATCTAATATGTTTATTTTAACCGCAACGTATTATTTTTTTTATTTTTCTCAAAACAAATTACACTGCTAATTAATCTAATATAATAATGTACTTCAATTTTTAAACAAGCACCCAAAATGACCACATATTTGAATTTTTTAACAAAACACTATGATACTTTTATTTTAAATAAAAAACAACAATTTGCTTTTATATTTAACCCAAATCTTAGATGTAATCTTCATCTAACCAAACGCAGTCCTTCTGAAAAACAAAGCGTCATCAGAAAGTATTCACCGAAAAAAACTACTTGGTGTCGCCTTACGTGGGTATACATCTAGTATATATATATATATATATATATATATATATATATATATATATATATATATATATATATATATATATATATATATATATATATATATATATATATATATATATATATATATGTATATATATATATATATATATATATATATATATATGTATATATATATATATATATATGTGTATATATATATATATATATATATATATATATATATATATATATATATATATATATATATATATATCTATATATATATATATATATATATATATATATATATATATATATCTATATATATATATATATATATATATATATATATAGAGTCCGGATCAAGAGAGAACCAAAATTTTCCTAGGAACCTAGGAACTTTTTAACTGAAATTTTTTTTTTTAAAAAAAATGACATAATACACCTAGTCGCTTATATTTAAGACTTTTTGTCAAAAAAAATTTGAAAAATAATATGTATACACGAAATGTGCATATATGCACTTTTTCGCAAATGTGTATATGATCACGTTTCGTGCATATATGCACATTTCGTGTATATATATTATTTTTTTCAAATTTTTTTTTACAAAAGGGCTTAAATATAATTGATTGGGTGTATTATGTAATTTTTTTTGAAAAAAAAAATTTCAGTCAAAAGGTTCCTTGGTTCCTAGGAAAAAAATGGTTCTCATTTGAACTTTAGTCTATATATATATATCTATATATATATATATATATATATATATATATATATAATCTTATTACATTGGTAATCAAATAACATATTTCATATTTGTTCTTTTATCAACCATATAATGAATGCCTTTAATTAGATAACCACATTGAATTTATATATATACCCATAACTAGCCTATTTCACCTAAGAATCACTTTTCTATATAGAAACACTATTCAAAGACTCTCGAAATGAAGAGCATCTTTATAATAGTCCTATTGTTTCTTGCAAATATATTCACTTCTTACGGTAAGATTTTATTTCCTTAGATTACTGACAAACTATTTTTAAGATTTTATTAGTTATATAACTTAATAGTTACACTAAATAAAGGTTGATTTTGCTTGCTTACAGGAAATGAGATGCCTGGTGGAACAAATGGAATTTGCACCAAAAAATACCTTATGTATTGCTTCCAGCCAGTTTGCACTCTGAAGTGCAAGCGAGAGTGGGATAAGATGTCTACCGGAAAGTGTAAAAATGGCTTAGTTTGTGTGTGTAGTAAACCATGTTAACATGGTTTAGGTTTATCGTTGCAAATAAAATCATTTGGTATCATAAGTAAAGCCAGTTATGCATTTCTAGTTTTCAATATGTACTTAGATGTCTTATGTTCGATTTTAATATGAAAAATAAGGCTTGAACCAATTGTGCAATTATGTTTATTATTTTGTTTTGATGATTCACGTATGGATTCAAAATTTGGAGCAACATTTATGCACAACAGAAACAATAATTTATAAAACTAAACTAATCCTATCCACATGGCAATAAATTTTCAATTTAAAAATAAAATACTCAATTGATACAGAAATCAATTATGATTTCAACATGAAGCTACTTGATGAAAATATAATGAGCAACTTACTCACTAATGATTACAACTATTACCAATCTATTAATAACAAATGTTTTTGGTAAGTTATTAGCAAAAAACTTCAGTATAAATGTGATGTATCAAAATTGGCATCATGACACAGTTTAGATCAATATAAATACCATGAGCAAATCACAAATTCAGGTAGTAAAAGAAAGCATACATTGCCAACTCTTGGTTTATGGTAATCGAAGAAAGAATAAAATGGAATATTACCTACGGAATGAAAATAGATATTTTTTTGTTGCCACAAAGAAAAAGAATGAAGCATACCTCATGGAATATAATTCTTTCACTTAGACTGATTTATTTTTCATGTGAGAGAAGTCTTTGTTGTTCATTCATTTAAGAATGGTCGATATATTATATCAGAAGATAATCTTGCCAATCCATTCACTAAACTGTCATCTCGGGCCAAGCATGACTCACATACTTGGTCCATAGGCAGTAATTCTCTAAGTAGTTGGTTTGAGTGTATTTAGTTTAGTTTGATTTGTATTGGGAACTTACGCGATGTAAAACTTTATCTGATTTGAAGATTATTAAGTGGAGAGCATAATATATATGCATAAAGGTAGTCATTTCATTAATTTATTAATGTGTTCAAATTTTGCATATTCTATTGACTTCCTGATTAATCAAATTATTATTCAACGTATTCCACAATTAGACATACTTTTATGTAGGTCCCAAATTCACTAGATCTTCACAAGGTATCAATCAAATCAATAAGAACACAATCAAATCACCTTCAATGCACACGATTTTATTAGAACAATCGTCAAGTACATAAGATGTAGTTGCTTGAACTTTGGCAGAATTTTGCTATGATCTCTAGAGCTCCAAAACAACCATCCTACAAAAGAGAGAACTCGACACCTATAAATACTCACACCTATAAATACTCACACCTACCAAACCGAGCAACAAAACCCATAAGCTGAAACCCAGCTGCCTGACCGAACATCCAAGAGGTTTTTCGGTCCCAACCGAAAAACCTAAAACAGCCCTTAACTTTGATATTTTACATATTTAGTCCTTATAAAATGCAAAGATTAAACCAAATAAATTTTGTCCTAACAATCCCCCCTTGGTTTAATGCTTTCATTTATCTTCATCTGGATCTAGGCCTTCGGTTGAATACTGCAAAACTTTTCAACAATCTCCCCCTCAATATGACAATTTCCCCTTGTCAGGACAATCTCCTTCGTAGCAGGTGACTGGAGTAGATGTTGATAGAATTCAGCACATTTGCAGCGACAACTTTATCATTGGTACTGGTTGTCTTCATATTTGACTTGGTAAGTTCTTTAGGCTTCAGTAAGTGTCTTGAATCAGCACATCCAGCTTTTGATTTGACTATGACATTGCCTGGAGTCTGACTCTTCATCTCTTCACTTGATCACTTTAGGTGTTAATATAGTAACAAACTAGCTGAGGAGGAATTCAAACAGCTTGTCACATGTAATTTTGTTTCACCTTCTTCGGGAACATAAGCATCGTGTCGAAACTTTTAAACGTTGCTTTTGACTGGCGCTTCTCGATACGTACATTGACCGCAAATCCTGTGGGTCACAGAGTTATAAACTCTCGCCACAGTTGTTCAAGGATTCATCCTTGGCTTAGAATGAGACTTCTCGCAGTATTTGTATGAACCCGGAGGAACGTACTGCGATTGTTTGAGTATCGGTGAACTACTCATGGCCGTTTTGATTTGGGCCCCTGCATATCCTTGATCAAAGATCTCAATGCAGTTGACAAGTCAACAAGTTGACTTGGCTCTTGGCGAGACGTTCAATCGTATCCAAACTCTACGGAGTGTACCATCCTAGTGCCAATTTTGAATCAGGTGAAGTTGTTGGGGTCTCACAGCTATTGTGGTAAAGAACAACGATCACTGACCCAGAGTTTCAATGTTTCATCAATGTGAGGTAATATCACATTGAGTCACAAACATTTTGTTTAGAAGAAGGTATGTGTTCAAGAGTGGTATGAGCGTGCAATATGTCTTGGTTACTAGACATACCGATCGGCTAGACTTTCGAATTGTCATCAGTGTATAGTTTATTACACTAAGTCATCCAACTCTTGATTTAGAAGCTTTGTAGGTAAGAATAGTTGTCGATGTCTCACATCTACTACTGGTGTTGTAGCAGAGATCACTGGCATAGAGTGTCGAAATATCATCACCACTTGGTTTAAAGTGATGCATCGTCTATTTCTTGCAACAGAAAGTTGGAGGTGGTTGAGAGTGTATTGGTGCGTGTGATATATTACGGTACGCAATCTAACCATCAGCACAGACTTTTTAACTCTCGACTCTGAGTGGCTTTACTCAAAGTGTCTAGAAGTTGATATTACAAAATAACCTTTTATATTTGGTTAAGAAAAGGTTGTTAGTGCTTCAAAATTTACTTTGGTGTAACAATAAGTATCACTAGCACTTAAGTGTTACCTCAGCAGTGAGTGGTATTACTCAGTGTATCGTCGGTAGGTAAGGAATGTCTTAGCAAGTCACGGTAAAAGTGTGTCACATCTTTGACATGAAGATTTTTATCTGTATTCCTGATTGGTATTTATCAGAAACATTGACGATCTAGTAAAATATGTAAAAGTACAACATTTTTGTAGTTTTTAATTTTCTGAAAGGAAAGATATGAAAATTATAAAAAATATTTTTTGTATTTTTAAAGTTTTGTAAATTTTTTGTTTTGTTTTTCAACCGTGGTCTTAAAAAGAGAATAAAGTAAAACTATTACAAGAAAAACTTGAAGCTAAAATAAGCAATTTGAAAATATTTTTGTGTTTTTTGTTTTGATTTTATTCTCCCTCTAAATTTGTGCATGGGAGAGAGTTGCGAAAGTAAAGCCATGAACAAATTTAACTAAACAAAAAAACAAAAAATAAAGTAAAATATTTACAGAACAGATTTAATAGTCATTGAAACGTATCATTTTGAGCATTTCGACCAGCACATTAAAGCGAGCTTTTGCAACTGGTTTTGTGAACAAGTCCGCCACATTGTTATCTGTGTGTACTTTATCCAGATGAATTAATTTTCGCTCGTAGCAATCTCTAATAAAATGAATTTTAATATCAATGTGCTTAGTTTTAGAATGCTGGACCGGGTTTTTCACAATTTGGATAGCAGCCTCATTGTCGCAGAAGATAGGAGTATCAAGAAAATTCATACCATAATCAAGGAGTTGATGCTGCATCCATATATATCCTGAGAACAACATGCCGAGGCAGCAATATACTCAGCTTCGGCTGTGGAAGTTTACATGGTCTGTTGCTTTCTACATTGCCAAGAAATCAATCTATCTCCTAGAAACTGACATCTAACACTAGTGGACTTTCTGTCAATCTCACACCCTCCATAGTTACTATCTGAAAAAGCATAAAGATCAAATTCACGGTTCTTTGGATACCAGATACCAAATTTAGGTCTCCCTTTAAGGTATCTAAAGATCCGTTTGACAACATCAATATGAGAAGGTTTAGGATTAGCCTGATATCGAGCACATTGGCAAACTGCAAAAATGATATCCGGTCAGCTAGCAGTCAGATACATCAGGGAACCGATCATCAAACGATAATAATTTTGATCGACAGATTGGTCATCCGAGTCTGAAGATAGCAGAGGTCGCTCAACCATTGGAGTGTTAGCCTCTTTCGCATCCTTGAAACCGAATTTTGCAAGAATATCCTCCACATACTTTGCTTGATGAAGCAAGATACCTGTTGAACTTTGTTTAACTTGTAACCCAAGGAACATTGTCATCTCTCCCACCGAACTCATCTCAAACCTTTTCTTCATCACCAACTCAAACTCTTTGCACAAGGCTTCACTTGTAGAACCAAAAATGATGTCAGCCACATAGATCTGGACAACAATTTGATCATCATCTTGGCGCTTAATAAACAGTGTCTGATCAATTCTGCCGCGAGTGTAACCGTGCTATAACAAATGTTCCGTCAAAGTAGCATACCAAGCACGAGGGGCTTGATGAAGCCCATAGAGGGCTTTGTCGATCATGTAGACGTGATTTGGAAACTTAGAGTTGACAAAACCAGGAGGTTGATCAACATAAATTTCCTCTTTTACCTCACCGTACAGGAAAGCTGTCTTGACGTCGATTTGGTAAACAGTAAAATTCATGTAAGAAGCATAGGCAATGAAGATCCGAATCGCTTCAAGTCACGCCACCGGAGCATAAACTTCCGTATAATCAAGTCCTTTAATCTAACGAAAACCTCAAACCACCAGGCGTGCCTTGTTGCGCACAATTACTCCAGAATCATCTTGCTTGTTGCGAAACACCCATCTTGTATCTAAAGCCTTTTTACCTTCGGGTAGTTCCACCAGTTGCCAGACTTTCAAGTTCTCAAACTGATTTAGCTCTTCATGCATGGCATCCACCCAACTTGGTTCATAGAGTGCCATCTCTACGTTCTTCGGCTCAATTTGAGAGATAAAGCACGAGTAGAGACACTCGCTGACTTGACCACTTTGGCTTCTGGTCAGAACATCATCATCCAGAGGGCCAATAACGTTATCAATTGGATGGTCCCATTGAATTCTTGAAGGAACAACATATTTGAGCGAAGCAGTTAAACCGGAAGATTAGTTATATTCTCAACTCTGTCTGAGCCTGAAGCACCTCTATCAGAATCTCTGAAGTCATGTGAGGTACTTGCAATGTACTCATCAGGAATTCGTTCAGGAAAGAGAGAATCCATGAGAGTAGAGTCAAAAAGATCAGCAGGTCCATGTTGAATAACATCTTCATGAGTAGTTGATTGTTCAACAACTGGGGTATCGCTAGCAACTTGGGATGATTTTGTAGGAGCATCTTCAGTTATGGTAGCAGAATCAGGAGCTAAGAATATGATATTCAAGAATGACTGACGGAGTGATTAGATCAGGAATTACATCTTCAGCATCCTCTCTGTTACTTCTACTAGGTCCTGGTTGTGTCCCTGAAACAACATCAGAAAGCACATAGAAAGGTTTAAACAATTCAGCATAATCAAACAACCAATCGGGTCCAACACGAGCATCAGTTGGATTTTCCTCTAGCCAGCGCACATCATATGATTCTACAATCTGCTTTGTCACCTTGTTGTACACCCGATATGCAGTTTTACTTGCATATCCAACGAAGTAACAATCATCCGCTTTGGAGTTGAACTTCGAAGTAGCTTCAAGATGAAGAAGAGTGCAAGGACAGCCAAAGGTATAGAAATACGAAACATTAGGCTTGCGACCATAGAGAATCTCGTAAGGTGTCTTCATTTGAGGTTTGTTGATGATGACCCGATTCTGAACATAACAGGCTATATTGATTGCTTCGGCTCAAAATATCATCGGCAGTTTAGAATCACACAGCATGGTACGAGCAGCGTCAATAAGGGTTCTGTTCCGACGCTCAGCAACACCATTCTGTTGCAGTGTGTGAGCAGCACTAAACTGACGTAGGATACCTTTATCTGCACAAAACTTGTTCAACACCGCATTCTTAAATTTCGTTCCATTGTCGCATCTAAGAGCTTTCAGATTCTGATTCGTTTGATTTTCAATAAGCTTGATGAACCTAATGACCAATTTTGCAGTTTCACTTTTGTTCTTTAAGAAGAAAACCCAGGTAAAACATGAGTAATCATCAATGATAACTAAGTAATAAGAACTGCGATTAAGATTGAGAATATTAACCGAGCCAAAAAGATCCATGTGAATCAGCTGAAGTATCGAATCAATGGAGTTGATCAGTTTGGGCTTGTGTGGCTTTCGATGATGTTTGCCTTGAGCACAGGCAACACATTTCTCAAATGTGATGAAGTCCTTGATTGGATGTCCTTGAACCATGTTGTTCTTTGCAAGACGATGCAGATTCTTCGCGTTGGCATGGCCAAGACGTTTATGCCACAACATAGCATTTTGTTCAGCCGCCTTTGAGAATAAGTAGGTAATGTATTCTGGAGTGTTGTGATTCATGTCGATGATGTAAGCATTTCTTTTACGTTCTGATTGAACAAGAATCCACTCCTATGGAATGACTACACCGGGTTTGAGAATCATACTTTCCTTCTTTGTGAAATGGGTTGAAAAACCCTTGTCGCACATTTGAGAAACACTCAGTAAACTGTGCTTGAGCTCAGGTACAAAAGTAACGTTCTCAAATTTCAACACACCATTTGATACCGTCCCTTTCTGCTTGATCATTCCTTTTTCACCTCCTACAAAGCAAACACATCCACCATTAAAATTTTCAATGTTGTGTAGTTGGGACATGTCGCCTGTCATGTGCCTAGAACAGCCACTATCAACATACCAAGGTCTGTTGATATTCCTCTTTAACTGTTCCTGCACAAGTTGCGGGATCAATTAGATTTAGGCAGCCAGTCCATACGGACACTGGGTTGACCTTTACTATCGATACATTTAATTGATTCAAAACTCATATCACGTTGATCAAGAAGTGGTGAAATATTTGAAGATGTTTTAACACTGCCTTTAGGAACCCATTCAAAATGTGATTTAAATCGTTTGTCTTTTGACCAAATAGGAACATTTACATTTGAAGTAAAATCAGAACTACTAGAAGCTGATTCTTGAAATGACTTTGATCTTACAAAGTTTGGTAAGACATAGTTAATTCCAGAAACAAACTTTTTGTAAACAACAGTTTGATTCTAGGCATTAGTGTTATTGTGATTTTTCTTTCTAGAACGTGACCTTGAGGGTTTTCTCTTATGAGATTTCCCTTTTGGCACATTTTGCCAAACCTGTTCATCTTGAGAAGCATACAAGTGTCGGGGACAATTTCTAGCTATGTGACCAGAAATTCCATAATTAAAACAAGTTTGTCTTTTTAAAGGGGTATTGGAATTTTGTCCAGGTCCAGATATATGCAAATTATTTCCACACACACACAAGCATGCAACAGATTTATCAACCAAAACATTTTTCCTTGAATTTTTCAAAACAGCATCACAAGATTTTTCAAAAATAAAGAAGTTTTAGTGTCAAGTTTCACATCATCACACAAATCAACAATATTAGACTTCAAACAAGTTTTATCAAAATTAAAAACAGGCGAGTCTTCCACATCCTCAATCTTCAATCTTAATTGATCTGCACATGAGATAGAAACATCAGTAGATTTCATTTCAGAACTCTCAGCGGTGCCAGATGTATTCTTTTGAATATAATTCGACAAATAACATTCTTCCGATTCTTCAGTGGCCAATTATGAAGAAAAATTGTTATTATATGGAGGAGGAACTACACTGTATCCAAGACCTTCACCATGTATGTTTGACCATTTAGTTTGATTTTCAATAATAGATTCAACTACCTCACTCGATACATAGACTTTCTTAAACTTTGATTCAGCATTTTGAAAATTTGATTTTAATGTATCTAATTCAGCAGTTAATCTAGCAATATCTTCATTTGCAAACTTAAGATGGCAATTCTTTATGGTGAGTTCATCTTGAATTTTAAGATAATCTGAAGTTTTAGCATCTAAAGATTCCTGATGAGGTTTCAATTTCTTTTTGTGTTGGTGGACAAGGTTTTCTAAGTCAAAAATTTCTCTAAGTAAGTTCTCATTCAATTCAAGATATTTAGCAATTGTATCTACGCAAGTTTGAGAAGTGCAAGAAACTTCACTAACCTCATTTCCAGCAGGAGTAGTAGAGACCATGAAGGCAAACTGCAGATTCATCATTTCTCCTTCAGCTGCATCTACATCCATCTCTCTTTCAATATAAGCAAGATGAGCTCTACCTTCTCCATTCAGATTCAGATCCTGCGATTGATTCTCCCATGTGAACTGCTGAGCCACCATTCCTCTTTTTGTATTCTAAGGTTGAGCAGCTTCACGATTTGTTCCAACTAGTACCAAGGTTCTATCTGGATTCTCCATTCTAGGTTTGGTACATTCACGAGCAAAATGACCAGGCTCGTTACAGTTGAAACATCTGAGATTAGCTTTGCTGAAGCTCACATTTCTCTCTCCATTGTTGTTCACCCAATTGTTCCTTCCAGTTCTCTGAGTGAATTTCTTGGCTGTATGAACTGCCATAACAATGTGCCAAGAAATGTCCATTTCTTCTAGGTCAGCAGGGTTGATTTGATCAAGGTCTCCCACAGTCATGGGCCGAAACAATTCACCAGCAACAAGTGCATTGTAGCAGTTCAGGAGACCAGCCATCATACCAAGATTCTCTTCAGCTCCTTTTACAAGAGTTTGAGCAGGAGTTGGGGTCTTGACAGAAGAAGCAGAAGCAGATGGAACTTGAGATACCACTGGAGAAGAAATAGGTTGAAATTTAGCTTGAACTTGAGTAGAGGCTAGACCAGTAGCTTGAGCAGAGAAAACATTGTTTGTTGAAGTTCCAATGTTAGCAGACTGGTACGAGCTGACACGATTCATCTCTTTCTGTTTGTCATCCATGTCACAAGATTTGATAATAGCCATAATCTCTAAGAGTGAGAGTCTAGCTAAGTCTTTTGTTTTCTTTATGACTGCCACGTTCATATCCCAGCTTCTAGGAAGAGAGTTAAGAAGCTTCTTGTTGACATCAATCCTTGGAATGTTGATTCCAGCAGTGGTCAACTTAGTATGTAGAGTAATGAAACATTGTAACTGAGATTCAAGAGATTCTCCAAGAATATGATTAAACAGATTGAATCTTTGACGAAGCACATCCTGCATGCTTTGCTTCATATCTTCATTTCCTTCATAGACATCAATTAAAGCATCCCACATAGATTTAGCAGTCTTGCTTCATATCTTCATTTCCTTCATAGACATCAATTAAAGCATCCCACAGAGATTTAGCAGTCTGGTACTCACGAAAACCTTGAGCAATTTCAGGTGAAAGTGCCATTGAGAGAGTAGCAAGAGCTTTCTGATCAAGTTCGATCTTCTCAAAATCTAAATCAGAATATTCTTCAAACAGCTTGTCAACCACAACATCATCTCTGGTTATAGTAATTCTGACTGGAGGACGTAAATAACTTCTCCAAAGCTTGACATCTTTCATCTTGATGTACTGTTCGAATCTGTATTTCCACTCAGTGAAACCTTCAACTTTGATCAATCGGGGAATACGGGTAACGGTACCTATAACGGAATCAAGATCATTGTTAACATTCGAGATAGTTGGGATCCATCGTGAATGAGTCTTGAAAAATACCAAAAATTAATCACAAAAAATGCGACTGGACCGAAAAACCCTTCAGTTACACCGAAAAACACTTCACCGAAGAACAAGGCGAAAAACACTTCAATCGAGAAACATTGGACAAAGTCTTCACATCAAAAAACCTGGACCGAACAACTGAACCGAACAATAATCAGACCAATTAACTAGGCGAGGATAAAACCGAACAACAATCTTCAACCGAAATTCTGAAACCCTAAGGATGCACCGCACAACTCAAATGGGCTCACCAAACAACTATTAACGGACCGAACAACCTAAACCTTGACCGAGCAACCTTGTAAAACCCTAAAGACTCAGCGCCGCCACCGAGAAACCAAGGAGCGTGACCAAACAACTTTCTCAGATCTGAAATTCACGTAAACAACTTCGGAATCAACATTTTTTGGATCAAAACGTGATTTTGATGACTTTTGATTGAAGATTTCCAAGAACACGAAGAACACCAAGCACAAAAACACCAAAATTCTATCAAAACAGTCCAAAATCCTTCAAAACTCCAAGATCCAAGCAAAGGTAAGATGAGATTGATACCAAAACACTTAAAAACGCAAGGTTTTCAAGCTCTAATACCAACTGTAGGTGCCAAATTCACTAGATCTTCACAAGGTATCAATCAAATCAATAAGAACACAATCAAATCACCTTCAATGCACACGATTTTATTAGAACAATCGTCATGTACATAAGATGTAGTTGCTTGAACTCTGACAGAATTTTGCTATGATCTCTAGAGCTCCAAAACAACCAACCTACAAAAGAGAGAACTCGACACCTATAAATACTCACGCCTACCAGACCGAACAACAAAACCCATGGGCCCAAAACCCAGCTGCCAGACCGAACAACCCCGAGGTTTTTCGGTCCCAACCGAAAAACCTAAAACAGCCCTTAACTTTGATATTTTACATATTTAGTCCCTATAAAATGCAAAGATTAAACCAAATAAATTTTATCTTAACATTTTGAGAGTACGTATTGATTTAAGGCTGACATGAGGTATTGGTGGATTGTCCATAGAGATGGACATAGCATACAGATGCACTAATTCTCATGTATACTTACTGGAGATTAAGTATTGTTGTAACTTGCACTTATAGATTACTTCATGAAAAATGATACGAGTAATCCTAAGATGGAGTATTGGAGTAACCTGCGCTTATAGATTAAGTATTAGAGTAACCTGCAACTGTTGTTTGGTTAAGCTTTATATGGATATATGATTGTATGTATGTATGTGTTTGTTTGATACTAGCAACAATTTTCTGTGTGTATATCTAGTTGTATGTGTACATATATGGTATTGCTGAAGGAAATCATTTTTTCTATATCAAAATTATGTTATTGATTTCTGTATATTTAGTTGCTTATTATTAATTTCAAATGGAAGAAGTTGTTAAACCATTTGCAACTCTTGTTTGGTCTCATCATATGTTTACTGCGGGCTTAGATGTTTTATACTAGCAACAATTTTGTGCCTGTGTGCAACTTCATATTCTACAAAATGTTCAAGTAAAATTAAACTAATTAGATATATGGTTACATGTTCTTTGGTTGGCTAATATGTTGAAAACCTTGATTGTTTGTACAAGTTATTAAGGAATCAACTTATTAAGGCATACAATACAATGATTATTACTAGATATAGCAAGCACAACAAATCGAGATGTGGTATTCAATATATCTATAGATGAGAATTTTTGGTTCAACAAATCAAGATGTGGTATTCAACAAATCGAGATGTGGTATTCAACAAATCGAGATGTGGCATACAATACAATGATTATTACTAGCTATTCAATATATCTATAGATGAGAATTTTTGGTTCCTTCTAGGTTAATTGACTTATATTGAAAATTTTATCCTTCTTTTCATTTTCTTTTGATAGACAATCCTTTTTTGTGCATTTGCATGTCAATCTCAGCTATATTGTGCATTGGTTGTTTTTTGTATAGCCCTTCGTTTTGGTTTGTTTTTTTTTCATTTTTTTCTTAATTTAATTAGGCTTGGATGGTTGATTTTTTTGAATGGCAGGGTTGGATGGTTAATTGCATTGATCTAATGTTGGTTCGATACTCGGGGATGGAAAAGACAATGACGCGTGAAATTTTGAGGTATGGTCACATATTGGAAGATGCGTGCATTTCTAAACTGTGCCATCAATACCTTTAATCATGAAGATATTAATTGTTTTTATTTTAGCATATACATTAGAAATTTGGTTAGTTAATATATGTTTTGAGTGCAGGTTGGCTTGCCATTTGGTACTATTTTCGAATTGATATTGCATTTTGTACTGGACGGCTAGGTTATATCGCTGATGGCTAATTGAAGTTTTGGATTTGATCATTTAATGATCAATTAGGTGGCTTATATTTTAGTATGTTTTTTTGGATCGTCGGTACTTTTGGTCGGTTAGCATAAGGTTAATACTTATTCGTAATGGTTTTACTGAAATGGTCGTCATGCTAATGATCATTTTTTCTCATCATTTTTTTTCATCCTGTAATAATCCGTATTTTCCATTTTAACATTTGACCAATGCATAAACACTCAAGCTGGAAGATTTGGAGTTGGTAAAAATTAATGGTTTCCAAAACCAATAAGCTTCAAAACCGACACATAGTTATAGTCTATTTAATAGATATTTATTTTATTAAATTCTAAAAATATTGACTTTTATAACTTATTATTATATTGAAATTGATTTTTTGGTAAAATTAATTTAACATTTATCGGCGCAAGACATAGATTTTCGGGTGATTGGAGTGTCTGTTTCATTTTAAGAAAGAAAATAGTTTTATTTGTTATAGTTTGTACGTTTATTAGAGGATCTAAATTAATAATAGAAAAGAAGTGCTAAAAATATTAAATCTAAGAACTAAAGATATTAACTGTGCCTTTTTAGTAAAAGATTTGATAAGTTATTTTATTGGTAAAACCGTAAAAGAACTAATACGTTATTCTCTTATACAAGTTCTCACACAAGTTCTCCAAAGTGCTTAAACCATGAATCTATACTCTCTAATAAAGGAACTCATTTAGTGCCACATGGCACTATTTTAAGCCTACTCAAAGCCATGTGTCAATCTAATTTTATCAAAAAACTTCTTTTCCCGCCCAGAATATTAAAAACTGTAAAAATAGAATGTTTTATATAATTCCGGAAATTATTGCCACAGTTAATCCCTAAAAATATGGTTTCCAATTTAATTAAATTCATTATATAACTGTTCCTAAAAATCAGCTATCCTGTATTTTCAAAATTAAATACTATCTATAATTAAATTTAAATACCAGAGATAAGTTACGCACGTACTGATTTGAAATTTACGCTCATCACTTCGCCAGTTCAACCTTGTGTGTTTCGTGTTTCCTCCTCTGAATTCTATGGTATTCTCTGTTCTACAAATGCTGCTCTCATCAATCTATGCCATATTTTAAAGGTATGATTTCCATCTTTTTTTATGTATAGATCTGCAAAACATACACACAAGTCAGATTTTTTTATAAAAACATAAACCTAAGAACTGACGAAATTAAGATAACTTCAAAAATATTAACTCAGAAATTCATATCATAAATTTGCAACATTAAAATTTAACTTTTCCCTGTGTGTGTTTATGATTGTGTGCGTGTTTCTTAGTGTGTGTGTGTTTCTGAGTTCGAACCACACCAGGACCAAATCTGCAAAAACTTTATTTTTTTAAAAATATTTTCCGTTTTTTATTCCTTTTTTGGTGGACTGCAACACACACACACACATTGTGGGTGTGTTTTTGTGTTTTTGTGTTTCTTAGTGTGTGTGTGTTTCTGAGTTCGAACCACACCAGGACCAAATCTGCAAAAACTTTATTTTTTTAAAATAAAATTTAGCTTTTCCCTGTGTGTGTATGATTGTGTGCGTGTTTCTTAGTGTGTGTGTGTTTCTGAGTTCGAACCACAGCAGGACCAAATCTACAAAAACTTTATTTTTTTAAAGGGTATAAGTTAATCATGCTATTATTTCTTAATTTTCCCTCACTAATGGTTTAGTTAGCTACACTTACTATTAATCTCATCATAATTTAAGAAAAAAGGATGTTTTAATCCGACATATAGATCACATCAGGTTACCACGATTCCAATGAAGTGAGGTAAATGGAACTCAAAAACACACCCACAATGTGTGTGTGTGTGTTGCAGGACCAAATCTGCAAAAACTTTAATTTTTTTAAAATATTTTCTGTTTTTTATTCCTTTTTTGGTGGACTGCAACACACACACACACATTGTGGGTGTGTTTTTGTGTTTTTGTGTTTCTTAATGTGTGTGTTTCTGAGTTCGAACCACACCAGGACCAAATCTGCAAAAACTTTATTTTTTTAAAATAAAATTTAGCTTTTCCCTGTGTGTACAAAAACTTTATTTTTTTAAAATATTTTCCGTTTTTTTCTTTAGTATGTATTTTATTCCTTTTTTGGTGGACTGCAACACAAAGACACACATTGTGGGTGTGTTTCTGAGTTCAAACCAAACCTGGACCAAAAGGGTAAATGCATCAAATAGCAATGTACTTTCATTTCTTTGTCTAGAATAGCATCCTACTTTCATTCTTCCTATACAATATTGTGTGTTTATGATTGTGTGCGTGTTTCTTAGTGTGTGTGTGTTTCTGATTTCGAACCACAGCAGGACCAAATCTACAAAAACTTTATTTTTTTAAAGGGTATAAGTTAATCATGCTATTATTTCTTAATTTTCCCTCACTAATGGTTTAGTTAGCTACACTTACTATTAATCTCATCATAATTTAAGAAAAAAAGATGTTTTAATCCGACATATAGATCATATCAGGTTACCACGATTCCAATGAAGTGAGGTAAATGGAACTCAAAAACACACCCACAATGTGTGTGTGTGTTGCAGGACCAAATCTGCAAAAACTTTATTTTTTTTAAATAAAATTTAGCTTTTCCCTGTGTGTACAAAAACTTTATTTTTTTAAAATATTTTCCGTTTTTTTCTTTAGTATGTATTTTATTCCTTTTTTGGTGGACTGCAACACAAAGACACACATTGTGGGTGTGTTTCTGAGTTCAAACCAAACCTGGACCAAAAGTGTAAATGCATCAAATAGCAATGTACTTTCATTTCTTTGTCTAGAATAGCATCCTACTTTCATTCTTCCTATACAATATTGTGTGTTTATGATTGTGTGCGTGTTTCTTAGTGTGTGTGTGTTTCTGAGTTCGAACCCAGGACCAAATCTGCAAAAAATTTATTTTTAAAATTTTTTTCCGTTTTTTTCCTTTAGTATTTATTTTATTTCTTTTTTGGTGGAATGCAACACACACACACACATTGTGGGTGTGTTTTTGTGTTTTTGTGTTTGTTAGTGTGTGTGTGTGTGTTTCTGAGTTCGAACCACACCAGGACCAAATCTGCAAAAACTTTATTTTTTAAAAATATTTTCCGTTTTTTTTCCTTTAGTATTTATTTTATTCATTTTTTGGTGGACTGCAACACACACACACACATTGTGGGTGTGTTTTTTTGTTTTTGTGTTTCTTAGTGTATGTGTGTGTGTTTCTGAGTTCGAACCACACCAAGACCAAATCTGCAAAAACTTTATTTTTTTAAAATATTTTCCGGTTTTTTCCTTTAGTATTTATTTTATTCCTTTTTTGGTGGACTGCAACACACACACACACACACACACACATTGTGGGTGTGTTTTTGTGTTTTTGTGTTTCTTAGTGTGTGTATGTTTCTGTGTTCGAACCACACCAGGACCAAATCTGCAAAAACTTTATTTTTTTAAAATATTTGCAACAAGAAACTAAGTTTATTATTATAAATTTTTTCCGTATTTATTCGTTTAATGGCAACCTACTTTCATTTTATTTTTGCCACAAGTATTATATGTTGTGTATTATAGCATTCTATTTTAAATAAATTTTGTAATAGCATACAATTTCTTTTGTTCCGTGTACAGATGGATTGTAAAAAGCCACTTCCTCTTAACCAAATAGACAATAACATTTCTGATGTGTTACTTAAGCTTCATTTGATCAAACTTTGGAAGTTTATGCCAAATGGATACACAAATGGAAACAATTCCCTCCAAATGTTACTTATCGATGAAGAGGTAATTAGTAACTTATTTACATTAATAGTTTATTAATTTTTTTATATATTGACTAATTTCATTATGCTTATTACTAATGGTCCATTTATTTTATTAGGGAACAATAATTCAAGCGAGTGTTATCCAACAATACTTATACCGATTTGAAAACAAACTTAAACAAGGAGAAACTTATTATATAAAATCCCCATCGATTGTACAGCAACGAGCCAAGTTTGTTTTTAGTGACAATAAATATAGACTCTTTTTTAACACAAGAACCGCTGTTAACAAATGTCTTACTTTCTCTGGATCAACAAATGGATTTTCTTTTGTTGATTTCCAAACAATTTTATCTGGAGATTATCCTGAAAATCGATCTCTTGGTTAGTTTGTATTTTATATAATTATTACTATTTTTTTATCATATTTCTATATGTATACATTTTAACAATTAATTTTTATCTATTTTTGTAGATGTTATTGGCAAGGTCGCATCATACGAAAAAATTGTCACAGAAAACTCGAACAAACAAAGACACCGGATTTCTTTTCAAATTGAAGATTTACAGTTTGCACACATATTTATCTACATAATAATTATTTTGAATTTATCGTACACTTTTAATTAACATAATATATTTTTATAGGGAAATTCTATTAAAAGTAACGTTGTGGGGGATTCTGGCACATCAGCTAAATGATTTTATATCCATCAACGGAAAAGATCTTCTTTTAGTTGTTGTGTTACAATTTGGCCAAATTAACTTTTATAAAGGTTAATGTTTTTTAATCATTTATTATTTGTTTTAATTTTACATATGTCTAAAATATATATGTATATTTAATATATAGGTGAAATAAGTGTTCAAAGCTATTTTGATTCCTCAAATTTCCTAATGAATTCTAATATTGATGAAATCAATGATTTCAAGAGAAAGTAAGTGTGTTCTATATTCTTGCTTATTTTCATTTATTTTATATTATATTATTTTATTTATTACTTATTTCTTACTATGTAAACAGTTTTCTTGGTCGAATTGGAGAATCTACATCCTCGAGTGGCATGACAATGTTAGCATCCCAATCTGTGTCGGAAACTGATGATTTTTTAAAGGATCCTGACTTTAAGAAGATTGTGAATATTTTAAAACCCAAACAGGTTTGTTTCTCAATTATATATAATACAATATTTTTCCGTTTTATGTTTCTTTAATGGCAACCTACTTTAATATTTGTCATTTTATTTGGTTTTTTAAGTTTTCTTCATTAAATTTTTTTTCCATATTTTAATTTTTTTCAGTTTTTTCCTTTAATGGTAACCTACTTTCATATTTGTCATTTTATGTTTATTTTTTTCCTTTTTTGGTGGACTGCAACACATACACACACATTGTGTGTGTGTTTTATTATTTGTCATTTTATTTGGGTTTTTAAGTTTTATTCATTAAATTTTTTTTCCATATTTTAATTTTTTTCAGTTTTGTTCTTTAATGGCAACCTACCTTCATAGTTGTCATTTTGTGTTTATTTTTTTCCTTTTTGTGTGGACTGCAACACACACACACACACATCGTGTGTGTGTGTTTATGAGTTTGAACCAAACCAGGACCAAATATGCAAAAAACTTATTTTTTTAAAATATTTTCCGTTTTTTCCTTTAATGGCAACCTACTTTGGTATTTGTCATTTTATCATTATTTTTTTCCATTTTTTTGGTGGGACTGCATCACACACACACACACATTGTGTATGTGTTTTGTTATTCATACTTTATTTTGCTCTAATGACTTATTTTATACTACAAGTAACCAACCACATTATTATTGGGACTATTCATTCAATATACCAAAATAAACCTTGGTATTATCTTGGATGTTCCGCATGCCATATGAAAGCTACCCAAACGTGGCTAATTGAAGACAACCCGGATGGTTCCGAATCAACCCAAGAAAAACAGATTCTAGAATGTAACAACAGTCAATGCAAAAAACCTAATAAAGAATTTGTTCCAAGGTATGAAGAATAGCAATCTACTTTCATTTCCATGTCTGTTTTTAAATTTTTTTTATTTTATTTCGTTTCCATTAATTAATTTTTACCTATTAATATTATTTTTAAATATTATATGACGTTTTTGATATTTACTACCAATTATTTTAATCTTATAGATTTATGATACCTATTCGTGTTCAAGATGATACGGGAGATCTACGCTTGACGTTATTTGATAAAGCAGCTGTTAGGCTTTTGCAAATATCCGCAAAAGACTTGATTGAAAAACAAACGAAGGTATAAAAAAATTCCTCTTATATCAACAAATAAACTTTGTTTTGCTTTTTTTTATTATTTTTTTCAATAATTACTTTATTTCTTTATAGGCGGGATTTAGTTTGGATTTATATCCAGATGAAATTAATGTCTTGAAAAATAAGCTTATGGCATTCAAGGTTAATGTCAGCAAGTATAATGTAGAAAATGATAATAATGTCTATTCCATTACAAAAGCTACAGATGATCCAAACATTATTAGTCAACTGGAAAGTAAAAATGTTCATCCGCAGGTATTCTTCAATATTTATAATTAATTCCTTTCATTATTTTTATTTGCTTAATTTATCTTCTATTTTAATTTTATTGTTCTAATATATAACTTATGAAAATTTATTTTTACTATGTAGAATTCTTTTGAAATTTGTTCAAATGAAGTTGGATCTGAAATTGGAGAAAATCTAACTCCATGTACTGAGAAATCTACATCAACTTCTTCTTTACAACTTACATCTACACCTACAAATTTAAAAAGAAAGGTTGATGTAGTTTATGATGTGGACGAGAACGCTGTTTGCTCAACAACCAAATCCCGACTAAGTTTACCAGAAACAGATTCACAAATCAAACTTTTGGTTCCGAAAATTGAGAAATAAGTTTTCTCTTTTACCTGGATATTTTAAGATTTCATTTTAAAGTTTTTTCTTTAATGTTTATAACATGTTTGTATGGACGGTTATGTTTTGAAGTTTATTTATTACCACTTTATAGTACTTTTAATAGGATTGGTTTCCAAAGTATGTATCTACATAGACAACATACAATGGTACGATGCTATAATGCATTAAACTATCCATTTGTGTTGCTATTTGTTGCATATTTATCTTTGTTGTATCTATTATAGCAATGTATTTTAATTTTGACTTTTATATAAAAAAAAGTTACTAATAAAAAAACATTAGGTTAAGCGTTAAAACCTGATCCGCCCACAAATCCAGCTTCATATCGACCTCCGTGAAGTTCATCATGTGTTATGTCAGCAACACTGTAAAACATAAGTATTCATATGAAAATCACAGAGATTTCAAATAGTATCGTGCAAATAGTTGTGTGTTCACAAACTGGTAAAGATAAACAAAACTCAAAATTATGCTATGAACAATATCTTATTTTGTTTTTTGATTTATAAGACTTATACTATAAAATAAGAAATGAAAGTAGAATGCTATATAACAGACTAGGTTAGAAACATGGAAGTCAACAGAACAACCTAAGTTTCTTGGTTGGTTCCAAGAAGGGCAAAACAGTCATTTTCTCTTCTGTTAGTAAAGTTATAATTTCTTGGTTCGTGTCTACATGATAATCTAAACTGGTTTCAGAATGACAATCCAAAGAAGAATTCAAAAATCCCACATCCATAATGGGAGTAACTGCTGACGTGGCAATTAATTCTTGATTAGTGTCATTTGGTGGCAACAATGGAGCTTCTTTCTGGTTTAAAAAACTAGGCTCCAATGTGAATTCCAAGTCACAATTTTTGGAAATACCCGTTTGTTGTAGGGTTCTATTATTGTCTTTGACCTTTTTGCCCTAGAGAAGTATCCCTACGTGTAGTTCGCCACCTAGGATAGCTGAAACAACCTCCATAACAGTCCTCTGTAGACAATATTTAAAACCATAAAAAGAAATTATATAAAATAAGTAAAACTTTTTAAAAAGATTGTTGTCATTATGAATAATACCTTTAATGAACCAACGGTTGCGGTTTCTAGTATCTCGATATACAACTTTGGGACTTTAAAGGACTTGATGCTAAATTTCACTGGAAATAATTAAATAAACATTATGAGGGATTTTTTTATATTATGGATAAATATAAATTAGTTAAATGAGAGAGGGAACTTACCATGAGTACTATCTTCATTGTCACTCTTTTCATGAAATAGCTTCCTTCTTTTAGGAGTCTCTGTTTGACATCTTTCTTTATTGTATATCTTTTTCCTATTTTGGTAAAGTGGTTTTGTTTCACCTACTAAAAAAACCAACAAAATTATCTAAATTAGAAGGGGCCCTTTTGTTATCTAAAATCTGACCTGAATTAATTCGGTTTTCACACTTTTGGAGGGATTTTGAGAGATTTTAAATCATACAAAACAGTTAAACTCGGTTAACTTGCATAAAACACGTATAATCCTTTATTCCATAAATCTCAATAGCGTGTCCAGAATTCATTTTCTTCAGAAAAACCCAGTAACGAGAAGGAGTCCTTTGTTAAAATCCAACACTTTTTGGAATCAACAGATCTAACAGTTTTTTCAATCAATCTATTCCGGTTAGTAATCTATCTACGTTCTATTAATTCCGATTTTGTGTTTCAATCTGAAAAACATCAGATATAAACGAAAATCAAAAGTTTAATTTCTATCAGAACCAGTTAAAGAAATAAGAAACCATATAGTTACCTGATTTTCGAAATCCAAGGCTACGAAATTAGTAGATCAGTTTGATGAATACGAATTCCAACCTCCATTTTCGATCTGGAAAACATTCAATGAACTCAGGAGTCGATTCCATTGAACTCGATGTCGATATTGGATCTGGAAGAGGATTATCGAACATCTCGATTTTTGGATCGATTCCATTTCCGATTCCATTAGACGCGATTTTGAATCTGGAAGAAACCTGATTGTCGAACATCTCGAATTTGGAGTCGATTCCATGGTCGAATATTCAACGATTCCATCTTCGATTTTTGGAGTCGATTCCATCTCGACTAAGGAGAAGACTCCATGTTCGATTCCATTAAAGTGATTTTCCGAATTTTGGAGTAAGAAAGGCACTAACCCCTTTGTTTATGCCACCGTTTTTTTCTGGTTTTTTTAATAAAATTTATGTTAAATAAAATACATAAATAATTGAAAAAAATTAAATTGTGTAATTGATTTTTAGTATTAGAAAAGTTTTGTTATCTATAATTAAATATCAGTATATAAAAAAAATTATCTAATTTCTAAATTTCTAGAAATTTAGAAATTTTATTATTGATACAATATTGTATATCCAATTATTGTTTTTATGATGTATAATTTTAATAAAATAATTTAAATCAAATAAACATAAATAAATTATAATAATATATGTCCTAATGTTAATTTAAAATTTAGATACATTTGAATTATTTATTCTATAATATAATTAAGCATTTAAAAGTTTATGTTAGCATACAATATAATATATAAAAATACTTGGAAAATTCTAATTTTAATTTAATTATATTTTATATTAAATTACAATGTTGTAAAAAAAATTTAATTAAAAAACAATAACTCATAACAAATTTCATAAAATATTAAAAATGTTTTATGAAATTTTATATAATATAATTGTCTACATGGTAAATGTATCATGCCTTTTTTAATATAAAGTTATGCTTTTCCCTAACTCTTATGATTATTTGTATATTCCATTTATTTATAATTAACATTTTTTTTACAGATTTCAAAAGAGATCATGGAAAATAATCACGATAAAGATAGAAGAAAAGTAAGAAAACTATACCTCAATAATAGTAAAATAAAACAAAATTTTACTAGAGAAGCAGGTGACGCATCTACTACACATGTTTTTAACATGAATAATACAGGTGTTATTCTAACTTTGTAACATTGTTATATTTGTTATAATAATTGCAAACAAATATTATGTATTTAGTATCTAATATTGTTTTGTAGATTCACAAAGATCAATCAATATTATTGACGCTAAAAAAAGAGGACAATTCCGGAAATCATATTTGGATAATAGAAAATTTAGGAATATGTCAATCACATCAACCGTTCAAGCTTCATCAAGCCAACATGTAGTAAACATGAATGACAATGGTGATTACCAGTGTTTTGTTTATTGTTACTATATTTGTTTAACATTCAAATTACTTATATATGTTTATTAAATTTCTAAAAATTCTAACTACTTCTAATCTTATGTAGCAGGGGATTGCATGCTACCTCAGATTTTACCATCTTCAAATAACTCTCAACGAATTGAATATGAAAGTCAAATCGTCAACTCAAATCAATCATGTGTATATCATCATACAAGCTTGCAGTCTACTCTTATCAATTCAAATCTTATAAGTCCATTAGCTGATATATCCAATGGTACGACTATTTTCTTTATTATTTTTTGTAATATACTTTATATTTTTTATTAATAAAAGTGATAATCTAAATGTTTAAAATTTTTATTTTTCTTATAATAATTGCAAACAAATTTTATGTTTTTAGTATGTTATATTCTTTTGTAGATTCACAAATATCAATCAATATTATTGACGCTAAACAAAGAAGACAATTTCGAAAATCATATTTGGATATTAGAAAATTTAGGAATATGTCATCCACATCAACTGTTCAAGCTTCATCAAGCCAACATGTACTTAACATGGACGACAATGGTGATTATCAGTGTTTAGTTTATTGTTACTATATTTGTTTACCATTCAAATTACTTATATATATGTCTGCTTCTCTAAAAATTTTAACTACTTTTAATATTATGTATCAGGGGTTTGCATGCTACCTCATAATTTACCATTTTCAAATAATTCTAAACGAATTGATTATGAAAATCAAACCCTCAACTCAAGTCAATCATGTGCATTTCATCATACAAGCTTCCGGTCTACTCTTATCAATTCAAATCTTAGAAGCCCATTAGCTGATATATCCAACGGTATGACTATTTTATTTATTATTTTTTGTAATATACTCTATAATTTGAGAGTTTTTAAATTTCACCTGGTTTTTTTAGGCAATTATATTTCAAATCATAACACCCGGACACCTATGTCAAACAACAAACAACAATCTATATTTTCTAATGTCAGTACACCCGTAAATTCATCGACGAATTTACAAACATCATCTTCTAGCATTTTAACATCAGGAAAGCATAGATTAAAAAGGAGGTCATCAAATGTATTTAATATTCCTTCAATCAACCTTACAACAAATGATGAAAATAATGATCAAAGTATTGATGAAGAAATACATGTTGGTGTTTCAAAAGGTAATCATCTTACAAATACATGTTAATTTATTTTATTTCTACTAAGAATCTACTAACAATGTTAAATAATTTTTAATACTTCAAAAATCTTATTCAACAGATTACCGAGATCATGGTGATCAAACTGTTATATGTTTCGTTTGTAAAGCAAAATTATGGAAAGCTGAAGCTTCAAGATCCAAAAAAACACCAAATAAAAGTTATTCAATATGTTGTGGTAATGGAAAAGTTGAGTTGCCAAATCTAAAACAAGCTCCACCAACTTACGAGGATCTTTTTCATTCAGTAGATTCTAAATCAAAATACTTCATGAAGAACATTCGTCGTTACAATTCGATGTTTTCATTTACCTCAATGGGTGGCAAAGTTGATTCATCAATAAATAAAGGCAAAGGCCCATACATTTTCAGGTTGAGTGGTCAAAATTATCATAGGATGGGAAGTCTTCTACCAGCTAATGGAATGAAACCAAAGTTCTCTCAATTATATATATATATGATACTGAGAACGAGAATTCAAATAGACAAACAAGTTTTCGGTAAATATTTACACATTTCATTATTATTTCATTTAAATTTACTTCAATATTACAATACTAATTGAAATTTTATAAATTTATGTTGTCCTCAGTTGTCCAGAAGATGCTTCTACATCAACATCTGCTTCAAATGATATTGAGATTATACAATATTTGAAGCAAATGTTAGATTCTAATAACGAGTTGGTCAAGTGTTTTAGAATGGTAAAAGACTGTTTCCATGAAAATCCTAATGTTGATGTAAAGTTACGCATTATAGGAAAGAGGGTACAAGATGGAAGGACATACAATTTACCAACTGCATCTGAGGTAGCAACTTTAATTGTTGGAGACATTGGAGATTCGTTTGAAAAAAGAGATATCATTGTACAAACTTCATCAGGATGTCTTCGACGTATTAGTGAATTACATCCTTCATACCTTCCCCTTCAATATCCATTACTCTTTCCATATGGCGACGACGGTTACAGAGTTGACATACCTCATAGAGGTATTACATTTTCAAGTAACAAAAAGCGGCGTAACTGTACAATGAGAGAATTTTTTGCTTACAGAATTCAAGATAGAATTAATACATTCTCATTAATTCTTAATTCAAAAAGGCTTTTTCAACAATTTTTGGTCGATGCATATACGATGATTGAAAGTGAGACACTAAATTTCATAAGGAACCAACAAAAAGTCCTTAGATGTGAAACTTATGAACATCTTCGCAACATACATGATAAAGGGAATAATAATATTTCTAACATCGGACAACGTGTCATCTTACCGTCTTCTTTTACCGGTGGTGCAAGGTACATGCAACAAAACTACTTAGATGCTATGTCACTTTGTAAGTGGTATGGATATCCTGATTTCTTCATAACGGTTACATGTAATCCAAAATGGCCTGAGATTAAACGGTTTCTTAAAGAAACAACTCTTCAACCAGAAGATAGGCCAGACATCTTAAGTAGATTGTTCAAAATAAAGCTTGATGCATTAATTAAATACTTAAAGGAGGATAAGTTATTCGGCAAGATTCAAGCAGGTATGTCTAATCATATTTTTTGTTTTATAATTATTATTATCATATTTTTGTTATCATTATGAAAATTTTTATATATTTAATTGGGTTTACTATAACATACATCATAAATGTTTGACTTACTAAAATAATATCTTACCTATTTTTTTGTTAATGTCTTTACAGTTGTTTACACTATTGAGTTTCAAAAGCGCGGGTTGCCTCATTGTCATATATGCGTGTTTATGCACACTGATGACAAACTTTGTACTGTTGAAAATATTGATCCGTATATTTCTGCTGAAATTCCAAAAATGCATGAAGATCCAGATTTGTATTCACTTGTGAAGGAGTTTATGATTCACGGTCCTTGTGGTGCAGAAAACATGAATTGCCCATGCATGGTAGATAACAAGTGTTCAAAAAATTTTCCCAAGAAATTTTCAAATCAAACGTCGGTTGACACAGATGGTTTTCCTGTTTATAGAAGACGTGATGATGGATCTGTTGTTGAAAAGTGTGGTGTTAAGTTGGATAACAGAAATGTTGTTCCTTATAACAAACACCTTTTAAAAAGATTTCAGGCGCACATTAATGTTGAGTGGTGCAATCAAGTTGGCTCCATAAAATATTTATTCAAATATATAAACAAAGGTCCTGATAGAGCTACAGTTGAGGTTGCCCAAACCAATAACGAAGCTGATAACCCTGAACAAGTAGATGAGATTAAAGATTATTATGATTGTAGATATATATCTGCATCTGAAGCAACATGGCGAATTTATGGATTTGATGTTCATCGTAGAACTCCATCTGTGGTTAGACTTCCTTTCCATCTTCCTGGTCAAAATCAAGTTGTGTATGGTGCTGATGATGACCTCGAAAATGTCCTTAACAAACCTTCAATTGCTTCTTCGATGTTCTTATCTTGGATGGAATGTAATGCAATTTACGAAAATGCCAGGGAATTAACTTATGTTGAATTCCCCACGGAGTTTGTGTGGAAAAAAGATGATCGAAAATGGGAACCAAGAGAATCAGGATTTTCAATAGGCAGAATTCATTCTGTCTCTCCTAAACTTGGTGAGGCGTATTTTTTAAGGATTCTTTTAAACAAGGTGAAAGGACCAAAATCGTTTGAAGATATTCGAAAAGTCAATGGAAACATACTTCCTAATTTTAGAGATGCATGTTATGCCTTAGGTCTTTTAGACGACGATAGAGAATACATTGATGCTATTAAAGAAGCAAGTCATTCAGGTTCTGGTTACTATCTACGTTCTTTATTTGCAACAATGTTAATGTCTGATAGCTTGGGTAGACCTGATTTTGTATGGGAAAGTACATGGGCATACTTGTGTGATGGAATTCTTTACAATCAAAGAATTCGTTTAAAATCTCCAGGTATTATAACTGTCTTTCATTATTTATCAATTTTAAATTCAAATGTCTTCTTTTTGATTTTAAAATTATTATTTAATATATTACAGATTTATCACTTACGGAACAACAACTTAAGAACTTGACATTGTTTGAGATTGAATCGTTTCTCCTTCGTAACAATTCCACTCTCAAATATTTCAGAGAAATGCCTTACCCTGATAATGAATCTGTGTCTTCTTCAAATAATCGTTTGATTGCTGAGGAGCTTTCTTATTGCAACACAAGTTTAGAAAGTGAACTTGATAATCTTTTTGTTTCATTAACTGATGAACAACGAGGGATTTTTGACAATATCATGACAGCAATTAAAAATAACAAAGGAGGTTCATTTTTTGTTTATGGTTATGGTGGCACCGGTAAAACTTTTCTTTGGAAGACATTATCTACAGCATTGAGATCTAAACGGCAGATTGTTTTAAATGTTGCTTCAAGTGGTATTGCATCATTGTTACTGACTGGAGGTAGGACAGCACACTCTCGGTTTCATATTCCTTTAAATCTTAATGAAGATTCCCTTTGTTTTATGAAGCCAAATAGCGATGTTTCGAGATTATTAAAACAAACTTCACTAATTATTTGGGATGAAGCACCAATGGTTCATAAGCATGCATTTGAAGCTTTGGACCGAACATTGAGGGATATACTAACTTGTGATAATGTCAACAACTCTGATTTGATATTTGGAGGAAAAGTTGTTGTTTTTGGAGGAGATTTCAGACAAATGCTTCCGGTTATTGCCAATGGCAGTAGACACGACATTGTAAATGCCTCATTAAGTTCTTCATATATATGGGATAAATGCAAACTTCTTACATTAACAAAGAACATGAGGTTGACCATTGCAAGTGATCCATCTCTTATTGAACAAAGAAGATTATTTGCAAATTGGTTACTCGATATTGGAGAAGGAAAAATTGGTGGTTCCAATGATGGGGATGCAATCATCGATATTCCCGACGATCTTCTCATTAATCAATCATCTAATCCTATCGGTTCATTAATTGACTTTGTATATCCTTCTTTTCTTCAAAACATCAATAATCCAAGATATTTTCAAGATAGAGCGATATTGGCACCGAAAAATGAAGTTGTTCAAGAGATCAATGATCATTTACTATCATTGTTTCCAGGAGAAGAGAAGGAATATTTGAGTTCAGATAGCATATGTCAATCAGAGTTTGTTCAAGAATCTTTTAATGAGGCGTTATACTCACCTGATGTTTTAAATGGGCTTAAAGTATCAGGAATGCCAAACCATAAGTTGAATTTAAAGGTAGGTGTTCCAGTTATGTTACTAAGAAACATTGATCAGAAAAATGGCCTATGCAATGGAACTAGGCTTCAGGTGCTTTCATTAGGTAATCGTGTCATTGAAGCTGTTGTCATAACTGGAAGTAATATTGGTCATCGGACTTTTATTTCTAGATTGTCTTTGACACCTTCTGACAAAAAGATTCCGTTCAAATTCAAAAGAAGACAATTTCCACTGGCTGTTTGTTTTGCTATGACGATAAACAAAAGTCAAGGACAATCATTGTCAAAGGTTGGGTTATTTTTTAAAGAACCGGTTTTCACACATGGCCAATTATATGTTGCATTATCCAGAGTCAGAAGTAGAGAAGGATTAAAGTTGCTAATCTTAGATAAAGATGGTCACATAACAAACAAAACTTCCAATGTTGTATATAAAGAAGTCTTCCAAAATTTATGTTGAAGCAATTTTTGTTTTTTCAATATGAATATTGTATAAATTATAAAACATTGTACACTTTTGGTTTTCTTTATCTTTATCAGTTTATGGACATATAACTTCTCTAAACCCCAATTATTTATTTTTATTCTAAGACACATGTACATCTTGATATTATCTGCCAACTATACAAAATTAAACATTTTATTATTATAATACTTTAAGTAATCAACATCCGTGTGTGACACGGGTTATAACCTAGTTTAAAATATAATCGGTTTTCATTAAGATCTAACTTTTGAAAAGACTGCAATTAATAGTATAATAATTCATTTTCTTAATGTTAATTTAGACATTTTATGATAAAACATAAAAAATAAAAATAGTTTATATTTCTAAATAGGGTAAATTATATAAAAGTCACCAACTTTTCTAATTTTCTCGATTTTGACAATGCATTTTTAGTTTTTGCAATTAAGTCATTATGTTTTCAGAAAAGTTGCAATTAAATCATTATGTTTTTTTTCCAAAAAGTTGCGAAAATAACCATATGACAGTATAGCAACAGGTTAGCAGGTCATATGGTCAGGTTTGCAATTTTTCAGAAAACCTAATAACTTAATAGCAAAAATAAAAAACATAGTGTCAAAATCTAGAAATCTGAAAAAGTTAGTGACTTTTATGGAATTTATACAACTTAATAACTTTACATGCCTCATACGTGTCCAAAAAAGTAATTTTCTTGTTACATTGAATAGTTTACCCTAACAGCCCTAAAAAAGAACAAAAAAAAAAAATCGAACCCATGACCTTAGCTCTGACACCACTTGTAGGACCTAGGAACTACCAACTCTCCCAAAACCAATTGGTGTAGGAAATGCGCATACCCTCACCATATAGCGCATTCAGCCCTCTAGCCTTGGCATTCGAATGCGACTTGACACATGCCTACATCGCCGCAAGGACTGAGCCATTTATGCACTCAACAAATATATAATAAGTAATAACCTAATATGTTTATTTTAACCGCAATGTATTAATTTTTTTTATCTTTATCTCAAAACAAATTACACTGCCAATTAATCTAATAGAACAATGTACTTCAATTTTTAACCAAATACCCAAAATGACCAAATATTTGAATTTTTTAACAAAACACTATGATACTTTTATTTTAAATAAAAAACAACAATGTGCTTTTATATTTTACCCAAATCTTAGATATAATTTTTTTAAACCAAAAGCAGTCCTTCTGAAAAACAAAGCGTTATCCAGAAAGTATTCACCGAAATGAACTATTTGGTGCCGCCACATTGCGCGGGTACACACCTAGTATATATATATATATATATATATATATATATATATATATATATATATATATATATATATATATATATATATATATATATATATATATATATATATATATATATATACCCATAACTAGCCTATTTCACCTAAGAATCACTTTTCTATATATAAACACTATTCAAAGACTCTCGAAATGAAGAACATCTTTATAATAATCCTATTGTTTCTTGCAAATATATTCACTTCTTACAGTAAGATTTTATTTCCTTAGATTATTGACAAACTATTTTTAAGATTTTATTATTTATATAACATAATATTTACACTAAATAAAAGTTGATTTTGCTTGATTACAGAAAATGAGATGCCTGGTGGAACAAATGGAATTTGCACCAAAAAATACATTATATATTGCTTCCAGCCAGTTTGCACTCTGAAGTACAAGCGAGAGTGGGATAAGATATCTACCGGAAAGTGCAAAAATGGCTTAGTTTGTGTGTGTAGTGAACCATGTTAACATGGTTTAGGTTTATGGTTGCAAATAAAATCATTTGGTATCATAGGTAAAGCCAGTTATGCATTTAGAGTTTTCAATATGTACTTAGATGTCTTATGTTCGGTTTTAATATGAAAAATAAGGCTTGAAACAATTATGCAATTATGTTTATTATCTTGTTTCGACGATTCAAGTATGGATTTAAAATTTGGAGCAACGAAAACAATAATTTATAAAACTAAACAAATCCTATCCACATGGCAATAAATTTTTAATTTAAAAATAAAATACTCAATTGATACAAAAATCAATTATGATTTCAGCATGAAGATACTTGATGAAAAGATAATGATCAACTCGAATATACTCACTAATGATTACAACTATTACCAATCTGTTAATAACAAATGCTTTTGGTAAGTTATTAGAAAAAAACTTCAATATAAATGTGATGTATCAAAATTGGCATCATGACACGGTTTAGATCAATATAAATACCATGAGCAAATCACAAATTGAGGTAGTAAAAGAAAGCATACATTGCCAACTCTTGGTTTATGGTAATCGAAGAAAGAATAAAATGGAATATTACCCACGAAATGAAAATAAATATTTTTTGGTTGCCAAAAAGAAAAAGAATGAAGATGCCTCATGGAATATGATTCTTTCACTTCGACTGATTTATTTTTCATGTGAGAAGTCTTTGTTGTTTATTCATTTAGGAATGGACGATAAATTTAGGTAGTAAAAGAAAGCATACATTGCCAACTCTTGGTTTATGGTAATCGAAATTCGGAATCAATCGGAACTTTTAGGTAGATTTCGGAACAAATTCAGCTTCCATCATTCCAAGTCCTTGAAGTATTCGATTGAAAGTGAGTTCAGGTAAGGCCTTGGTAAAGTTGTCTGCCAGTTGATCAGTTGAGCACACAAAATGGATTTCAATATTACCATCTTCAACATGATCTTTTATAAAATGATATCTGAATGCAATATGTTTGGTCTTTGAGTGCTGTACTAGATTGTGGCAGATCTGAATTGCACTTTCAGAATCACAGTAGAGAGGAATCCGTTTCATGCTTATCCCATAATCTCTCAGCTGATTTTGAATCCAGATAATTTGAGATGTACAGGATGCAGCAGCAATGTATTCTGCTTCAACAGTGGAGAGTGAGACACAAGTCTGCTTTCTAGATTGCCAGCTAACTAGCTTGTCATCCAAAAGTTGACATCCTCCAGAGGTGCTTTTCCGATCTAGTTCACAACCACCAAGATCAGCATCTGAAAATGCTTGTACGAAGACTCCTGATCCTGATGGATACCATTGCCCAAGTGAAGTTGTTCTCTTCAGATATCGGAATATGTTTTTGACAGCAGTAAGATGTGGCTCCCTGGGATTTGCCTGATATCTGGCACAGTAGCATACATCAAACATAATATCCGGTCGACTAGAAGTAAGGTAAAGAATCGAACCTATCATTTGTCGATAAAGAGTGATATCTGCTGCTGGCCTTTCCAGAGAAGGAGTAAGCTTTGTTCCGAATGCCATCGGAACTTTGACCTTTGAATCTCCTGTCATCCCAAACTTTTCTAGAAGAGACTTTGTATAGGCTTCTTGATTTATGAAGATCCCTTCGGAACTTTTCTTGATGTTAAGACCTAGGAAGAAGTTGATTTTTCCCATTGAACTCATTTCAAACTTTGTTTCCATCAATTTTCGGAACTCTGCTGTTAAGCTTGGGTGAGTGGATCCGAAAATGATATCATAAAAATAGATTTGAACGACCATGAGATGATTTCCTTCCTTTTTCTGAAAGAATGTTGGATCAACAGAGCCTTGCTTGAATTTTGATTGCTTGAGGAAGCGAGTCAGAGTTTCGTACCACGCTCTTGCAGCTTGCTTCAGACCATAAACTGCCTTATCCAGAACATAGCAATGATCTGGATGTTTTCTGTTGACAAAGCCATGTGGTTGTTCAACGTAGACGGTCTCTTCTAGTCCTCCATTTAGAAACGCACATTTGACATCCATTTGATAAACATCAAAACCCTTGTGAGCCGCATATGCAAGAAAGATCCGAACGGATTCCAATCTAGCAACAGGGCAAACGTTTCTTCGTAATCAATTCCTTCTTCTTGACAATAACCTTTGACTACCAACCGAGCTTTGTTTCGAATGACATTACCTTCTTTGTCTAGTTTGTTTCAGAATACCCACTTCATTCCGAGAATACCCACTTCATTCCGAGAACAGATGCCTTTTTCGGAGTCGGAACTAATCTCCATACTTTGTTGCGTTCAAATTCATTCAACTCATCCTGCATAGCTTGTACCCAGTCAGCATGATCAAGTGCAACCTTGATCGTTTTGGGTTCGATCTTAGAGATAAACGAATGGAACATGTAAAATTCCATTTTTGAAAATAATGTAGTTTGTTTTTCTTTGATCTGAACTCGAGTAAGAACACCTGCAGATGTTTCTCCGATTATCTGAGATTGAGGATGATCGCTTGTCCATTTGAGCATTGGAGGATAATTCGGATCGTATTCAGGATTAAGTTCTACAAAAACTTCTTCTGTTTCCGATTGTACCTCAGATTGAGTGTCAACGCCATTATTTTCAATCTCATTCTCCCCCTGGAAGTTTGCATGAGATCTTGTATTTATTGCGCCGGATTTTTCCTCTTCAAATGTTGGTATGTTTGTCTCTATTTCAGAAAATGGTCCCTCCCCCTGAATGGGTACAGAATTCTCCCCCTGGATTGGTGAATCGGAAATGTTAGCTTCAAATTCTGGAGGTCCTTGTGCGGTAGAAGTCGGAACCGGAACATCAGAAGTAGGAATGGAGTGATCAGGATTCGGAATCAGAATATCTGATGAGTCGTCTTGCGAATTTTCGTTTTCATTGACTGCACTATCTATTATTTTCAACAGCTCATCCCCTTGGTTATCTTTAGCCTTTGCTTCAGCTGACTTCGTAATTTCAGGTTCATCGAACAAATTCAAGAATTCCTCGTATAGATTCATAAGAGGACTCGTTGTCTGATTGGACTCAGGGAAGATTTCTTGTGATTGCATAGTAGAGGTCTTCGCTCTGGAATTGTACCTATCATCGAAGGTGATATAGTATGTTTCTTCAATTTTCCGAGATCGTTTGTTCAGAACACGGAAGGCTTTAGAAGTGAGTCAATATCCCAGAAAAATTCCTTCATCAGCCTTTTCATCCCACTTAACTTGTTTCTCTTTCGAGTTAAAAATGAAGCACTTAGATCCGAAAACATGAAAGAATTTCACGTTCGGTTTTCTTTTGTTGAGGATTTCATAGGGAGTAAGAAGAAATCGTTTATTGATGGTTGAGCGATTTTGAGTAAAACATGCTGTTGCGATGGCATCGGCCTAGAAGTATAAAGGTAGTTTCGCAAAAGAGAGCATGGTGCGAGCAGCTTCACATAACGAGCGATTGCGTCTTTCCACCACTCCATTTTGTTGAGGAGTGTTGGGAGCGGAAAAGTTATGGGAGATTCCTTTGCTGACGAGAAAACCATCGAGAACCTGATTCTTGAATTTCGTGCCATTATCGCTCCTGATCATCCGAACCTGCTTTCGGAGAAGTACTTCTACTTGCTTGATAAAGTTTATCATATTCGTCGCTGCTTCAGATTTTTGTTTAAGGAAGAATACCCATGTGAAACGAGAGAAGTCATCCACTACAACCAAAATGTACTTATTGTGAGCTACACTTTCGATTGCAGATGGTCCATAAAGATCGATATGCAATAATTCCAGTGGTTCGAGGATCTTCGTGTTGATTATTGTAGAATGACTCTTTCGACTTTGTTTTCCAAGTTCACAAGCATCACATAAACGATCCTTATCATATTTTAGCAGCGGTAATCCTCGCACTAGATCACCAAGTACAAGTTTGTTGATATCTCTGAAGTTCATGTGAGATAAACGTCTATGCCACAGCCAGCTATCATCATTTGCAGCTTTTGTGAGCAAGCAGATGGCAGGTTTTCCTTGGATGAGTCGCATATCTAGTGGAAACATTTCTCCTTTTCGTTTTGACTTTAGAACGATCTTTTTAGATTTCTTTTCAATTAATTTGGAACCATCTTCATCAAATGAAACTTTGAGGCCAGTTCCAACCACTAACGTTTGTAATCATTCCATATCCTTTGATGTTTCCTGTCGCATTGTTGCCATAGCTAACTCTTCTCCATTTGGTAGCGAACGATACTCTCGTAATTCTTCCTTTCTCCCTGTCATGTGACGTGAACAGCCACTATCTATATACCATTCCGAATCATACTGTTCGTCACGTAGTACCTGCACAAATTAGAGAGATTTAGGAACCCAAGCCAATGTGGGTCCATGTGAGAATTTCTGTGACATAGGAAATATGCTTGATCTTTCAACCCAAAATGACTTTTTCTTAGGTGGTTGATTTTTCCTATTTTCAATTCTGAACACTTTTGTTTTTGTGGTTCGCCAAACTTCTTTAGCAAAACGAGATTTTGTAGGAATAAATCTGTTCGAATATTGAAAATAATGAGCTTTTTGACTTGAACAGTTTTTCGAATGATTCGGAAGTTTGGTTGATTGAAGAATGGGTTTTGATTCTGAATAGACAACATGTTGAACCTTTTTGTTGCTTTTGAGAATTTGTTTTATTTCTGGTTCAGGGTAGAGCTTGGCTTTGCCCTTTAAGTCGTTGGACTTAAAGACAGGTGTAGAATCCTTTGATTTTGGTGGCGTAGAGAGTTTTTGTTTTGAAGTAGGGGTTTGTTCAGGTTTCTGAATAGGAACATTGTTGAGTTTCTGAGATGAATTCGGCTTAAGGGGAAAGTAACTTTTGTCATTTTTATTCCTCCAAAATTGTTTTCTTTCCTTCAAGTTCTTTTTGTATCTTGCATTCATCTGTTTCCTTTTGGCTATAAGCTCTTCAAGAGACTTATGAATGCGAGATGTTGAACATGTGTTAGAAACATGTTTGAAAGTACTATATTTAGAGTTTGAAAAATGCTTTGTGCCCCATGAGCCAGGCTGTGAGAATGAGTCTTTGCGATTCAGAGATCCTGAAATATAATTGCCTCGGGACTTCCAAGAGGTCATTTCGGAAAGACCTTTGGTCTCATCTGAATTTTCGATTCGTTCCGACCAAAAGAAGGCATCACAACCATCGAAATTATCATTATCAACAAGGATTTTGAGTTCAGTGACATCATTAGAGTTCAGGCCTGGTTTAACAAAAACTTGATTCGGAACAGTTTGTATTTTTGGGAAAACTGTGGCTTGTTCGTTTAAGACTTGTGGTCCTTCATTTTCAACAATTCTTGCAAAAGCTACTAAATTTTCGGAAATTAGATTTTTCTTAGATTCAGTTGAGTTATTTATGAATTCCGAACAATCAATCTCATCCTCAACAGATATCTTACTCATTTCACTTTCATCAAAATCAGAAATATTCTCATTAATGGGAGTATTATCAGAATTTAATTTGGCACATAATGAGTGAAAGTTCTTTAAGGTGGCAGTTTTAATTTCTTATTGATCATTTTCAGAAAAATACTCTTTAACCATGTTTTTATGTTCTTTGGACTGAATGTAACTTTCAATTTTGTCAAGTCCGATACGATAAGCTTCCGAAACATCATTAGATGAAACAATGGTTTCATACCTGTAGCATTCAGCGTCGATTTCATCCTCTTTCAATTCAAGAAAGGGCAAAATCATTTTGTGTAAACCCCTGCCTTTATCACAATCAAGATGCAGTTGAGTAATGTTATTGTAAAGCCGTTTCGCATCAAACAAAAAATATTTCTCTGTTTAACAAGAAGCAAATTATCTCTTTTAACATAAATGATATCATCCCTCGCTCTAACTAACTCATGTTCCAACGCCTCGATTCTCATTCGCCTCTCCTCATTTTTATTTGATACCCTGCTCAATTGATCATTTAGGTTAGAATTACTTAGTCGTGTTCTTTTTAAACTATCACTAAAACTAGAAATAGTGAACCTAAGATCATCTAATTCTTTATAATAAATGGAAGAGCAGATATTTAATGATTTAAGGATAGAGCGTACCTTGTTTACGACAGCCTCACATTCTTCAACCTGTTTCGAAACAGGCTTAGCAGCAAAACAATTCGTTGAAGTTTGGCACCCATCTGTAGAGTACCGCTTACTTTTGTTTCTTTCTGCTTTCACCATCAGGTATCGACCGTGAGTTGGGTTTCTCACCTCTTCATCCTCTGAATCCGTTGACCAGACTTCAATGGCACCGTACACACTGTCCTCCTTTATAACAAAAGCTGCCTTGGCATTAGAAGCATCATTCTTCTTCAATTCCGCAATCTTCTATGCGTACTATGCCTCGTCTTTCACTTGCTCCTTTTTCTTAGTTTTCTTTCGGAGCAAGCAGTCTTTGATAAAGTGATTCTTGCCATTGCAAAAGTGGCAGTCATAACCGGAATCTCCTACAAGCTTCTTTTCATCTTCAACTTTTTGTTTCCTCTGATTGTCCTCTGGTGTTTTCTCTGAATTGAACCCTGCCTGTCGACTTCTGTTCTTGAACTTGGAGAAGTTTTTCTTGAAGAACTTCTTGGGATTGGACACCATCAAGGCTTTTCTTCCCTTGTCATGTCTTCATCGGAGAGGTCAGATTCCGAATCATCATCAGCAGTCTTCTTTCCCATTGCAACTAAAGCGAGAGAACCCAGTCTAGTAGTTGTTTTTGCTTCCGAAGTGATTTCCTTTTCATGGGACTTAAGAGTGCCCATAACTTTGGCAAGAGAGTAGTTTTTAAATTGTTCATGAGCTTTGATGGTAGAGACGATGGCCTTCCACTCCGATCGAAGACTGTTCAGAAAGGTGACTTTTTGCTCGATCACAGTACGAGAAATCTTGTACTTTAATAACCGACTAAGAAGATGGTTGTAGCGATTGAAAGTTTGTGTCAGGGTTTCCTCTGGACCTTGTTCAAAAGATCCGAAATCGGAAAGAAGAGTGGTTTGAACCGAATGCTCTAGATCAGCGTCTCCAGAGTACAATTCTTGTAGCCTGTCCTATATTTCCTTCGCTGTTTCACAGGAGCTTACCAAGCGAAGAGTATCTGCTTGAAGAGCAAATCGAATAATCCTGAATGCCCTGATATTGATCATCAGTTTATCCTTTTCGTCTTGTGGGATATTTGTATGAGTGTGAAGAAGATCATTATATTCTTTTAGGGTCTTGATAACCCTCCTTGTGGTTGTGTGAGCGAAGGTTTCTTCGGTGATGGCTTGCCATATGGTTGCTCCATGTTCTTCTATGCAAGAACGTAATCTTCAACGTGCAAAGCCCAAACTTCATATTCTTGAGTGAAAAGAATTGGAGTCCTGGTAGTGGATCCAATGCTGCTGGACAGATTGAAGGATTGAGTGTGTTAATCGTCGTAAGCCGTGTGATATTGCTTAAGGTTTGAATCAGAAGTGTATCTTTGAATCGAGAAAAAGTTTGAAAGGAAAGATCAGGGTCTGATATCTAAAATCGATTAAGACGATGAAGATAAACAGAGATAGATCTATAAACCTAGGCTTAAAGACTTTGACTGAATTGATATGAAGAAATTACACAATCTCCTGCTCTGATACCAATTGTTGAAACACAGAAGAGTAGGATCTAGATTCAATAATGCGGAAAATGTAGCAATAAACAAGAACACACACGATATAGAACTGATGTCGAATGATTTAATCTACAACTCAAGAACAATTCATAGAGAACTATTCTGTATGAGTGCCGTGAAAAGATTACAAAAGTTAACCCTAATTAGGGTACATGCAAGCTATAAATATGAAACCAAGTATGGAAGAACATGCCCCATTCCATAACTGACTGCTAACCTAAAGGCATAAAATCAGGTGCTAAATCAGATTCGAATTTGACTCAATCAAATTAACGACTCTGTTGAAAAATATACGATAGCTGATCTCCACGAACAAGGTTTTTAAGCCGATTACCGTGTGACAGATATGTATTATATCTATATTATGCGGAATAAAAAGGAGTTGCGGAATAAAATAAAGCGGTAAATCTAAACTAGACAGTATTTAAATAGACAGAAAGCGGTAAATAAAGTAAAAGTTAGAAGTCAGAAGTTAGATGTAATAAACGCCATTATCAACGATAACGTGTTTTTACAATAAATAAAAAGGTTAGAAGTTAGAAGTTAGAAGTTAGATGTCTCGGTTAAATACAGTCCTCATATGTTTTCGTTGTCAAGGTTCAATTCGGATGTATTGGATATTTGGTACAGTTGATTTATAACAGTTTGAATAAATCAAAAACAACACGGATAATTTCAAAAGAACTTATCGATAGCTGATGAATATGGCGTTTTTCTTTGAAGCATCGATTCTCGTTCTTTACGGTAGAATGAGGTTTGGTAGTTTTTGGTGTTTGGTGAAATGGGTTTTTGGTGTCGGTTTAATTGAGATGCACGGGGTTTTTGTGGTTTAGTTTTCGTGTATGTAATTGGTAGTGGGTGTGTAGTTTGGTATTCGGGTTGAGGTTGTTTAGAGGTTTTGTATGGTGTCGGGTAGAGGTTTTGTTTGGTGTCGGGTAGAGGTTTTATTTGGTGTCGGGTAGAGGTTTTGTTTGGTGTCGGGTAGAGGTTTTGTTTGGTGTCGGGTAGAGGTTTTGTTTGGTGTCGGGTAGAGTATGGGTGTAGCGGTTTTCTTGAGCGTTTTGGCAGGTTTTCTTGCTCTTTGGACGTAGGATAATATTGGTGCTTGAATGGGTATGTGTGGTGTAAGTTATTTTCTGCACAAGAATGGCAAGAGGTTTGCATCTTATTTATAGTCACTGAACACAGGGATCGCGTCGCGACCATATGGTCCGTCGCGTCGCGAAGGTTGATAGCTGGTGGTCGGTGCGCTTTTTGTCGGGTCAGTGCGTCTTCGCTGGTATGTCGAGCTTTTCGTCGCGCTTCCTTTTGGTCGCGTTGCTTTTGGTCGCGTCGCGAAGGATTGGGTTGGTAGTCTCGCGATTAGAAGGTTGGTGGTGTCACGTTGGAGCTTCGCGTTCAAGCTCTTCGCGTCGCGACCGTCTCCTTCGTCGCGTCGCGATCGCTGGGCATTTTTGGTCTTCTGTCTTTGTTTCTTCTTCACGTCGCGACCACTATGTCTGTCGCGTCGTGATTGCTGTAGCAGTGTGATATTTTGTATTTTGCTCTTTGGTTTGAAGCGTTACTTTCTCCGGTTTGGTTGATCTCGAATTTATGCAATCTGAAATAAACTGTTAATAAAAACATTTCGACTTATTTCAGTGATGGTCACATAAAAACATAAAAACATTATTCAACAATTTCCCCCTATGTGATCATTAATGAAATGAGGAGTAAAATGTTTGATTGAATTTCTTGAAATTTGGATAAGACATTTATAAAAACCATATCACTTGTTTTGAAAGAGTGTGACTAGATTTTACTTGTGTTTTGAAAAATGTTTGTCAAGAATATTTGTTTCTGAATCAAAGTCTCGAGTTCGATTATCAAAAGGTTTTTGTATATGTATTTTCATAATATTCCTTAAGATTTTATAGCATTTATAAAGACGACAAGTGATCTTAATAGGTCGATTCAGATGAACGCTCATAGGTATAGCTCACACTTTGACTGAGGTGTTTGTTTGTTCTGGGTGCAGAACGGGTGTATAATCACTAAAGATGAGTGATATCTCTCAGTTTGAAGGTGTTGACTTATGCTTAATGTGGATTTATACCTATATACTTTAGTCACTTGGTCTTCATATTAGATAATCAATCACATAAGACTGGTTTCGGCATTACTTAGAGGGTTTCTTCATTCATGCCATTGATGTTCACTCTCTCTCCGTCGGGAAATACATGTAGAGGGGTTTAGAAGTTTTCATAGTGCATTTTGCAACTAAGAATATTCAATTATGAAGGCTACAGTATCCCGGTAAATCTTCGGTTTTGAACAGCTATATTTGATAAAGCTTTTGAGAATTCGTTGTTTTGAGAGGTGTCTGTCTTGATGGATTGTTGTTGTAAGTCTTCTTTTTCTTTGGTGATGTGTTCACCTTTGTCTTTATCTTTTCTTGATTTGTGCGAATACACCTTGTGTAAAAGATATCTGATGTGGTTACCAATTGTGATTTGTTGACAGCATTTGTTGGATATGACTTTCTCGTTTCTTCATTTGTCAGATTCGTTATGCCAGATGATTAGTCTTTTCTTTGAAGTGGTTTGATTGAGGATAGGGATAGGTGATATAATAGATAGTTTGTCTAATATATAAGGAAATGATTGTATCGTCCCTGGTCATTTTGATATCTAAGCAAAAATGAGACTAGCATCACGGTATAAGAGTATAAATCTTATAAGTCATAATGAAAACACCTTTGCTCACAGAAATGAATTCCACTTAGCATTTAAAGACGAGGCACAAATTCTCACATGGGTTTGGTTTTCATCTGAATCTCCTGATCTTATGTCCCTTAATAGATAAAATCGTTATAATTGAAATAAATTCAAAGGGAATAGGAGAATGTACATAACACAAATGTTTGAACTTTGAACCTTCTCTTTAATTTAGAATCAATATAACTGAGAACATTCATTGAGCATAAGTATCTGAAAATTTAGTCAAGAAGATGTTAATCACATGGTTCTATAAAAGCTTATTATGACAAGTCTTTTATTGTATTTTCGAAGATTTGTTTTTCTGAATGTTTTTGGAAAGTTTTGGTTATTTGAATGTTTTTTTTTTTTTGGTAAATTTTGGTTATGGGGGTGAGAATTGGGTAACGAGAGTTCCCCCATAAATGATGCACTGGGATCATTTTGGATAGGTAGATTGGGATTGTTTAAAGAGAAATTTGGTTTTGGTGGTTCTCCCATAAATGATGCATTGGGATTAGGTGGATTGGAGTGTTTTAGGAGGGTTCTGGTTTTGGTGGTTCCCCCTCGACTGGATCCGCATCATTTTGGTTTGATTGTGAAGTTTCTGCATCGGAGGTAGTGTGGGTTTGAAGTCTTGTAGAAGGCTATGGTTTGTTGTCATATGCTTGGAACGGCCACTATCGATATACCATGTATCATCCTTGGGCTCTCCAGCACAAAGTACCTACAATTAGACAGAAAGTTTAGGTACCCAAATCATGGTGGGTCCTGATTTGTTAATGGTTTTCGGTGATTTGAAATCATTATGGTTTCTGTTAATTGGACGAAGTGGTTGAGGCTTGATTTGACTTATCAGATTTTCCCAATTTAAGATTTGTTTTTGAAAACCTGTCAGTTGAAATGGTCTTTGATTTTGTGAAAGGTATCCTATATGTGAAGATCCGTTTGATAACCTTTCTTTGTATCTGGGATCTGAATGGTTTTGGAAAACATTATGATGATGGAATGGAATTTGGTGAAATGATGATTTCTGAAAATTCCTTGAGAGATTGAAGTTTATCTCTTGAAAGCAACTTTGAATTGGTTTTTGAAAAGGTTTTTGTTTTGGATTCAAAGTTTGTTTTTGTGGTACAGAAGCTGGTTTTAAAGGTTTCTTTTGGGTTTGTTTGAAAACTTTGGGTTTGCCTTGTTCCTTTTGAAGAGCAATTGGTTTAGAGGTACTGCCTTTCTTGTAAAAGGAGTTTTGGTTGGTAATTTGGATTTGATGGGTTGAAGACCTATTAGTGAAAGATCTTTTGGAAACAGTGAAATCAGTATCATCTGGGTTACAGTTGATAACTGTTTCGTCGTCTGAATTTTCCTCATTAACAGATGTGGATAGATCTGTTAGAGTTGATTCAGAGTTTTCACTGTTAGTCCTGGTTTCTTGTTTGGCTTGTTCGATTTCGAAGGATTCTCTTCCTAATCCAGGTCTGTAATTTGTATCGATTTTGCCAGATCCTAAGGATGTCGCTTTGATGAAAATATCATCACTTAGCTTTCTAGCAAGATTGATAGAATCTAGTTTTCCTTGAAATCTTTGATTCTCGGATTCAAGAAGTTTGATTTGTTTTGAAGAATCATCTAATTTCAAAATCAAACTTGTGTTTGTGTCAGTTAAATCTTGAATTTTTAGTTTTAACTGAAGGACTTCTATTTCTAAGGTATCTTTTATTTCAGATGGAAAAACAGATTGATTTTTTATTTCTAAGTCCTTTTTCTGTTTTAGGGCTTCATTTAATTGTTCTAAGACGTGATTATATTCTTCTGATTTTCGTTCGACGTCTCTTTCAAGTTTGTCTCTAGTCCTTGTTGATTCTCCAAATCTGAGTTGCAAGGTTTGTAATTCAGATTTGCAGATATCAGATTTGACTATTGTGTCATGATATAGTTTGAGATCAGCTTTCAAACTGTTCTCAATCTTAGTCATGTGGGACTCAAATGGTGTTTTTGAAAGACCGATTTCTGAGATCATAGACCATACCTGATCGATGACATATGGAGCTCTTGAGTAGGTTGTGGAAGACATTTTTGGGTTGATCTTGTTTTTTTTTTCTTTTTTTTTTTTTTTTTTTTTTTTTTTTTTTTTTTTTTTTTTTTTTTTTTATAACAGTTTTAAGATTTTTTTGTTGAACAAGTGATATTAAGATGAAATTTTTAAAGGAAACTTATTGGTGGTTTATAAAAACGCTACACAACAGTTCACGACAAAAATTTCAGATTAAATCACACGAGCTCTGATACCAATTGTTGAAAAATATACGATAGCTGATCTCCACGAACAAGGTTTTTAAGCCGATTACCGTGTGACAGATATGTATTATATCTATATTATGCGGAATAAAAAGGAGTTGCGGAATAAAATAAAGCGGTAAATCTAAACTAGACAGTATTTAAATAGACAGAAAGCGGTAAATAAAGTAAAAGTTAGAAGTCAGAAGTTAGATGTAATAAACGCCATTATCAACGATAACGTGTTTTTACAATAAATAAAAAGGTTAGAAGTTAGAAGTTAGAAGTTAGATGTCTCGGTTAAATACAGTCCTCATATGTTTTCGTTGTCAAGGTTCAATTCGGATGTATTGGATATTTGGTACAGTTGATTTATAACAGTTTGAATAAATCAAAAACAACACGGATAATTTCAAAAGAACTTATCGATAGCTGATGAATATGGCGTTTTTCTTTGAAGCATCGATTCTCGTTCTTTACGGTAGAATGAGGTTTGGTAGTTTTTGGTGTTTGGTGAAATGGGTTTTTGGTGTCGGTTTAATTGAGATGCACGGGGTTTTTGTGGTTTAGTTTTCGTGTATGTAATTGGTAGTGGGTGTGTAGTTTGGTATTCGGGTTGAGGTTGTTTAGAGGTTTTGTATGGTGTCGGGTAGAGGTTTTGTTTGGTGTCGGGTAGAGGTTTTATTTGGTGTCGGGTAGAGGTTTTGTTTGGTGTCGGGTAGAGGTTTTGTTTGGTGTCGGGTAGAGGTTTTGTTTGGTGTCGGGTAGAGTATGGGTGTAGCGGTTTTCTTGAGCGTTTTGGCAGGTTTTCTTGCTCTTTGGACGTAGGATAATATTGGTGCTTGAATGGGTATGTGTGGTGTAAGTTATTTTCTGCACAAGAATGGCAAGAGGTTTGCATCTTATTTATAGTCACTGAACACAGGGATCGCGTCGCGACCATATGGTCCGTCGCGTCGCGAAGGTTGATAGCTGGTGGTCGGTGCGCTTTTTGTCGGGTCAGTGCGTCTTCGCTGGTATGTCGAGCTTTTCGTCGCGCTTCCTTTTGGTCGCGTTGCTTTTGGTCGCGTCGCGAAGGATTGGGTTGGTAGTCTCGCGATTAGAAGGTTGGTGGTGTCACGTTGGAGCTTCGCGTTCAAGCTCTTCGCGTCGCGACCGTCTCCTTCGTCGCGTCGCGATCGCTGGGCATTTTTGGTCTTCTGTCTTTGTTTCTTCTTCACGTCGCGACCACTATGTCTGTCGCGTCGTGATTGCTGTAGCAGTGTGATATTTTGTATTTTGCTCTTTGGTTTGAAGCGTTACTTTCTCCGGTTTGGTTGATCTCGAATTTATGCAATCTGAAATAAACTGTTAATAAAAACATTTCGACTTATTTCAGTGATGGTCACATAAAAACATAAAAACATTATTCAACAGACTCAACAACAACAATGAGATGTCAATATCTGAATCGGAAGACAGGAAATGATGAAAGAAAATCTCCTCCCCCAACTCCTCCGAAAAAGAACACTCCTCCTCCAACACCTCCGAAACAGAATCCCACACCACCAAACACACCAAAACTCAACCCAATCGATTCCAAATATTCTACAATCAAAGATTCAGACCCTCCTGAAGTGAAAGCTCTGAAAAACGCCTACTATGATGAGCTTGCAACAATTTTTGCTGAACAAGTCGACAAGGAGTTCGAGGCAGAAGAGGCAGCTAAAGCAGAAGATCCAAACCGCCCCTTCCTTAACATCTACTTTGCCCTCCGACCTCTGGTCGATTCTGAATTCCGGCCCGTCCACTCATATGATATCCCGAAATCCATTGTTCACAGCTGGGATGTGTCATTATCCCCAAACGGTGAAAAATTCGCTTACACTTTTTCAGGTCTTCCTTCCGTTCATCTTAAAGTGGAACTTAGAAGGAAAGTTTAGAGATTTCTTGACAGACACACTTAGCCTCTTTCAAGCGTTTGGTCAACAGAGCCCATTACCTCCATCTCCGGTTTGAAAAGGAGAAAGTGTGAGAAGTCCGACTATTATGAATATCAAATAGTCAGAGACAACATTAAATCGACCATCACTGAAGCATACTTTAGAAAGTTGAATCAAACGGATTTATACTCGATCGTGATGCGGCTGGCTCCGAAAATTGAGCAGAAGAAAGAAACCAAAGAAGCGTATTTGGCAGCAAGAAAGTTCTTAGAACAACTCTTGCTTGAGTTCATGTTTTATGATGGCGAATTAAACAAACTTGTTCGTACCGAAATCCACGAGAAATTTGCCGAAACACTCGACTTGTCCATGCCAGATGGAAGATCTGAATGGACTCTTGGTGCAACAAAAGATCCAATCCTTGGCATTGTCTACCGATCCTAAGACAAATCCACTAAGTTGTTTTTCAAGGCTTCCAAAATCAGAAGGGCATCCAATGAATTTCTCAGAAACTTTATTGAGGGAATCAAAAAGTCCAGAAAGTCCGACCCTGAAGCAAAAGAAGAAATGATCAAACGAATGGAATGGATGATTGGAGTAAGGCACTTCTGGTCGTACGCTTGGAAGCAAGCTATCTTGGAGAAACCCTGAAGTGAAGAAGGTCAAACTCCTCGGTTGGTCACCGAAGGGGGAATTATTAATGTCAAATGGGTCGTTGACCAACCCGGAGTTTGTCTGGTGATCAGTTTGTTTATTTGGTGATATTTGAACAATGTTTGCGATGGAATCATTGTATGTTTGTTGATGAAATAGTTTGTTAGATCTTGAACGAATATGTTTGTCTGATTATCTTTAGTTATAATGTCTTTATTATATGTACGAAATGTGTTATACCGAAATCCAGTCTTGGATTTCGGAACCGTGCAAAATAGATAGTCTCGACATATGAACCAAGATGAGAAGGCATATTCAGAAGTTCAAAAGACTACCATGTTTCGAACTCATTCAGAAGTACGCTCAAGCTAGCTTAAGACCAACATCCAAAAATATCAGATACCGAAATCCACTCAGGATATCGGTTCGGCAATCCAAGTGAATTCGGAAGACTATTGATCTCAGCAATTTGTTATCAACATCAACAACTTAGAAGACTAAAGATGAAGATAAGACAAAGATAAGCGCTTCAAGTTATATAGAATGATTAGGCTAAATTTGGCGTGTCTTTTTAGAAGCATGTTATGTACTGATTGTGTTATTTATATTCTAGCATAGCCGCCCTAGTCTGACATTGTATTATTTTATTACTTAGAACCATCTTATCTGACTGAAGAGAGACGTGTTGTCTCATATTCAGTCCTTAGGATATTATCCTATGGTCCTCCCTTGCACTTTAAAAGGGAGACCACATCTTCACTTTGTCATCATGTTTTGAGAGCTGATTGTAACGATCTTATTGATATATATATATATATATATATATATATATATATATATATATATATATATATATATAATCCTCTCATTCCATCATATCTTCTGTTGTTCATATATGTTCTTACTTTACTCGTTGTAATTCTTGCTTTTTAATCTTATTGCCTTTACCTTTTCGTATTGTTAACTGTTTGTACTTCTTTATTGTTGAGCTATTAAGATCCATCTAAGTAAAATATCTAAAGTTTCCGAACTTGTCCATCATTCTGCATTTCAATTCTTCGGACTTGTCCAGCCATTCCGAACTTCTCCTATTTCGGAACTCACACTTACATTCTGCAACCTTACTTATTCCGCATTTTACTTAGATTTCCGGTTCCAACACGAAGATTGAGTTCGGGTCATGCGATCAGCAAAGTTGATGAGAGGTTGTAGAGTTGTTCTAAGTCTGGTGACTAGATCTTCAGTCAGAGCAGAGTTAGTCCTCTGAAGTTCATCGGCGAACTTTACAACCTCCGAAGCGGATTGTGCGACAGTCAGCTCTTCAATTTTGGCTTTGGCCTCAGCAAGTTGTTTTTCAAACTTGGTACTGTACTGCATATTCCAAGTCTGAGCCTCAGTGTGAAGGTCTTGTAGGGCCTTCATCAATTCAGAATTCGATGAATCAACCTTCTCAACTAATTCCTTTATTTTCTTCTCATTTTCCTCCATGAGGAACTTGTGCTTGGAGTCCACAACATCAACAGCAGATTGAATTTTCTGCTCAAGAAGAGTTTGGATCCTGACCTGCTGATCCATTAACCTCTTCTGAACTGCTGATCCATTAACCTCTTCTCCGACTGTTTGATGGAGTCATTGATTCTTCAGATAATTTTATCTTGGCATCTTCAATCTTCAATCTTATCAGAGATTTCCCCATCCGTTGGTTTAGCATTGAGAGTCTTATACTTCTTTATCAGCATAAGATCTCCATCATTCAAATGCTCTTCTGTTTCCTCCACAGTTAAAGGGGCCATATGAAAGGCTTCGAACAGGGCTGCGGAAGTGGGAGGTGGTTGTTGAGGTGACTCAGGCATATTGAATTCTGGTAATGAAGTGTCAATACCAGAGGAAGAAATGTTTAGCATGGGATCTGTAAAGGTGATGATGGGTTCAGAGGTTTGAGTGGTTGAGGTTATGGGTGTGTCTGTTGAAGTGGAAATGGGAGGAACATCCAAACATGTAGTATGAATGGTGGCGGTTATGGGAGTGGAGGTTGTGGTTTTTTTTTGTGGTGATTGTGGAAGTGGGTGGAGCAGTTGTTGGTGGTGGAGAAGGTGGTCTGGTGTCTTGTACAGGTGATGATTGGTGTTCTTCTTCTTCTTCACCATGAATGTCTTCGGATAGCGGTTTTTTGGATTCCGAAGATTCATCCACAATTATTTGTTTCTTTGTACGCTTTGGTTGGGTTCTCTTTACAGGAGGTTGATCCGCAGCCTTTCTTTTCTTGACAGCCTTCGGACCACTTGGTCCTCCAGTAACCTTCTTCTTGCCTTTTGATTTTGTGGGAACTCTGGCTTGTACTTCTTGGGTAGTTGGATGAACATGGTAATGCATGGTCAGGGTGGATTGATAGGCATCGACCACATCGTTTTCAAGAGGCACTTTCTTCAGCATCTCGTGGGGAATTTGAGCACAGAACATGGTTGAATTTTCATCGACAGTAGGAACTGTGATGTATGAGTACTTCATGCCAGGAAGAAAAGGATCATAAACGAATCCCGGTCTTTGGTAAAAAATTGAAACAAAATCTACTTCGACATCATGGTAAATACCGTACAAAAGACCTAGAAAAGGTTGACTTGCAGAATCTTGACCTGAAGTTCTTCTACAGAAGCATCGAAGGAATATGCCAAAGAGGAACTTCCACAAGTCAGGAAGATACCTTTTCTTGAAGCTACCAATGTTGGTGAGTGCTGGATCATATCCCATCTCGTTAAACATCTCCACTAGTTGTTCAGGTGTAGGCACAATGGTCTTTTCAATGATTGGCAGTTACAGAGCTTTGGCGAATCGAGATTGTGATAGTTGGATTCGCTTTGTGGTGTTGTCTGCATTGAGTACTTCATATGTGACAGATTGAACAACATTTTCAAAATCAATCACAGCAACAGACGTATAATGTGCCCTGTGAACAAGATTTGCAGGTAGAGAAGGAGTGTAGGTCAATGCGTGTCCAAGGACTAAATGTTTGAGGCATTCAACCAACGCATCGATCGGTTTTGGGTATAGTTTTGCATCTTGACAAAGATACATATTGGTCGATTGATTCTTCAGTATAGGAATGGAGATACCCTCAGGACTTTGAGATGATGCTTCAGCAGCAGTGGATGCCATTGATGATTGTTGATCCAGTGAGGAAGACGATGAACAGTTAGGGTTTTCAGAGAGTATTTTTGCAAAGGAAGTTTGAATGGTTTGAACGCGTAAAGAATGGAATAGATGGGGTGAAAGGTATTTATACTAATTGTGGTCCCTAGCTAGGCCATTTAATGCGCGTGTTTGAATGGTCCACTAAAAGTATGCCACCTCAACATCCCAACGTTCCACTAATCCTGCAAAAACTAAATCGCCCTTGTGTCAGTAATTATGAATTTGAAAAAGTGGAAATGCAACCGTCATATCTTTTAGTTATGATTTTGCGAGATATTCTGAGACATAGACATTTATCCTTAACGTTCATTTAATTCAAAGAATGTTTGTCTTTGTTGTTCTCATAAATGCCCAAATCATTTAGTGTTAACTTTCTTCGGATCAACAAGGATAGTTGTGAAAAGTGTTTGGAACCCCGCATGCTAAAAGATGAATGGGCAAAACAAACATTCCGAAGAGTTTGAGTATCCTTCGGATAAAAGAATTTTTGAGAAGGAATTCATAAACACTTCGAAGATCATTACCTTTATTGAAAAATTATTTTTCTTTCAGAATACGTTTTGACTTTTGACCGTTTCTTTGTTGAACTTTATGAAAGCAAGATTTAACATTTTAACATTCAAAAACATTCAGATCATGTTGGAAGTCCATTTTTCATTCCGAAGTTTGTGTGATCTAACATCAGTCAAGAAATGGCTAAGTCTAACCACCCTAAGGTAAACTCAATTTTGCATTTTGCAAAGATATTTGATGTTTTCGTGTATGATTCAAAATTTTCATGCAAAATGATGTTGGCAATCACTGTGTGAAATTTAAAACATTTTTACTTTTGAATTGAGCATCAGAAGGTAAATTGAAGTTGTGGATTGAACTTGAAAATAGTTTGAATAATCTATCCCATTTCATCAGTCAAGGTGTTTGGATATGTTTCCCTGGTGACAAGCCTTTAAGATTCATACACCACCTCAACAATGTCATTTAAGACAGACTACTTGAGATGTTCATACTCTCTAGAAGGTACTTGACTATATTATAGGAGCTCCTTGTATTATCATTTAAGAAAGAGAAGTATGCCTTTGAGTGCGAATTTTATCAGTTTCTTTGCACTCCTTCGTATTGTCTTTTTGTTTTTTTTGTTATCTTTGTTTCTTTTGACATTTTTGACTTTGCTATTTTTGAAATTTCATGTCCGAAGACATAGCTTTTTATGAAGGTAAATCTTTTTGAAGATTTCACGATATATTGTTTTTTATGGTGGTTTTGATTTTTGTGCAATCTGTTTTGAAAACTTCATATACCTGAATTTTGAACCAATAATAAAGGGTGTTTTAAATTTGCTTAACAGTCAATGCTGGTATCACTTATGAAGAAAACTTTGGAACATATGAGTTTATCCTGAGTTGTGTTGGAACTACTTAATTAATTTAACTTTGAAGCGAGTTAAGTTCAACATGGAGCTTAATGATAAACATGGTGTTAAGGATATTGAAATCACACATGACTTTGTATTGTAAAACAGCCTTAACCTCACTCTGAAGTCTGTTTTCTTTACCAATGTTTCAATTTGATTCCCAAATACCTTTTAGTGCAATAAGGTATGATTATCAGAATCTAAAATCAAAATTTTGTCCTTTAATCAGAATTTTCATGAAAGAAGGTCAAATTTTGTCATTCGCGTCAACAAAATTTTGATTTTTGCTTTTTCAAATGATATTTGTTTGTCATCCATCATCTTTTCAACAAAGTAAAGTTCTTTTAATGAAGGTTTTTCTTTTGGTAATACGAAGACAATTGTAGTTTCTTAGGTTTTTGACATTCATGAGATTTTATTGACAGTAATGGCTGTTCCGATGGGCGCCGAAGGTTCGGAATGCTTCGGAACAACATTATTTCTTATTTTTGTAATTGAAAAGAGTAAGGCAAGAAAAAGAAAATATGATGTTTATGTTAGAGTGGATCCATCAATCATGGCAAGGCCTCGAACAATTCGTGTGAATGATTCTTCATTTAATACTTTTGTGAAGATATATGCCAGCTGTTTCTATATTCCTCTCCTCAACATGACTTTTGATGAAGTGATAGCGAAGTGCTATATGCTTCGTCTTGGAATGTTGAACAGGATTATGACAGATCCAAATGGCACTTTAGGAATCATAGAACAATGAGATTTTTCTCATGTCGATGGCATAATCTCTTAATTGGATTTGAATCCAAATTATCTGCAAAGTGCAAGCAGCAGCTGCTACATATTCGGCTTTGGCTGTAGATATTGATACGCAGGTTTGCTTCTTTGACTGCCAGCTGGTGATCTTTCCATCATGAACTTGGCAACCTCCAGAGGTGCTTTTGCTATCAATTGAGCATCCACCCAATTCTGAATCAGAATAAGCTTGTATGTAGAACCTTGAATTTGCTGGATACCAAAGACCATATGCAGGTGTGTTGTGAAGATAACGTAAGATTGTTTTAACAGCAGTCAAGTGCGGTTCGCGTGGATCGGATTGATAACGTACACAATTGCACACTGCGAACATTATGTCAGGACGACTGGCTGTAAGGTAAAGCAACGATCCAATCATGCTTCTGTAATTTTGAAGATCAACCTTCGGTTTATCCAATGACGGATTCAACCGGGTACCTGCGGGCATTGGAACCTTCGCAATGGAACAGTTAGTCATTCCAAATCGTTCAAGTAATTTTTTGGTACATTTTTGTTGATTAATGAAAATTCCCTCTTTTGACCGTTTGACTTGTAATCCAAGAAAGAAGTTAATCTTCCCCATCATACTCATATGAAATTTGCTTTTCATTAAATTCTCAAATTCTTTTGTGAGGTTTGGATCAGTGGATCTGAAGATTATGTCATCCACATAGATTTGGACTAACATCAAATGAGTTCCTTCTTTCTTTAGAAAGAGTGTTGGATCCACTGAACCTTGTTTAAAATTTGATTGTTTCAAGAATTTTGTCAAGGTTTCATACCAAGCTCTAGGAGCTTGTTTTAAACTATAAACAGCCTTATCCAATACGGAGCAATGATCAGGATTTTCTTTGTTAACAAATCTAGGTGGTTGTTCAACATAGACTGTTTCCTCGAGATCCCAGTTCAAAAAGGCACATTTAACATCTATTTTATAGACATCAAAGTTTTTATCTGCAGCATAAGCTAAAAAGATTCGAAGGGATTCGAGTCTGGCAACAGGAGCAAAGGTTTCTTCGTAGTCAATCCCCTCCTGTTGACATTAACCTTTAACAACCAATCTTGCCTTATTCCTGACCACATTGCCTTCGGTATCGAGTTTATTTCTATAAACCCATTTGAGACCAACGATTGAAGCATTTGCTGGTTTTGGAATCAATCTCCAAACTTTGTTTCTTTCAAATTCTTCTAATTCCATCTGCATTGCTTCAATGCAGTCTGCGTGATCAAATGCATCTTTAACGTTCTTTGGTTCAATTTTTGAGATAAAAACATTGAACATACACAACTTCGAAGTGTTGTTTAAATCTTGTTGTTTTTTATGAAGTTGTGCATATGTCAAGACCTTATCATGAATGTTATCGATGACAAGTGATTGAGGATGATTTTTCGTCCACTTTTCCAAAGGTGGAAAATTTAGATCAAATTCAGGTGGTCCTTCGGTATTGATTTCTTCTGTATCCAAAGGGTAACCCAAAGTGGATGGAAAATCATCAGTGATTAAGTGTTCTTCATTATTTGTGTTTGTGACATTTGTTTTAGGAGAATTGGTGTTAGAAGAAGTAGAAGCATAGTTAAGAATTTGCTCCCCCTTGACAGCAGCTATTGGTGAGTTTATTCTTCCATGATCCGAAGAATTTGGCATTGAAGCTTCAGGCTCCCCCTGGACAGAAGGATATAGGGACATGATATGAGAGATTTCATTTGAATGGTTGTTGAGACTTGGATTGTTGTGCTCCCCCCTCGAAACTAGATTGACTTGTGGATATATTAGAAGGCTCCCCCTCAACTGAAGATGGTCTTTAAATACTGCTGGTTGGTAAGTCTTCAGGGCCATCTGTGAGCTTGGAAAGTTCAGACACATTATTGTCTGGTGCTTTGACTTCGGAATCCACAGCTCTCACAGGAGGATCAAAAAGAATTTTGAAGTCTTCATCAAAGGTCACTACTGGCATTGCATCCACCATAAGTTTTGGAAAGATAGATGACATTGGGAAGGGATGTTGAGATTTCTTGATGTAGTAGTCATCAAACGAGAGGTTGAAAGTTTCTTCGATCATGCGTGTCCTCTTGTTCATGACCCTGTATGCTTTTGAATTTTGTGAATATCCAAGAAATATCCCCTCATCAGATTTATCATTGAACTTTGTTAGATGATCTTTCATGTTCAGTATAAAACACCTGCAACTGACGATGTGAAGAAATTTGACATTTGGTTTTCTTCAGTGGAGTACTTCGTAAGGTGTGATATGAAACCTCTTATGGATGTAAGATCTGTTCTGAGTAAAGCATGCTGTAGAGATAGCTTCGGCCCAGAAGTACATGGGCAAATTAGCAAAATTAAGCATTGTTCTAGCTGCTTCACATAAAGATCGATTACGTCTTTCAACAACACCATTTTGTTGAGGAGTATATGGTGCTGAGAAATTATGAGTAATCCCCTTATTTTTCAGAAATCCATCAAGAGTTTGATTTTTGAACTCCGAACCATTATCACTATGCACAGTTCAGACTGTCTTTTTGAGCATTACTTCCATGGTCTTGATGAAGTTGATGATTTCCTCTGCTGCATCTGACTTATTTCTTAAGAATAAAACCCATGTGAACATAGAGTAGTCATCCACAATCACCAGAATATACTTCTTTTCCCAATCGACTCCACCACTGTGGATGGACCACAAAGATCCATATATAGAAGAGAAAGAGGTTCGGTGATTTTTGGATTAATCACAGTTGGATGCCTTTGCTTCGTTTGCTTGCCATGTTCACAAGCTGAACAAAGTGAGTCATTATCAAATTTAAGGGCAACATCCCACGAACCAAATCCATTGCCACTAACTTGTTAATATCCTTGAAGTTCAAGAGGGCAAGGCTTCGGTGCCATAGCCAACTAACATCTGAGTTTTCTTTGGATAAAAGACACAACGAAGGCCCACCAGTTATAGGCTTTAGACTTAAGGGAAACATTGATCCCTTTCTTTCTGACTTCTACAGTACCTCCTTCGTAGCTTTCTTCATGATGATACTTCCTTAATTGTTGAAAGTTACTGCATTGCCTGTTCCAACAACCAATTGAGAAATACTCACAAGATTATGTTTTAAGCCTTCAACAAACGCCACTTTATTTATTGTAAATGTCCATTCGTAATTTTGACATAACCACGAATTGGACATTTATCATTGTTACCAAAACAAACATTCCCCGCATCATCCAAAGTTCTGGAATCCCTGAGATACTCCTTCTTCCAGTCATATGTCTTGAGCATCCACTAACCATGTACCATTTAGCATCGTACTGCTCATTTGACATAACCTGCAATCAATCAAGAAGAAGTTGGTACCCAATCAATCTTGGGTCCTCAGGGTAAGCAAAGGATTCTTGAATCCATTTTTCAACAGCCTCTTCAGTTATTTCATTAGCAGTGAGGTTTATCATGTTTTCAGAAGTTTCATGCGAAGAACAAGATGAACCAAAAAATGAATCCGAAGAGCTTTTTGTAAGTATTGATGAGTCCGAAGAAGTTGAAATGTTGGAAACCTTCGGAACCCAAATTTGTTTGGATGATTTAGAATTATTCGTTTTTTAAAGTTTTCTTTGTTTTGGTAGTTTTTGAAGATTTTGATGACCTTGAAGATTTTGATTTTAGAATAAGATTATCTTTCAAGTCATTCCTTTTCCAATTTTGTTTAGATTTTTCAATTGTAGATTTCCTTGACAAGGAACTACACAACATAGAAGTACATAAGTACTCTTCGTATGCTAGTTTGAAATCATTCAATGAAAGATTTTTATCTTTAAACAAGTTCAAATTTTTGTCCAGCCATACGTGAAATGTATCATTCAGATTATTTACTTTTGAAAAAGTTTTCTTTGTGGGTTTTTGATATTTGGGATTTGGAAAATTTGGTTTGGATGGTAAGAAGGTGGGTTTTGAAATTGAGATCTTCGTAACAATAGGTTTTGTTCCAGAGGTAGAAGCCTTTGTATCAGATGGTTTTGTTGGTATGAAGGTTGATTTTCTTTTTACAAGATTTGATGTTTGTTTTCCTTTTAAAGCCATAACTGCTGTTGGTTTTGGTGCTGGTTTTGAAATAACAATAGTAGGTTTTGTTTTAGAAGTGGATGCGAAGTTTTGAAATTCAGGATTTTTCAAAATTTTGGGATTTTGTTTTACGGGTTTAGAAATGGAAGTTTTAGGTTTTGTAACTTCATTTTCAAAAGATTTTGCAAGAGGCACACATTCGTTTGATTCCATCAATTGAAAAACATTCATCTTCGGAGTTACATGTTTGTCCATAACTTGAATTTATTGTAATTTCTTTCAGTATAAACGTGATTCTGATTTTTAACATTCAAAATATGAGTCAAATTCTTTGGAAATTTGTCTTGTTCATAACATAGACGATTGTAAATGTTATGACCATACAAATCTTGTTTACGAACATTGATTTTACTTCCATGTTTTCATTCACTTTGTTTGCAACAATTTTAGAAGATGAGAAGAATCATTCCTAAGTAACTGTGGAATTATCCTCCTCAACTAATTTAACTAAATCATTGTCAATCAAAAGTATACATCCAGGTTTTACAAATATTGAGTTTTTGAAGTATTGAGTTTTTGAAGTATGAAACTTCGGATAAACACACACAACATGACCAATCTTTTTGAACTGTCTTTAAGATAATCTTCATATGAGACACATTCATCAGAAACTTGTGTTTTAGTGTTAACAATTTCCTTGTTTTCATTTGAAATTTCATTTGTTTCATTTTCACAATCAATTTTTGTTTTTCCTTTGTCAACTGAAGACAATTGTAAAATGTCTTCGGAGGGTGAGGTGGATGTGGAGGAAGCTTTCAATATAGACAAAGAGGAACAATCAACTTCCTCCATATCTGAATCACATTTAGAATCATTCTCAGATTCAGTGTCAACAATAACTTCTTATTTATTTTTAATTTGAGGAACATTTTTCTGCAAAATTGATACAATAGATTCACATTCATAGGAAATACTGTCTCAACATTATCAGCAGTTAAGTATTTCTCCACAGAAATCAAGCCATGCATATACGAAGTATTAGGTACTTCGGAACCAGATACAATAGATTCACATTCATAGAACATAATGTCTACATTTTTCAACTTAAATTCTATGAATGGTAACAATTGTCTGTGTTGAACATTACAAATATCAGCAGAATGATAGATTCGAGTTATATGCGAATACAATCTCTTCACAGTTTCACAAAAGATGTTACGTTGTTTCAAGATTACATCGTTATTATTCAAGTATTTCTCTCAATTTTCTTCTAGCACTAGGATTCTTAGGTTGGCTTTTTCTAGGGATAGCTTCAGACTTTCTACTCTCCCCCTCAACTGAAGAATCTCATTCTCGCTAATATTTACCATATTTTTAGCATCAATCAACATTTTGTTCATCACAGAGCACTTGCGTGTTATTTCAGCAATATCAGTAGAAAATTTAGATGCAGGAATTTTAAAGATGAAAGAAGTTTTGATACCTGTTCGGGAATGGTTAGGCGAGCATCCTTTGCCATCAAGCAGAATTCTTCATCATCATCTGAAGACTCTTCGACCCGTATCTTCGGAACTCCTGCATCCTTCTTATCTTCAATCTCCAAACCTTTGTCTCCATCTTCATCATCATCTTCTTTCTCCTCCGATGCATGTTTCTAGAAGCTCTTACCAGCATCATAGGCAATGAAAGCACTATGAGTTGGCTTCCGTACTTTGTCGTCTTCAGAGTCTGAAGACCACACCTGGTATGTTCCCATATTATCTTCCGAAGCCATCAGGGCAAGGTCTTTAGTCTTCTCTCTTGCCTCTTCTAGTTTTCTCGCATAATAAACTTCATCGTTGACTTGGGGTTGCTTTTTATTTGTTTTGCGAAGCATACAATCCTTCGCAAAATGGTTTTTGCCATGACAATAATTGCAATCATACCCAGAATCACCAGTAATCTTCTTCTCTTCAGATCTTTCTTTGGGGGCTTCTGAAGGCTTCGTTTCAGAAGTCTTCAGAGTCGAAGATTTGGTGTTCTCATCCTTCGGTGTGTAGATCTCAGGTTTGGGTTTTGGAGTGTATGAGTTTTTGTTAAAGGTTTTCACGAATGGTTTTCTTGAGCTTGATTTGTTCACAAATGGCTTTTTGAACCTTCGGTTGTTTGCAGCATACAAAGCAACAATTTCTCCATTATCATTTACTATGTATCCATCAAGTTCATATGCTATTTCCTATTCTTCAACATTAGAGACTAGAGCTAATGTTCCTGCATTCTCACTTCTTCTTCCACAAATATCTGGCTCATGAGATTTGATCAGATTATACAAAGCTGCTAATGAATAGGTGTTGATGTTTTCATAGGATTTGATTATCAGCATGACAGGTCGCCATTTTGGCCTTAGACTGTACAGAAACTTGATATTGATTTCTTGTGGACTTCGGGTCTCACCATACTTTTCTAGAGTGTAAATCAGCTTGCTATAACGTTCATATGCTTGTTCCAAAGTTTCATTCTCTAGTTGTTTGAAATTTTTGAACTCTGTTAGCACTTCTTGAACAACACTTTGTTGAAGAGTGTTGTCACTAGCAAATCTAACTGCTAGGAAATCCCAGATCTCCTTGGCGGATTTTGCACCAGAAATATGATGTCGAACATCTGGACCAAGTCCACTTCTAAGTTCTCTCATGGCTCTTTCATCATTTCTGACCTTCTTCAAGTTTGCAACAGTAAGTACTTCGACATCCTCTCCATCTTCTAGAAGGAATCGACCTTTAATGCCTGTATGAGGTCCATCTCTAACAGAGCTCCAAATATCCTTTTCTTCAGCCAGTCCTTCCAAATAATCTTTCATACGATGTGACCAATAGTCATAATAGGTTGGAACGAGAACAGAATCCTTAGAGGAAGAGCCAATTAGATTGGCATAATTCAGCATGTTTGCATATCTAGTTGTTGAATCAGTCACTTTGATTGAGTTATCAGCAGGATCTTTTCTGAAAAACAAGTAATAGAGATTGAATACAATTGCGGAAACCTAGATCTAGGAAACAATTTAGATTCATAATGGTATTAATAAGAACAGGACTTTATCAACGAGTTTTCGAGCTGAATCTGCTCTATACCACATGTTAGATATATGATTCAATTAAAGACTAAATATGATTAAGTGTTACGAAGGATTGATTCAACACAACAGGAATTACAAACGATAATAATTAAGAGATAAGATGAACACACGTAATTGAATAGAACAGGAGCCTTAGAGGAAGAGCCAATTAGATTGGCATAATTCAGCATGTTTGCATATCTAGCTGTTGAATCAGTCACTTTGATTGAGTTATCAGCAGGATCTTTTCTGAAAAACAAGTAATAGAGATTGAATACAATTACGGAAACCTAGATCTAGGAAACAATCTAGATTCAGAATGGTATTAATAAGAACAGGACTCTGTCAACGAAGGATTGATTCAACACAATAGGAATTACAAACGATAATAATTAAGAGATAAGATGAACACACGTAATTGAATAGAACAAGTGTCGAATGCTTTCGTATTACGATTTAGGGTTTTACAATTGGGTGAATCTCAAGCACCCTTGACATAGATGGTATCACTGATATTTATACTGAATCAGTGATACCAATAGTACAAAAGATTTACAGAATATTCTATCAGTGTACTATACAATAAGAGAACAGTATCATGCAACACATAGACCGGAAAACACGCGTACAGTGGATAAGGTTGTTCCTTGAAAGCCTTTGGATCCTTCAGAATAAATCCTTTGGAGTCTTCAGGCTTTGGGGTCTATCTTCGCAGTCTTCTAGGCCTTCAGAAGAGGTAAGCACTTCATCAAAAATTATTCTCAACATAATAACAAAACATCAATATGGCGGAAGACTTAACAATATCATCTCACATAAATATCCAAGAACATAATACAGGATCATGCAATACATAACAATTATTGCAACTAAAAGATTAACAAATTTGTACCTCAACTAATCTCCTTCTTTGAGAATAAGTTAATGCCAATTTGTATTAGATGAAAAAGATCCAAAGTAGAATCCCTCTGATGATTCACACCCAAGAACACAAGAAAACCAGAAAGACAGAAGTTCCTATAGAGAGGAGGCAAGAGATCACAAACCCTAGAAGGGTTTGTGATTTTCGCCAAAAGAGGAGGGAAGGGAAAGGGATGCTTAGGGTTTGATCTGTAAGCCTTTATTTATACCGGAGGGCTCCTAAGGTTTAAAACTTAAGGAGCCTCCTTACACTTCACTCCTGGACTTGTTTCCATTACTTTAACACTTTAATTAATCACAATCCAATCCCTATAATTAATTCCTTTAAATTATTTCCAAATTAATTAATTAATTAATTACCAATTAGTGTCTAATTATTTTATCATAACATAAATTAATAAACTAATTTTTCCCGCCTTATTTCTGTCACGATTTGTTTTTATTGGGTCGTGAGGCCAACCCAAGAGGACCCTGCTATTATTAGAAATATCACCAACAGTTAATGACATTGGACACTATTTCCAATACTCTCCTACTTCTTCATGCAATAAACTTTGGATGGTTTAATACTTTCTAACAATCAGCAGAGAGTATGCCATCCAATGCAACTGTTAGACTCTGATAAACGTCAGGAGACGACCCTCGGATAAGTGATCAGTTACTCCTCTGTTCTACAAGATATCATTATGAACCTATGACATGGATAAGGTAAATATGAATGGTTCAAAATTCTATTTCCTGATAGAGATTTATGATGACCATATCAGACTACTGAATTAAATACATTAATTTAGTCAGAACTCGACCGAGTACATTAATGACAACATTAAATCATCGAGGGCCCCACAGATATCACTTCTCCATGTTAGGGCAGAAAGAACATATAAACCTTGACTACGTAGTTCATGTCTACTCATCATGTCATACATGAATATAACCTTTATAACTTCCAGTTACGGACAACATTTGAGTAGACCAATGCATAACAGACTTGTAGAGAAAAAACCTCATGTATATCAGTTTGAAGAATAAGAGATATTATCATCTGAGTATTACTTGTGACTTAATCCATGAAGTAATCTCTAGTTGTTCTAATACTTGAGTCTTTTGTCAAGTACTAATAAGTGAGTCGCAATCTCCATGCTATGTCTAATCACTATAGACAATCTACTAACACTCTATAAAGTCCTAAATCACTACTTGCTTCCAAGAGTATGACCGATTGTGGAAGTTTGAGTAAATTAATACTCGGGAAGCGAGTTTTAAACATGCAAAACGAAACAAAGTAATAAATTAATGTAAATGGTAGCAATCCAACTCATTATCAAGTCACAGCAAGATAATAACCAAATCAGATACAATTTAAATTATTTAGATGTTACAAATTATCAAACTAACAACTAAAACACTTATGTCATTGACACGTCGCAGTCGTTGATGCGGTCAAATAAGCAAGATTTAACTGTACCCGTCCACTAGCTAGTAATACGTAAGGGTCGAACCATGGAGTCAGTGGACGACATTCTGTGTCAAAACTTGACCAATCTATAGTGTCATTCTATAGATGGTTTCTGTTCGTACATTTAAAGAACAAAAAAACTCGAAAATGTGAAAGACGAACTATTCATCTAAACTTAATTTTGAATCACACTCGATCATAACAATCTGATTTCGATATCCAAATCAGAAATCAGAAACCAAACAATCCAAACAATCAAACCAAACGAGAACGATTATCGAAACCGAAACTATAAACGAACATAAAATAACTTCAAACCGAACTTGCATTAGAATAAAACCCTGAATCAGAGCCGAATGCTTCTAAAAATAGGAATGAAATCCAATCCATGTGGTCAACGGTGTTCTACAATCAAGAACCCTTGATCGCACGTACTAACAAAAACCGAAAACGAAATGAAATAATAACGAAAACTACCAAACTACCAACTACGAATCATTAAGCTACGAATTTTGAGTCAAAGATGTCTGAGTTCCACTCAAAGGTTGGATCTTCGCTCCCGAATCACGAACCGGGACCCTCTATTTATAGTTGCAAATTTTGCCTACACGCGTCGCGGTATAGGCTTATACGCGGCACGACTTATCTTGAATGCCTGTTTCTTCGCAGTTTGAATTTCAAATCGTCACCCGATGTCACAACTTACCGCGTTGCGTCGCTCATATGAGTACGTGGCGCGCATGTTACTTCGACCTGAAGTAGCCCTCTTTCCATACTTTGCCAAAACTTGCATTTTTTACCCTGTATTTCCTGCAATTTGAAACAAGCACCCTCGGCACAAAACGTGAGTAGTATCGTATTTTCATAAGTATATTTCATTCAAAACTCGGCTCAATAATGACTATAATACTTGATATTACTTGGGGTTATCTAACAACCCACACTTGTGCCTTGCTTGTCCCCAAGCTAGTAGAGTTTTTAACAAATTCTAACAAAGACCCAAACATTTTTTAATATCTTCAGTTTCAAAGTTTATTGTATTCAAGAAGTTAGATGAAAATGATTTTTGAAAAAAAAATACCAAAATACCCTTTGGGATTCATGACTTTCATAGATAACCCTTGATTGCAAATTTTCGGTTCACAACTGTGCAAACTTACTCGTTCAGATTCTAAAGACCGTTAAGGAATTATCCAGATTCTAAAGACCGTTAAGGAACTATCCCAGACCAGATGATCTTAGGTAGTGAGGTGCATAAATGTATATGGGCCACCCTTTTCAGACCTACTTGCTCAAACAACAAAGGCCACTGATTGATACTTCCCTCTGGCATCCCAATCCTAAGATACTCTAAATCCTGAATTTTCTAACTTTCAAACACTCAACTTATTTTAACTCAAACTAGCATGGTAACAAATAAACAGTATCTATTGAAAAATACCACGGAACTATAACATTCAAAATCTATTTGTTTCCAAGTTACAGTTTCTTAAAATTTTTTGAAAATTGATAAAAATTTGAAAATTATTGAAAATTATGACTTTTTCGCAAGAATTAAAAAAAATGTTTTCGACCGTCCCCAACCCACACTTTAAACCGTACAACGTCCCCATTCTACAAAAAATGAATCAAAACAAGGGAGAAAAGAGTTATCCCTTTGAACGGCAAATTGCTTGACTATCGGATGTGTACTTAACAGGGTGATTGTTTGCGTATCTTGGTACATTTTTCAGGGAGTTGGGGCGCAGCAGTGAACACGCCTGGCATAACACAAGTGGTACGGTGACCCCACACTTGCGTTATGCAACTCCATGGTTGATTTCGTAGGTAGCTTGCAACACAAACACACTCAAACAAATATTAAAACAATAACTGCAAACAACTAATTGTAAAGGTTTATTTACAGAAATTTTCAAAAAGAACGAAAATACTATCACTCATCATCATGGTGCGTCCCAGATGCACCAGCCTCGTCATGATCTGTGGTAGGTAAGGGTGGCGGCTCTAGCCTGGCCTGGAGAAGGAGTGCCTGCTATGACTTTGCAATCCATCGCACCTATACCTCCAGTCTCGTCAATGTCGCTGTCAAATCTCGCAGTGCAACCTCGACGTCTATAGGCTGCTGCCCTGGCTGTGGTTGTGGTGGGACAGCTGGTGCGACTTTCCTCCTCCTCACGGGTCTCTCTACCTGCTCCTCAACCTATGGCTCTGCCTCCTGGGCTCTGGGACGTCGGGCTGGAATCTCGGGTGCAATCTTGTACTCACCCTACCTCCTCATCCGTACCACCCGCATTGTCTTCAAAAACTATGCCTAAATGAGGCTGGGTGGCTTCGGCCTCATGCCGATCGTGATGTCACCTGTAAGGATGTTATAGGGTCACGCCAGCCTCGTGATATAATGTCCGCCGGTCATCCAGCTCCCCTCCATATTCCTCATGGTCTTTGTTGTCAAAAAGACAGCCAATGTATGAGGCAGGTTGAGAAACCTCGTCGGGTCGGTGAGGACCCACATGTAGAACATATCCTCACGTGGCACGGTCTCACTCCCCATCCAATGTGCAATCATCGAGGAAATGATCCAGTGCATAATGTGGTGCAATGGGGAGCGAAACTGGCTCTCCTTGGCCTTCCAGCCTCGAACCAGTCATTGGACATTCGTGCCCAAATGACCTCATCAAACTTTATCTATGGCTGCTGGATCATGCAAGCATCCAGAAATGGCTGAAAGTGGATGCTCTCTATCTCTACACGGGTATAAATCCCTGTGCGTCGGGAAAACTCACGCATGGTGCAATGCCGACTTTACCCACTGAGCCTGGATGTAATGATGGGTAGTGGGCTCATCGGATCCGGGCTCGTATCGGCAAGTGGAGAAGAACTTTAGCATGAGCTCTTTGTATGAAATGTCCTCCTCCTAGGCCATCAATCTCTCCCAACTTCGACATGTAAAGGTGTGTGCACCCTCCGGGTGTGTCCAGGTGTGGTGTAGGAATGGTAGGAGCTAATCCCAGAGTCTACCTCTACCAAGAACTTCCGGTCAAAATGCAATGCCTGCTGAAGCACCCGTGTGTTCACAGTTTGCAATCACGCCCTATACATATAAGTGTCCTCCAGTGCCTCTAGAAATCTCAAGAAATGATGCTCCAGTACATATGGTACTCTGGCTGGGCATGGGCGAGCCATATGTGCGAAATGCATAACAGAAAGAAAGATTGCAAAATTAGTCCTTTACGCGTCGTGGACAAAATTCCACGTCGGTTCAAACCACGCGACGCTGCGCATCAACACGTCACGATGCGTCGTATGACTCTACTCCTCCAACTCAAATTTCACCTGCTTTTGTTCCCACAAACACATGCAAAGGGTCTGGCTAAGATCCCTAGGGTGTAAATTTTACGAAAATGGCACCCAAGAGGTCGGCATTGATGGTTTTTCTAAATTTGCAAAAATAACCCTATTTGATCCAATTCTAGCTCTAATTGTATGCACCAACTTCATTTAACTCGTTCAGATTGACGTACCTCAGTTGCAGAACACAAGTGTGCAAGGAAAATCATGAAAATATCAACAAATTTGAAAGCGTTGTTCATCCACGGCGTGTAATAGTGTTTGTGTAAGAGAAGAAAGAGTTACCGCTTGAAACCCTTTATCCGATCGAGGTCCACGGTGCGAAGGACATCGGACCGTGGCGCGCTCTCTTGTGAGAACCCCTACGTATCAGGTTCTCCCATTTTCCCACGTGGTGTACTAAGATTTCTCGCAATGCATACCCCAAACTTCACTTTGTTCATTATAACTCGATTTACGCCATACTTCCAAGATGATGATAGTGGTACTACGATCCTTAATTACTAAAAACAACTAAAAGAAACATAAAAACCCCTAAATTACCACGAATGGGTTGCCTCACATGAAGGGCTAAGTTTGACGTCTTCAGCCAGACCGTGGTGCCCTTACTTAGCCTTCAGTAAAAGCTTGTCCATCCTTGGGGCGATGTCATGGACTAATGTTGCCATCAATGTCATTAATTGGGTGATTTGGTCCCCCATTTGGCCTATAAAGTGTTGTTGTGCTTCCAAAACCTGTGCCACTTTTTCTTCATGACATCTCACCCTTCTCGCAAATGCTTGGTTCTTTCTTTCCATCATCTTAATTACTATTGAAAGGTGTGGTCTCTCAAGAGGATCAGGTGTATGCCTTTTGCCTTCCAACGTATAACCTCTTCCTTTCCTTCTCTTTCTCGTGTTTTATTTTCCTATTCCTTTCTTCTGATGTCTGTCCTCTGCATCATTAGAGGCCTAATTGTCCTGTGAGGATTCTTATATCCCGGTGGAAAAGAAAGTAGACATCCAAACATATTTTATCTTCTTCTTCTTGTCGAACATGATATCCACGCCACCCGTCTAGAATCCATAATTGCTCCTGCTGTGGCTAAAAATGGTTGTCCTAAAATCAAAGCAGGTGGTGAGTCTTGCTGGCTTTCATATTCGATCACCAAGAAGTCCACTGGATAGAAGAAGTCTCCAACTTTCATAACTATGTTGGTCAGTTTGCCTCTAGAGACCTTAGTCGATTGGTCGGCCAATTATAAGATTGTTTTGGCTGGTTATAATTCCTTATTTTTGTATTGGTCGTACAAATGACTAGGCAAAACATTTACACTTGCCCCTAAATCCAATAGAGCATCTCTTCTAACTGTATCACCAACAGTCACGGTGATGTAAGGTGTACCAGAGTCTTTCTCCTTTTTGGGTAATCTTGGCACTGAAGGCTTTTTCAGGCGTTAGGATCTTTGTCTTTTCCTTCTCCTCGCATATTTCTTTCAGGATCTTGGAATCACCCAGTGTGTCCTTCAATTAGTCCAGGGGAGGCTGGTTGATAGGGGATTTTCCAGATGTATTTCATTTCTATGCTTTAGCAGCCTTCTTTTTCCTGATTGCAGCTAGTGCTGGCTGCTCGCCCTTACGAGTAACCTCATCCTTGTCTTCCGAATCGAAAATATGTTCTGTCTTCACATTTCTCCATACATTCTTGGCTTCAAAACTCTCCAAAGCATTTACATGTTCTTTTACTGCTCGTTGAGTATGGTTAGGATTAACTTTAGTATTACTAGGAATTTTTCCATCTTCACTCTTCCTTGTGTTCTTAGCGATTTGACGTTCTATATTGGTGATGGATTTTGCGTTGGTTTTAGCTTGTTGATCGACTGAAGTCAAAAAATTGTATATCTTATCCAACTTTTGAGAGTCAGTCACCTGGTTGGTGTTACTATTGCTTGATCCTATGTTGCTATTGTTGTTTGGGCCGTTATTGTTATTAACAGGCTGATATTGTCGTGACTGATCCTGAGATGGCCCATGGTGATTACCCTATCGATTATTATTGTATTGCAGGCTGTTATTGTTGTAATTACCACCATAATTATGGCCCCCTTGATTTTATGACCTGTATGGTCGTTCATTATTGTTGTTGTGGTATTGCCCTTGACCATACACTTAGTTGACCTCTTGGGTGCTTGGTCCTTGTTAACTGTGTTGTTGCTAGTTCGATGGTCCATGTTGTATCGTGGCTAATAATCGATCGAACTTCCTGTTAAGGTCTCCGATCTCCTTCTTCACTTCCTTTCTCCAATCATTATCCATGCCTACTGGTGTTGCTGACGAAGTATTGACAGGTTTCCTTGCTGAATAATTGGTTTTGGAGCCATTGCTTAGCTACTCTAGGAATCTCCATGCTGTCTTAGATTCTTGCATCATGATCGTACCTCCAGATGATGCGTTGATCATAGCTTGGATTGTGTTGTCAACACCATTATAGAAAAACTTAACTAGTTGTCATCATGGGAACTCATTGTGTGGACACGAGCGTAACAGCTCCTTTAATCTCTCGAAAGCATCATGAAATGCTTCTCCAGGCTTTTGATGAAAGTCTTGTATGGCCCTTCTTATCTCAGATGTCTTACTTGTAGGACAGAACTCTTGCAAGAACTTTGTCTTCAGCTACTCCCAAGTTGTGATACTGTTAGCTGGCAGCGACGTGAACCAGTACATAGCCTTAACCTTGAGTGTGAATAGAAATAACCTAAGCCTAAAGAAGTCTCTGTTGTCATTCCTAGGTATATTTTCATTGGGAATATCTAAGTACTCATGAACGTGGTTATAAGGATCATCCTGGTTATAACCCCTTAATTCAGGCAATACTCTTAACAATTTCAGCCTAATCTCTGCTTGGCAATCTGCATTTTCAAGAAAAAATATAGGCGAAGCGTCATCTTACTCCCGTGGTTGGAAGTGTGATGCAACCGACTACCCAATCGGTTGTGCAAAATAAAGCTGAGGAACGATATTACCATTATTGTATAACTCATTGTTATAATATCGTTGTCCTTGCCATTGAATTCTGTGTTGCTGCTGCTGTCGTGGAGGTCCTCGACCTTGATTCCACTGGTTATTGTTTTAATTATGGTCGGGCATCCAACCATCGTCTCTATCTTCGTACTCCAAGTCTCCCAACTGAGGCCTAGTGTTGATATTGTTGTTGTACTGGTTGGTGTGGTATTGGTTGTGGAATCTGCAGTGGCTGGCATTGGCGTGGAGCACCATCACTTTCGTACTCCCCACGTCGGCACAGTTGCTACAGAATTTACAACTTGGGCTAGGAATAGGTTGACTAACCGGTGGAACTACAAGCTGAATGCATGGTGGAAGAGACACAGGGGGTAAAATGGTGCCAACACCAACACTCGTGGAAGCTCCATTGGTATTTACAGTAAATGAGGGCACACTCGGATGTCCCCATGTTACCTCGCTATGTAGCTCATGGGTAACATCCTCAATCAAAACATCGTCAGAACTCATTTTGAATAAACGTTTGCGAACACGATTTCTTTGCACGGTTCTTTCGATCTCAGAATCAAACAAAAGAGGTGATGTTACTTCACCTTGACGTGTACGCATGCACAGAATGCAAACAACCATCAGAAACAATCAACTATTAAAAACTATCAAGAAAACAAATGACTGACACAATATAACACATAGTACCCCGGCATCGGCGCCAAAACTTGACACGTGGTAGTCGTTGATGCTGTTAGGATTCTGGTTGTCATGAGATTTGACATCCGAAGTACATGTGTTCCTTTCCGAAATTAGAAGATGATCCGAAGCGAGAGGTTGAACTGAAGTTGGTTTACTTATCAGAAGACAGTTATATTTTGTACTTATCTTTTGTTTAGAGATAATGTCTAGGGTTTTATACTTATCTGAAACTAATAGGATTAAATGTTTATCCTATTAGATCTTAGTATTTAAACACCCTCAACCCTAGATGTTTAGTACGTACTTTTTGCACAGTCGCATTATTCTTTGTAACGTTCTTCATAGTTGCTCATCATAAAGATTTGGAGCACTATCTTTTTACATAGAATATAATCATTCGACTGGTTGAATATTCATACACTTGTGTTCTTGTTATTTGCTTTTGTTCTTAATTTGATCTTACAAGTGGTATCAGAGCGGGTTGTTTGCTGATCTGACATTGAGATTAATCTACTTTCTTTGATTTGTGGTTTCAAATTGTTCTTGAATCCACTCTTTCGTGTTTCAGAGTTTTAATCTAGATAATTTTCCAGCGACGATCTCAAACTTTCAGTGGCCTACAACACGAACAACGCAATGATGAACTACGTAGCCTTACTTGGTTCCAGCAACAAGGCACCCATGTTTATTCTTGAACACTACGATCAATGGGCTGATCGTTAGAGGATCACTTATATGGTATCGACAAAGATCTTTTAAGATCATTGAGGGAAGGTCCTTTTATTGCTAATGTTCAAACTAGATTTGCTGCTAAATCTGGTGAAGCTACAACTCCTCCTGTTGATACTGAAGTTGTTATTGCTGCGAAAAAGAAGAAGATCGAGAATGACAAGAGATGCATGCGCGAATTCAAAAGTGGTCTACCTCCTATCGCCTTCAACCTGATCTGAAGGTCAAAATCAGCAAAAGAAATTTGGGACAAACTGAAGATGCGATACAAAGGTAGTGATGTCATGAAAAAGAGCATTGTCAACAACATTCTGGCTGATTTCAGAAACTTCAAACAACTGGACTATGAGAAGATTGATCAGACATTCGAAAGGTTTACTGATGTGGTTTATGAACCGGAGAAATATGGAGTTTCAAAGACTTCGCATGAAACAAACTTTCGGTTCATTCAGTGTCTCTGAAGGGAATGGAAACAGATCACCATGATGGTGAGAGCTCATGAGAAGATCAACTCATATTCTCTTGAAGAACTCTATAATATGCTCAAATCATACGAGTATGATGTTTTAGATGAAGCTGGTGATCCACCCAATGCTGGCTCTCTTGCTTTTGTTTCAAAAACTGAATCCGATGAGGTCACTGATGCTGATGATGAAGGTGATGAGGATGAAGAAAGTGATACGACGGCTCTATACTCCAATAACAGCAAAAACTTTCAGAAACGGCCACTGAACACACCCAATTTCAATCGAAATTTCAATAATGGAAAGCAGCCAATAAAACCAGCTGAACACTCCAAACCTAAGTCTGATGTAACACCTCAACCAGAAAAGAAGTTATTAGGTGATTCTGGATACGATTGTAATTACTGCTATGGAAAGAATCACATAGCCAAAGACTGCATGCTGAAGAAGGTAAATGAGAAAAAGGAAAGAGTCAAAGATGAAGCGTACTATACGAAGAAGCTAGAAGAGGTTCGTGTGAAGACTCCAAGCCTGTCTCTCATTGCTCCTAATAGCGGTGATGGCACTTACCAGATTTTGTCATCTGGTTCGGATGACGATGAAATTCGCAAACCTACTCATGGGGCAATGTTTGCTACACATATCGGCCATGGTATATGGTCTAAAGATGAGAGTTAGGATGAAGAGGAAGAAAGCAAGATTACAGGTGTCTGTCTGATGGCACAAGGAACAAACTCTTCGTCCAATGCTCGCGTTACAATTCCAGAACAGGTATCACTCTTACTTCAAAACTTTAGTGTTCCTGAAGAACTTTTTATTAATGACCTTAACGAAATTACTTATGACTGTCTGCATATGAATCAACTACTTGTTTCAGAAAATAGTGATGCATATCAGACAAAGGAGGAAGTAACTTCACTCAAGGGCAAGCTAGAAGGAATGCATGGGGCACTAGAGAAGAGTCAATTAAGAATAGATATTTTAGAAGAAAGTATGGAACAGTACATGAAAAATAATAAATTATTACTGAAACAAAGGAATATTTTTTGTGAAACTGCTAAACGATTATATGCCTATATTACACGTATTTATTATTCTTCGGATATTGCTTTAAATCATCACAAAAAGTTGTTACCTTTTATTGAGTTTAAGTTACAAGATGTAGATTCTCTTTCATATGAATGTGAATCTATTGTTTCATCTATTGAAAATCCAAACCCAACTTATGCTCATGGTATTGTTCCATTTGAAAATTTTTTAAGTTCTAATGATCTATTAAAGTAATGGATAAGTCTCTACCCACAATTCCTCTAGCAACTAAAAGTAATTCTGAGAATGTTATTGTTAATGCTTCCTCAGTCTGTTCTTCAAATAAATCTGAATCTTGTGCAACTAAAGAAAGCAACATTACTTCTCAAAAGAGCTCTTCTGAGGTTACACAGGATTCTTCGGATGATAAATCAAAAGCTTTTCAAATTCTTAATACTTCGGATAAATACTCAAAATACATTGTTGATAAATCCAAAAGACTTGTCGAACTAGCATGTATGTATCCAAAGGTTGCAAACTTCAAAAACACGGTTTTTATTAAACAATGTGTAAAACTTGAAGACAGTTGCGAACTTCTTTCGCTTATGAAAGAAGACAATGTGAATGTCACAGCTGAAGGCTTTTTCTCGTCTGATAAAATGCTTGAAAATACTTTAAATGCAGAAATGGAATTTAAAATCAATAAACGAAAACAAGACATGTATAAGATGAAAAATACCTTCGGACGTCGTAATAATAAAAAAATTTCAAATAATCGCAGTTTTTCAAATAATCGACATTTTTCAAATAATCGAAATTTCACAGGAAATCAAAATCAAATTAAGACTCAAACTTCCGTTGAAAAACAGAAACGATTTTATGATAACAGACGAAGGAAAAACTATCGTGATTCTCAAAACAAAAGGAAAGCCTTTCAAAATCAACAAAAATCATTTACTGTCAAAAATTCTTCAAGAAAATCACAAAATACTGTTTTTAAACCAGCAAAACCAATATGTTCAAACAATAAATACGAAAAACCAACAAAGAAAAATTTTACCAAGGGAAGCAACCTGGTTGACACGTTTCATGTGTGGCTAGACAAGAACATGGATTTGTTCAAAGATAAAAGCTTAACCATTCAAGATTTTGAAAATTGTTTATGAAGAGTTTCTATGCGAATCCACTCAATGTGGTACTTCGTCTGGAAACACTCTCTTATCGAAACAAAAATGGGTTCCCATAAAACCACACACACTTTCACCATTGAGTCCCAAAGTACAAAATCCAAAGAAAATTTTAAAATGGGTTCCGAAGGTCACTAAAACACAAATAGACAAACCCTCTATCGTGTCCAATATTGCTTCAACTTCTGGCACCAAAAAGGATGATATGGTTGCATCATGGGTCTATGACCCGAATACTTACCCTCAAGGACCCAAGCCATGTTGGGTACCTAAACTTACTCTCTAAATTGTAGGTAATGATCAATGAGCAGTACGATAAGGAATGGTACATCGACAGTGGCTGCTCATGACACATGACGGGGAGGATTGAGTATTTAAGGGATTTCAGAAGTTTAGAAGAAGGCAAAGAAGTGAAATTCAGAAACAATGAAACATGTCCCATAAAAGGGTATGAGAAGATAACCAATGGCAAATTTACTATCAATTGAGTAGCATATGTAGAAGGACTAAAACACAATGTAGTCAGTGTTTCTCAACTAGTTGTGGGGACTGGTTTAAAAGTGTCATTCGATGAAGCTGGTAGTATAATTAAGAAGAAAAAGACCAAAGAAGTCTTGCTAAAATCAAAAAGGAAGGGTGAAATGTATCCACTGGACATGAAGCCAATTGTTGGGATACTTTCCATCTGTCTACTCTCAAAAGCTCCTTTGGATCTCAGCTGGTTATGGTATCAGAGGCTATCTCATCTGAACTTCAAGAACATCAAAAAGCTGGTTGCTCTTGATCTTGTCTGAGGCATGCCTACACTGAAGTTTGACAATGATACTTTGTGTGCTTCTTGCGAGCATGGGAAGCAAAAACGACAAGGTCATCTGATTACCATAGACTCCAAGATCACCGAACATCTTGAACTGCAACACATTGATCTTTGTGGTCCTTCAACGGTTGAATCTCTTGGTGGAAAGAAATACATATTAGTTATCGTGGATGACTTCTCACGATTCACTTGGGTAATATTTCTACGACAAAAGTTAGATATACCTGCAGAACTCATTGCCTTCATTAAGCAAATCGAGCTTCATCTAAAGAAACCAGTACGAGCTATCCGAAGTGACAATGGCACTAAATTCAAAAATCAAACTATTGACTCGTATCTGAAGGAGAAGGGCATCACTCATAATTTTTCTGCCCCTATACTCCACATCAAAATGGAGTGGTTGAGCGAAGAAATCGGTCTTTATACGAAGCTGCAAGAACAATGCTTGACTATGCGAATCTTCCAATGTACTTCTGGACCGAAGCTGTTGCAACTGCATGCTTCACTCAAAATCGATCCTTCATTCATAGACGATTCAACATCACTCTGTACGAAGTCATTAACAAAAGGAAACCTAATGTAAAATTCTTCCATGTATTCGGTTGCCGATGCTTCATCATGAAACTCAAACCCAGTACTACGAAGTTTGCATCTAAATCCAATGATGGTGTTTTCCTTGGCTACGCACACTCTGCGAAAGCATATCGTCTACTAAATAAGAAAACAAGGAAGATCGAGGAAACTTTCAATATGACATTTGATGATCATTATATCAAGAAATCAGAGACACTCTTTCCTCGTTCCTCCATTTTTCCAAAAAAACCAATCGAAGTTATACATCTGGACTCTTTCAATCTTGATTTCTCTTTCCTATTTGATAGTCCTGATCATGCAATAGATGCTAAATCAAATGCGAAGGACAATAATATACCAGAAATCAACAAGCTCACCGACGATCATCCCACAACTGACACATCAAAGGATAAGCCATCTTCGATTAAGAGGGAGTCTGAGAAAACTAGCCAAAATGATCCTTCGGTTGAGGGGGAGTGTGAGACATCCAACACAAAGTATCCTTCGGTTGAGGGGGAGTATTCACCTTCTGCATCATCCAATGATACGAAGGATTCTTACTCAAAAGAACCACCAAGCTCATCATCAAGACAAACCTCTTCTCAATTCGAGGGGGAGTCCTCTGACAATGCAGCTTCTGTTGAGGGGTAAGCAACCAATTCGAAACACTACGCCTGAAGATAATCAGTCAACTTCGGATTATCCATCTGATACAGAGGAAGTACATGGAGAAACCCTGCCAGAATATGATCCTGCTTACCCTCCTCTTGAAAAATAGACAAGAGATCATCCGAAGACTCAGGTAATTGGTAATCCAGATGAAAAGGTACTTACTCAATCTCAATTAAAAGCAAAGAAAAATGAATTAAACAAAAGATCGGACTTGTGCATGTTAGTGTTTTTATTTCAAAAGTTGAACCTAAAACGGTAAAAGAAGCTTTTCAATATGCAGATTGGGTTGAGGCCATGCAGAGTGAGTTGGCTGAATTTGAACGAAACAAGGTGTGGCATTTAATTCCTAAACCAACCAACTCTTCTGTAGTAGGTCTGAAATGGGTTTTTAGAAATAAACTTGATACAGAAGGTAACATTGTACGAAACAAAGCTAGACTCGTTGTCAAAGGATATTGCCAACAGGAGGGAATAGATTATGATGAAACCTTCGCTCCTGTTTCCCAACTTGAGTCCGTCTGAATCTTTTTGGCATTTGCTGCCCAAAAAAACTTTGATGTCTACCAAATGGATGTCAAATGTGCCTTTTTAAATGGCGAACTTGAGGAAACAGTGTATGTGGAACAACCACCTAGTTTTATAAACGAAAAATATCCAAATCACTGTTATATCCTTGACAAAGCAGTCTACAGGCTAAAGCAAGCACCAAGGGCATGGTAGGAAACTTTAACCAAGTTTTTAAAACAATCAAACTTCAAACAAGGTTTTGTTGATCCCACTCTCTTTCGAAAGAAAGTTGGTAATCATCTCATTTTAGTTCAAATCTACGTGGATGATATCATCTTCGGATCAACAGACCCTGATCTTTCAAAAGATTTCGAAACCTTAATGAAAAGCAAGTTTCAAATGAGCATGACGGGGAAGATAAATTTCTTTCTCGGACTTCAAGTTAAACAAACATCCGAAGGCATCTTCATAAACCAAGAAAAATATACACGAAGCCTTTTGGAAAAATTTGGGATGGAAAACTGTTCAAATGAGAAGGTTCCCATGGCTGCTGGTACAAGACTCACATCTTCGCTTGACAAACCGGCCGTCGATCAAAAAGTCTACAGGAGCATGATCGGTTCTTTACTATACTTAACTGCCAGTCACCCAGATATCATGTTCTCAGTTTGTAATTGTGCACGATATCAGGCAAACCCAAGAGAACCCCATCTAGCTGCAGTCAAGACCATCTTTCGCTATCTACACCGGACTCCTTCTCTTGGATTATGGTACCCTGCCAACTCAGGCTTCTTTCTTCAAGCCTACTCGGATGCTGATCTGGGAGGGTGTGCACTGGATCGTAAAAGCACTTCGGGTGGATGTTAGTTTCTAGATGGCAAGTTCATCAGCTGGCAATCGAAAAAGCAAACGTGTGTTTCTATCTCCACAGCCGAAGCCGAGTACATAGCTGCGGCTGCATGCACTTCTCAAATGATTTGGGTTCAAAGTCAGCTCCGTGATTATGCTATCCACATGCGAAGAATACCTCTATTCTATGACTCACAAAGCGCCATACGAATCTGTCATAATCCTGTCCAGCATTTAAAGACGAAACACATTTCTCTCCGATATCACTTCATTAAAAGGCATGTAGAGGAAGGAAATATTGAGGTTCATTTCGTTCATACGAATGATCAGCTGGCAGATATCTTCACCAAAGCCCTTGATGAAAAAGCATTCACACTAATCATTCGTGGGCTAGGCATGCTTGAGTCATCAGCAGTTCCAGTCACATAATCAGCTAAGTACCATCAACCAAATATCTTTGTAAATTTTTTCTTAAACAAGTTTAAGTTTTTTTTCGTTCAGTAAAATTTTAATTTTTCTTACCTTTTTTTAAGTTTTTTTTAAAGAAATTTTTTAAGTTTTTTATCAGAAGGGATACTATTCATAACCGAACCTTCGTTTCCGTTCAGATGATGTTTTAGTAAAAATACTCAGAGTAAATGTTACAATGAGTTACTGTTCACATCCGACGCTTCGGTTCGCTTCTAATTACACTTAAATTCTGACTTCTGCTCATAGCAACGTATGTTATTTTCGTCCGAATCCAAATATTGCAAAATTCCAATATACACTTAAAGGACAAAACGAGGATTTTAGAGTCTGTTAAGCATATCCCATCGCACTAAGGGATATTTGGGACTCAAATTGCAACATTGGTAACACTTCGAATGATCTGATCATGGTTAAAGACCTTTTGACATGTCCATACTTCGTATAAGACTGCATGTAACCGTCATATCTTACTTGCACCCAGTGGTTCTTCCCTTCGCACAAGCACATAACTAATCAAAAAGACTTGAGCTTTTCAGGAAAAATCTCAAGTGTTGCGGGGTAATAAACAACTGACACCTCTTGAAACGAAGAACAAAAAATTACACTTGCATGTTAACTTTACTTATGGGATATTTACTGTTCAATATTAAAAATCCATTTACGCAAGTTTCCCCAAAAGAAAAAGCTGATACAACTGAAATCACAAAATGCTAAAAGGACAATAGAAACATATTCATTACAAAGGAATGGGGAAAATATAAAAGTACTTTCAAACCACTAAAATGTCTATCTACGGATACTCTAAACAATCCACACTAAGATTAGCGACATACGGAGTATTCAAGGCATACCCCCTGTCTTCAATGCATCAATTAGGATCTCCTGTGACATAGTTGAGAACCAAGTTGGGGGTATGAATATCTCAGTAACCCATCTTCAGTGACAAGGGTGGAGTAGTGCACAACTTTTAAAGGCTTCTCATCCGAAAGGCGTGTCCAAATACTCCATCTAGGGAATCGAGATAATTTTTCTTTAAAAATCCCATAACATTTCAGCTCAGAAACTTAAAGAAGCATTTCTTTGTATCAGGATGTGTCATCTATGTTTACCTTACGTAATACTTGGAGACTTTATAATGCCTACTATGTTCACTCAAAAGCGAAGGTGGAATACTTACACTGGGTTCAGCTATCCATATGATTTCACACTACATTCATCTTGTTCGGATATGAATGTGTCATAAGGACTTCCTAGAATAATCAGCTCTCATCCTTTGAACTAAACCAAAAATCATCCTTTCACAAAATTCAATGAATCCTTGTGTTTCACTTCGGATGATTGGCATGACTGAAATATGAGCAGACTTCGGTTGTATATTCCAAAAATCGAAAACACCAAAAATAATTTTTTATTCTTTTCTTTATTATTATATCGTATGGTAATAATTTTTGTTGGGATTCAACGAGATACCTAGGATCATTATTGATCTTGTTTTGCATTGGGATATGCAGGAACCAATAAGGATCAAGCAAAACGGTTACTTGGGATGACACAACTGTCACACCGAGAAAAAGGGAATGTCCACTCAACTTACGGATGACATTGAGAAACCCCATTTGACTGTTCAAAAACACGCATTAAATGCTATTTCTCTCTCCACTCATGATCGCAGTATATAAACGGGCTAACCCTTCCATTCATCCCTTCCGTTTCCCAATTCTCAGAACCTGCAACTTAAAAATTCCCAAACCACTCAACTCTCAAAACTTAAAATCACTCATCATGGCTACCGATGAAATCTCATTCGCAGCAGGAGATCCTGATTCTGTTCCTGATCTCAACCAAATTTCAGCAAACCACATCGCAAACCTAGACCCTGAAGCCTACTCATCAACAATGGCGATGCTGGTAATCTGTCTACGATACTCACCACTTCACTACGCCATGAGAGCAAGTGCTCAAGTTCCTAAGCTATGGGTCAACACAGCACACCATACAGCACGTCTGAATGCAGACGATCAATCGGTGTCCTTTGACATCATCATCACCGATGACAACAAGAAAACGATTACCGTCAAGAAAGAACAGTTTGCAAAAATTCTTCATCTTCCGGTTTCTGGACGGTTTTAGTTGGCTTCTCAATCTGAAATCTTGAACATGCTTAACGAGATGGGGCATACCCGATTACTTGAACAATAAGTTCTTTAAAGAAGAACAAATTGCCTTCAGTCTGGGGTTATTTCTTCAATGTCATCTTGCGAAGCCTCTCTGGCAGGACTTCGGGCCTTGATTCGGCTGCTTACACGTTCCTGCAACTACACTATGGTATCTACTACAATGTTCCAGTAGATTGTGCTTCGATTCTATGGACAGACTTCACCACTTACATAAATCATGCAAAGCGGGCCACAGACATCGCATCAACACGCTTCTGGGAACTTATTGTTTAGGCCGTCTACACTCATGAAAAGGTATTAGTGCCTTCGGACCTACCTGTTATTTAGTCAAGTCCAAATTCCCTCAAGTTCAACTTTGGATGACAAGATGGAACTTATCGCTTCAATTCCTGAGGCTACGCTATACAAGGTTCCTGATGACAATCTTACCTTGATAGAGTACCGAAAGACACTCACGACTCCTCAACCACTCAGGGTCTTCACAAGAGTTATAGAATCCGAAATACCTAAGGCCAAGGGTGGCAAACGTAAAGGTACCACAAAACCATCTGAAGCCCCAGCCAAGAAGTCCAGAACAAGGAAGAAAACTCAAGCCATTAAGCCACCAAAGAAGAAACCTGTAAAATCTTCAAGACCACCAACACCTCGATCCGAAGAAGAAGAAGAAGAAGAAGAAGAAGAATATTCTCATCCGGAGGATACAACTATTCCCCATCACCAACTGAGACAACTACTTCCACGGTACCACCTTCTGACCCCATTGTCTCATTAATTGAAAATCTGATGGTGTCTGTACATATGACCATTGTCGAAACATCTAATGTGGAGACAAGTCATATTGAGACCCCTGTGAACACATCTAATGTGGACACAAGTCTCACATCTGAAGACCAAACTGCCAAAGATCCACCATCTCCACCACCAAAGCATACCACACCCATTCTCACTTCAACAACCAAAGTCCCTCCTCCAATTCATTCATTCTTTATGGATGATCTGGCTGACTCTCCCTCTTCCCATGAAACCGATAAAGGTGAGGAGGATTATTTTGAAACAACCCCCATCCAAATACAAGATGATAATGATGATGAACCAGATACAAGCCTGGTGTCAATGAAACAATTTCGCGAACTCAATGCGAAGTTGAATATTCTGATACAAGCCCAAACCACTTACACTTCGGATAAAGGGTCTGGAGTTACTACCGATCACTTGGCGGAATCACTTACATCCTTTGAGGAGAACATAACTGGGAAAGTACTAAAGAAGATTGATGAAGCAGTAAAAGTTGTTGAAACCGATGTCAAGCAAATGTCAAGAAATGTGTTGGAGAAAATTGATTTGAGGTGTAAGGTAGTAGAGAAGTTAGTAGAAGAGAAAACCCAGCACATTCAGGAACAACAAAATGAAAAAATCAATGAGGTGGTCATGAAGCTCAATTCTGCCCACACTGAAGTTCAAGCTAAGCTTATTTCATTGACCACTTCGGTTGAAAATTTATCAAAACGAAGTGCTGAAGAGTTTGATGTCCAACTCACCAGCTTACGAATGGATCTTGATACTGTGAAGAAGACGATCGCTGAATACGAACCGAAGGTACACGAGTTACATGCGTATCGTGAGGCACAGAAGATAAGCGATCAGCAGATGAAAATTTTGGTGTCTCAGACGATTGAATCAATCCGAAAGGATATTGCTCCGCTTCTTGCGTTGGTCAGTCAGTTACCAGGTGCTCTGAAGCCCATCCAGCCTTCGTCACAAGGGGGAGAGGGTTCTCGACCAACTAGAAGGCAAACCACCTTCGTACCAACCGCAACGATTACAACCCTAGCACCGATATCTCAAACCACCACTGGTACTCAAACAACCAAACCTTTATTTGGATTCACTTCAGCACCCTCATCAACATCAATCTCTACTACATCACCGTCAACAACAGTTCCTCTTGTTTGGGGAAAAACAACATCAACCACCCCAATTACAACAGAATCCACCTCGAGTATCATCAAAAGATTCTTGATTGGAATTAAAATCAGAGCAAGTTCTGCACCATCATCCACTTCAACAAAGACAACAGCTTCTCTAGTGCCTCCTGAGTCAGGCACTTCGGTTGACAAGGGAAAGAAAATAGCTCAGGAACTGTCTAAGTCTGAGGAGAAGAAGCAGAAGGTAGAAGAGTATGAAAAATTGAGGCATCTGTATGTGATTTCAAGGGATAGAATGGGAAAGAAAGAAGTCTTAGGTCCTGTGAACAAAATATGGACATATGAGACAATAATGTCATTGGCATTCGCCATTGTGGAAATGTTTGATCGTGTGCCACTGGTGTCGTATAGCGTTGAGAATACATTAGAGATGCAACTTGATGTTCCTTTCAATTTGAAGCTCTTTGCTGCTAATGTTTATGACATTGAGTTTGATCCGGCTAAGAAGAGAAAGTTTCAAGAACAAAAAGCCAGGTTTCATGTGAACCTTGGTGTTGATCAAACTCATGTCTGGTCATGTTTGAAAATTGTTGGGATTGACCGAATAGAGACAGGAGAACTTTTTGAAGGAGTGTATCAATATTACACTTATCATGTCCGAAGAGGTGAACAGAAGATTGAAAGCTCATTCACTGTGGCTGACTTCCCTCTCATGAATTTAAATGACTTCATAGTTCTTGTTGTAAAATTCTACAGCCTGACACAAACAAGAATATCACAGCAGGTGGGTCTTACAAGAGGACAGAGGATAATTGGAAGGTTTATGGGTTTGTATCTCTGGAATTTCTCTTTGTATGATTATGAGATAGCAAAACTTTTCAAGGAATCTGTTCCAGCTGCGGATAAGGAGCTTACTGGAATATACAAATATAGCGATGGAGAGATTTTACAAAAACCTTGGGGAGTCGTCTACAAAGGAAAACTCACAAGGAAAAGCCCTCTAAAAAAGTTGTTCTTTGACATGGACGAGAAAGAGAAGTTTCCTTCAACCTTTCTGGAAGGAATGATTGCAAGGGTAACTGTCAATAATAAAAACTCCAATGATACGAAGCTAGAGTTATGTACTCATTTGAAGTGGTGGTTACAAATTCGGAGGGAATTGATCAAGGCGTTTCATATGTTATAGACTTCGGATACCTGGCATCTTCACTACAAAGGGGGAGAATGTTAGGATTCTGGTTGTGATGAGATTTGACATCCGAAGTACATGTGTTCCTGTCCGAAGTTAGAAGATGATCCGAAGCGAGAGGTTGAACCGAAGTTGGTGTACTTATCAGAAAACAGTTATATTTTGTACTTATCTTTTGTTTAGAGATAATGTCTAGGGTTTTATACTTATCTGTAACTAATAGGATTACGTGTTTATCCTATTAGATCTTAGTATTTAAACACCCTCAACCCTAGATGTTTAGTACGTACTTTTTGCACAGTCGCATTATTCTTTGTAACGTTCTTCATAGTTGCTCATCATAAAGATTTGGAGCACTATCTTTTTACATAGAATATAATCATTCGACTGGTTGAATATTCATACACTTGTGTTCTCGTTGTTTGCTTTTGTTCTTAATTTGATCTTACAAATGCCATAAAAAATACAACATTTAACCTTACCAGTCCACTAGCTAGTACTAAGTGAGGGTCGAACCGTGGAGTCAGTGGACGACATTCTATGTTAAAACTTGACCAATCTATAGTGTCACTCTGTAGATGGTTTCTATTCGTACACTTAAAGAGCCGAAAAACTCAAAAATGCGAAAGACGAACTATTTATCTAACTTAAATCTTAATCACACTCAATCAAAACAATCCAATCTGATTTCGAGATCTAACTCAGAAATCAAATCCCTAACAATCCACAGAATCAAACCAAACGACAACGTTTATCGAAACCAATCTATAAACGAACATGAAATAACTTCAAACCGAACTTGCATTAAAATAAAACGCCGAATCAGAGCCGAATGCTTCTGAAAAAAGGAATGAAATCCAATCCACGTGGTCAGCGGTGTTCTACAATCTAAAACCCTTGATCGCACGTACTAACAAAAACCGAATACGAAATGAAATAATAACGAAAACTACCAAACTACCAACTACGAATCATTAAGCTACAAATTTTGATTAAAGATGCCTGAGTTCCACTCATAGGTCGGATCTTCGCTCCTGAATCACGAACCGGGACCCTCTATTTATAGTTGCAAATTTTGCCTGCACGCGTCGCGGTATACGCTTATACGTGGCGCGGCTTATCTTGAATGCCCATTTCTTTGCACTTTGAATTTCAAATCCTCACCCAGTGTCACAACTTACCATGTCGCGTCGCTCATCTGAGTACGTGGCGCGCGTGTTACTTCGACTTGAAGTAGCCTTCTTTCCATACTTTGCCAAAACTTACACTTTTTACCCTGTATTTCCTGTAATTTACAACAAGCATCCTCGACACAAAAAGTGAGTAGTATCGTATTTTCAGAAGTATATTTCATTCAAAACTCGGCTCAATAACGATTATAATGCTTGATATTACTAGGCGTTATCAGTCATATTGCTCATAAATCTAATGCCTATGGACCTAGTATGACCATCATGCTTAGTCCGCGTTAATTTCTTTATGAAACGATCAGCGAGATACTCTTCCGATGATGCCCTACTCACTACGATGTCTCAACTCGGTTCCTAAACACAACAGCACTCCTTGAGTATATGCTCCGACTTCCCATGGTCCTCAGGTTCCTTAGTCATGACGACTGTGCCGTCAGTATCATAGAAGATTTCAAGTAGTTTATTGATGTTGAGGACAACACTAATTACCAACGAAATTCTTATACCATGTAGTTTCTCACACAACATCACTAGCTGTTACATACTTGGACTTAAATTGATTTTGACTTGGAACTTTTCCAAGTTATCACTCCTCCATTCAACATGAACACCTATCCTGATTGTGAGCAAGAGTCATCTCTGGCATCACTTTGACCAGTTACTCTTAGATCCTCTTTTCCTCCATAAACCAAGAACATATTCCTTGTTATCCTTAGATACTTTAAGAATATCCTTAACCACTGTCAAATGACTTTTGTGATGGTTGTCCTGTAAACACCTCACTATGCTCAAACCGTACGAGATATTAGCCCAAGTACTTGTCATGGCACACATGATCGATCCTATAGTAGAAGCATATGGGACTCGACTCATTCTGTCCAGTTCTTCTCTAGTACTAGCATATTTGGTTATTAACCAATTTTATGCCATGGGTGGAAACTCTTTCTTGGAGTCATATATCATGAATATCTTCAAGATCATACTCAAATATGTACTTGGTTGAGTCGTATTTAGACGTTATGAACTATCTCTATAGATCGTTATTCCACGTGTGTATGCTGCAATGTTGGAGAATCGTATTTAGACGTTATCACCCATCTGATAGGTTCTTCATAGCGAAACATTTCCAAAGCCAAGTCATCACACTTTACAACGTTGGAGAATCGTTTCCTATAAGTAGTATGTCATCTACATACAATACTAGGAAGACTACAATACTCCTACTACCTATGACATAAACACGAGACTCATCTTGTCTTTTTGAAAATCCAAACTCTTTGACATTTTCATGAAGGAAAATGTTCCTGTTGCGAGATGCTTGTTTGAGTCCGTCAATGGACCTTTCAAGCTTACACACTCTATCGGGATATTTGACATGTACAAAACCCTTTGTTTGTGCCATATGCACAACCCCTTGTTTTCCTTTAAGGAAAGTTGTTTTAACATCCATTTGTCCTATCACGTAAAAATGAAGCTATGGCAAACAATATCCTAAGAGTCTTAATCTTCAGCTACTGGATAGAAGGTTTCCTCATAATCAATCCCTTGGGTCTGAGTATAACCCTTCGCAACCAGTCTTGCTTTGAATGTGTGTGCATTTCTATCCATGTTGGTATTCTTCTTAAAGACCCACTTACTCCCACTGGATTTAAAGCTAGGTGTAAGATCAACCAAATTCCAAACTTGGTTATCATACATGGACTAAGTCTCGTTCTCCATGGTCTCTTTTTATTTCGCAGCCACTAGGCCCCCCATCGCTTCCGTGTCGTTGGATGACTTATCCTCACTAACTAGTGTTTCACCACTAATCGGTGCATCACCTTCAATAATATGGAAACCATAAAACTCAGGAGAGTGACTAACTCTCTTGGATCTGGGAAGAGGATGTGCAGATATGTCAGTTTCCTCAGCATGAGTCTTATCCTCTGGTTGAGTTGCAGTGTTAACTAAAGGTTCTTCATTGGTTGACTCTTGAATCTTTTCAAGATCAATTTTACTCCCACTAGCTTCTTTAGATATGAGTTTTCTCTCAAGGGAGACTCTCATTTGAGCTACAAACACTTTGTTCTCAGAAGGCTTGTAAAACAATTGTCCAAAGAACATGCAAGCTTACCCAATGAAATGATACTTCTATGATCTGGGTTCAAGCTTGTCATGAGCTTAGTAACGAATGAAGACTTCACAACCCCAGACTTTCACATGTGCTAGTGAGGATGAACCCCACTCCATATTTCAGTTGGTGTCTTTACAACCTATTTAGTTGATACAATGTTTAAGATACGATATGTTGTTTCTAGGTATAACCCTTTGAAATTAATTGGAGGTGTAGCTCGACACATCATTGATCGAACCATTTCAAACAATGTTCGATTTCTCCTTTCAGACACACCATTATGTTGTGGTGTTCTTAGGAGGAGACAACTATGAAACCATTCCATAGTTCCTGAAACATTCGCATAATACAATACTCAAATATTCTAGCATAGCTGATTTTCTACTTCATCTCAAAACTCTTTAAACACTTCAAAGTTTCTAACTAACGTTTATTCAAATAAACTGAGGTATATCTACTGAAATAATATGCAAATGTGATTAAGTATTGTTCATCATGTCTAGTGGCGGATTTGAACGGTCCACAAACATCTATGTTGATAAGGTCCAACAAATCCTTCCCTCTTTCATATCTCCATGTGGATGCGATATTATCATCTTTCTAATTAATCAAGATTTGCATAGATCATCTGACTCTAAGTCAAATGATTCTGAGATCCTATCCATTCGGTGATGCGATTATTGTCTACATAGACAAGGAGACAATTCCACAAACATACTTTTGGACAAATCAACATTTAAGATTATATTATTACTACTATAAACAACACATTCATATACAAGCTATTGAAAGGATAATCTTGAAATAAAAAAAAAACATGCTTATATAAAGAAGAAATATCATTATTTTCATTAATAAAATAATTATCCTCAAACAATGTGTAGTATGAAACAATGTCTCGTGCTATTTCTAGCAAGTAGCAAAAGTTCAATATTCTAACTAAACACCAGTAATCAGCACGAGCTCGTACTCCCAGATCCTTGTAACAGTAGCAGAGCTTTTGTATCTCATGATCAGGTTATGCTCCAATGCTTCAGCTTCTTACTTTCACTTAGTCCCTGCATATGGCGCAGATGTGAGTAACGCATCCTCTATCAAAGGATTAAAGAATGATAAGTTGATACTATGGAGTTCAGATATACCTGAGGTGTAAAACTCCTTGACCCTGTTCTTTTTCAGATCCTTTAGGTATATTAGGCAACTACATTTCCAATGTCCCTTCGGTTGGCAGTAAAAACATATGGTCTCATTCGGGTCACTGGTGGGTGCTATGTCAGAACTAGCCTTTCTCTTAAAGCCTTGTTTAGAATGTCCAACCTTAGCCTTTCCCTTTCCTTTGGGATGAGAAACTTTCTTCTTATTAGCATCACCATGTTGAATGGCTAAGATAGTTGCAGAGAGTTTGTGCCATGCGACTGCTTCATGCTAGCTTCAACATACCGTGCAGCTCCATCAAGGTGTTGTCCAGGTTGTTCATATTATAGTTCATGATTAACTATTGGTATGAGCTGGAAAGCAAGTTCAACACCTTTTCAATGGCTAACTCCTTAGGAAGCTGGACATCAACGTTTTCTAATATGTATATGTACGATTTTATCTTTTGAACATGTGTACATACAAATGCTCCTTCTTGTAGTTTACAGGGCATCAGGGATTTAACGATCTCAAATCGTTCTTGCCTTGCCTGCTCTTGGAATATTTTCTTAAGCTTTAGATTTTTGTCATACGCGCTAGCATTCTCAAAGTTCTTTTGAAGCTCAGAGGACATGGTCGCTAACATAAGGCAAGCAACCTTATTTGACTCATCGTAATGCTTGTTATAAGTAGTGACATCTTCATCAGAAGCATCTTCATCTAGTTCGGGGATATCAACATCAAGAACATGCTCTTTATTATCAAATATCAAAGCAATCCTCAAGGCACGGATCTAATCAAGATAATTCGTACCCGTCAGTTTCTCCCTTGACAATATGGAAAGCAGTAAGATGTTTGATGATTGTGGTGTGGGAATAGGAGGTGGAGGAGGAGGAGGAGTAGGACCTGAGTTGTTGTTTCCACTAGAAATTTATAAGACAAAGCTTTTAGTTAGTTTGAAATTATCCTTAAAATAATTACCCGAATATTATTTAATAATGCTAGGATCCAAAATCTTCCACTTATGATGAGAAGAGTGATGTCGTAATCAACCTATAATGGTCATTAAGGTAGATAAAACAATTTATCAATTTTAATCACCATGAAATTCCTAGAACTTTGAGATTCATTAACTAAGGTCAGTGACATGTTAATCTTGGTTATGCTCATCTTAATCTATGACAGGGATGTCGTGGATCATGGATCAGACGGTGAATCAACCATGCAAAAATCGTGTGATCCTTGACTCAAGAAACACTTGAGAATCGCGAGTGCCACATCACCCTAAACTATAATCTTAATTGACGTGCCGGTTAACCACACAGATCTGTCAACAGATCATAAGGAGAATGTGCATTTTTCATAGGTAGTGTCAGATTAACGTTTTCTTTATTTTATTTAAAATGAGACTTTTGTTTTAATTCATTTAAATTAATACTTTTTAACTTGAACCATTTCCCTATCAAACCTTTTCGGTAACTCAACATAGGAAAATGTGGCAGGCGATGAGGGTGGTAGGGAACAAATGCCATTTAAAAACCAACCACATTAGGATTCATAAGAGTCCTCCTTCAAACCTTCTAAACACAATTAAAAGTCAGTGAAACTAGTCATGGTTTGACCAATGCTTTTGTTTTAATCTTTAAGTTATATATATATATATATATATATATATATATATATATATATATATATATATATATATATATATACATACATACCTAGGATCTTTTGAGAACAACTTAATCCCGAGAACTCCCAAACCGATACGTTTTTCAAAAAACCGCCCCCAAAGGCCTCTTAGACGCTCAAAATGGGTCCAGGGCGCTGAAAATTTTTCGAAAAACTATTTTTTATTTTTTATTTTGAAAATTTTGCACATGTGAAACTTTTTTATATGTGCACTTGTTTTCAAAATTTTATGGATGCCTTTCTAACACATATTTAAGACGTTTTATAAAAAACTTTTGAAAAAAGTGTACGTATAAAAAAGTTTCTACATGTACAAACTTTTTTTTGCACATGTATAAATTTTTAAAAATAAAAAATAATAAAGTTGTGTTTTCGGAAATTTTTTTACGAATAGGCTTATATTTGAGCGTTTTAGAGGCCCCAATTTTTAAATATTGACCGTTTGGGAGTTTCGGGTTCTCGGGGTGAAGTTGGTTCTCAAAAGATCCTATATATATATATATATATATATATATATATATATATATATATATATATATATGTATATAAATATATATATATATATATATATATATATATATATATATATATATATATATATATATATATATATATATATATATATATATATATATATATATATATGTATGTGTATATATATATATATATATATATATATATACTAGCATCATACCCGCGCGATGCGGCGGCGACGAATAATTTCTTTCGGCAAGTATATTCGAATGTCGATTAGTTTCTTGTAGTAGGATTTTTTTATGCAACATAAACATGTCAAAAATTACGAAGTTGTAGGATTACGAGAGAAACAGACGTCGGGGAAAATTTCACCCAAAGGTTTTAAAAAGAACCCGCCATATTCAAAAATTTATGAGGTACTCGCACGATGTTGCGGCCGAAAATTTCGTTCCGACGAATAGTTTTATGTGCGATTCGTTTGTTTTCTTTTAGAAGATATTTTTGGGTTAAAAATAAACATATGTTTATATTCAAAAAAGTATAACAAAATCCAAATATTATCAAAAGTTTCAAAATCGGTTAACTTTAATTTTTAAAATTAAAAAGTTCAAAAACATCTATATGTGGTTTCGGTTTCCTCAAATCACAACTACCAGAAAAAATTTATTGAAAAAAGCAAAGACCTGTAAATTTTTTTATTTATATGGTTTTTGTGGTTTCGGTTCACAACGACGCGTATCCGACAATCGGGAAAATTTTTAAAAATAGATTGAATAATTTAAATATGATATATTTTATTATTGATTTAAAATTGATTTATGACATACCATTTAACAGGGTTAAGTTTGTAATTTAGACACCCTAATAGTTAGCTTATGACATTTGTAGTAACCCTAAACCTAATATTGTTTTCTCTTCAACAAACCAAAGCCGCCTCTAATTTTACTTCATCCGAGCATCTCCTCTCCGGTTCTCCTCCCGCCTCCAATTTTACTTCATCCGAGCCTTCTCCGGTTCTCCTCCCGTTCTCCTCCGCCCATCTATCGCCGATCATGAACATCTCCTCCACATGCCTCTCTCCCATCTATCGCAAATCATTCATCTGCCGCTACCTCCCTTGAGCTCCCATTCATCCGACCTCCGCTGGCTCCCGATTCATCCTTCACACCCCCGATCTGGAACCGACTTCTCACCCCCGTTCGTCCGTCCTCCGGCTTACAAAAATCTGACCTGCAACGATGTTGCAGGAATTAGATTGGAGAAGTGATGGATCGATGTTGCAGGAATCGACCACCGGTTCAAACACCCCCTCCGTCTTCTCCGATCTGAGTTTTCTGGATCCGCCTTCATCCGATCTAAGTTTTCTGTATCGCGTTTTCTAGATATGCTATTGATTTGTTCGGATATATATTTTAATTTGTGTTGGAATTGAAGTGAATCTGTCAAAGAACAAGCTAGGAGGTGCAATCGGGTTTGAATCCGGGTCGGGTTTGTCGTCTATTCAAGTTCTAAATCTTTCTTTTAACAGGTTTACTAATTTAGCTCATCTGTCGAATTTCTCAAACCTATCGGTTCTTGCTATGTCTTATAATAACTTAAAGGTTTTACCTTCGGGTTTAGATTCTCTCAAGAAACTCCAACATCTTGATCTATCATATTTCTAGTACTACAGTCCAGTAGATATGATTTCCGGATTTTTGTTTACCTGATTTTCAGATCTTCATTAATCAATTTTTCAGATTTTCATTCATGACATTTTGGATTATCTGATTTTCGGTAGATATGAATTTCAAATTTTCGTTTATAAGTTTCTTTACCTATGTCATGGTTTGTCATCGTAATTGCTGCCATCAACCGTGTTTTCATGTTTGACTCCATCTACTGACTCTACATCGATTTGTTAGGACTTTTGTTCGAGTGTTTGTTCCATACAGATTGATTTCTGATTTGGGGGTATATGAGCATGCGTCTGTGGTGGGCTCCAACAGTTATGGTATCATTTTTTTGTTTGTCTGTTTAATGCAGATCTGGCTCTTATAATTCTATCTATTTCCTTCAATATTTATTATGTTTGAAACCAAATAGGATATTTAGTATATCTATGAATGTTATCGGAATCTGAAGATTATTAGAATTTTTCATTAGTACTTTTAGTGAATCCAGAATTTAGTTTAAAACTCGTGTTTGAATTTTTTCATTAGTACTTTTAGTAAATCCAGAATTTTGTATCTTCTAGTACTATCAGTTGTTTGTTTATTATAACAGCTAACATTCATTTCTACAACTTAAATAGAATGACAAAATAGTTATGCTAAACCAAAACATTCATGCATGAGATTGATAACAAAATCAAAATAAATGACAAAATTGTATGTTTTTGGAATATTACAGGACTGCATTGTGTAAACTTTGGCCACCAGCAGCATGGATAATTCTGCCTTATATTGGTTCGTACCTACAAACACCAACAACATCAATTGTTAGTTTCTTCAAATGAGCTGTAGCAAAAGAAATTTTCTAAATAATTGTGTTCATGTGCAGAAATTGAAACATGTGCAGAAAGATATATTGGAGTAAATATTTGCAGGAAGCTGATAGAAAAATAAAAGATGTAGTAAAAATTGTGTATGTAGCTTCATATTTTATAGTGTAATTTTTGGAGGGATTTGATAATTTGAATTAGCTATCCATGTGAAGTTGTTAGATTTGTTGTAAGCCATTGATTGATTTGGAGTCATCTATGGTCTAGATTTTTTCGATTAAATCTTTTTATTAAATAGGAAAATCAGATTGGTTGTTTTATTTAGTTGTACCTCTTAATTTTAAGATATTTGTGCATAAAATGTTTGTACAATTATGTATGTATTATAATATAGTATAGATATATATATATATATATATATATATATATATATATATATATATATATATATATATATATATATATATATATATATATATATATATATATATATATATATATATATATATATATATATATATATATATACAATTTTTTTTTGATAACCGAGGAAGCCACCCGACCGATCCTTTGGACGACCCGACTGACTCAACCTCGGGGCACCACGAACACCCGGTAAACTCATGTGCCAGGCAACCCACCATTTGGGTGTACCGGTGGCCATCCCTAATTGAAACCGGTGAGAGTCGAACCCTTGACCTCTCCTATGGAAAGGTGGGAAAGCTACCAACTCGGCCATCAGGAGATGGTTATATATATATATATATATATATATATATATATATATATATATATATATATATATATATATATATATATACCATACTATAAACCATATATAAATTACAACCCCTTCATACATGTTTGTCTTAATTTTTAAGACTGTACAATTATTAATACACAACTCACAAATTATCATACCTATGTTACAATGTTATTATGCACTACTAAAAAAGAAAACAAAAAATTTGGAAATATTACACAATTACACGGGTGTGTATCGGTTGCCCAAAAGAAAGTAACGTGTTGCCCAAAACAATAAAAAACACTCATTTACTTTCACACCAAGTATATCGTGAAACCCTAATCCTCTCAAAAAACCCAGCCGTTTTCCTCTACTCCGCTACCATCAGATCTGCCCGCCTCCATCCGATCCGGCTGCCAACAACCGATGAACAACCACCTCCTCACTCTGAGCCGGCCAACAACCGATGAACAACCACCTACTCACTCCTATCTCTCCAAATCGTTAACCGATTACCACCTACTCACTCCGATCTGGCCGCCAACAAACGAAGAACAACAACATACTCACCGTTTTCGGACCACTCCTCTATCTACACCGTCTTCCAAATCGAGAACCAAGCCATCGGTATTTAATTGGGTTTACTCTCAGGTCTTCCGATCCAGGCACCACCACCGGCCATCAATTCCCGTCTTCCCGTCTTTATGGAGATTTCACACCGTTTTCGGACCACTCCTCTATCTACACCGTCTTCCAAATCGAGAACCAAGCCATCGGTATTTAATTGGGTTTACTCTCAGGTCTTCCGATCCAGGCACCACCACCGGCCATCGATTCCCGTCTTCCCGTCTTCCACATCCAGCCTCTATCTCCATCGATTCCCGTCTTCCCGTCTTTATGGAGATTTCACAACTTGTACAAAGCGCATTGGATGGATACAAGGTTATTATCTCTTTTCCCTTTTAAAAAAATATCAAAAACCAACTTTATTACCAGAAAAAACAACCTACTTTCAATTTCTCTCTTCTTATACCAACATACAATGACCCTTACTCATAATACCAATACATCAGAATATTCATAAAGTACGTTGCTTTTTCTTCCAGTTAACATCAAATTAAACCGATTAAATGCTTTTTTTATAAAATATTTGACAGGTGTGTACATTTGCATACGGTCAAACCGGTTCTGGTAAAACATATACAATGATGGGAAGGCAAGAAGCTGCAGGTCTTATTCCAAGGTCTCTCAAACAAGTTTTTCAAACCAGTCAGGTACTTGCTGCACAAGGCTGGAAGTACAAAATGCAGGTAATTAATCAATTAATAATTTATATTAAACTAAATGTGGTGTACAATACTAATTTTTAATTTTTTCTTTAAAAATGTTCAGGCATCGATGTTGGAAATTTACAACGAAACAATTCGCGATTTATTGTTGATGAAATCAAGTGAAGTTGGAGGGAAGAAATATAACATCAGCCATGACTCTAATGGCAACACAAATGTCTCTGATCTTCTCAAAAGAGCTGCTCAAAGCAGGTATATATAATATATAACTAATTTTTATATAATTATATAGAAACAATGGTGTTTGTTTATTTATTTATTTATGTTTTTTGTATTTGTTCAGGGCTGTTGGGAAGACGGACATGAATGTAGAGTCGTCTAGATCTCATTTTGTTTTCACATTCCGGATTGTTGGAGTAAATGAGGTGAGTTTATTAAATTTATTTTTTATAAGCGTTTTTATATTGATTTGACTGATTTTTAGAAACTTTATTGGATTATAGAGTACTGAACAACAAGTTCAAGGGGTGTTGAATCTTATTGATTTAGCTGGAAGTGAACGGCTTTCTAGAAGTGGAGCCACTGGGGAAAGATTGAAGGAAACTCAGGTACATTTTATAGTTTACATTTTACATGTTAGATGTTATTTTTTTTATGAATTTGATTTTTATGTTTTTATTTATGTAACAGGCAATTAATAAGAGTTTGTCTGCATTGAGTGAGGTGATTTTGGCCTTGGGAAAGAAGGAAGACCATGTGCCATATAGGAACTCCAAGCTCACATATCTTCTCCAGGTAAATTTTTTTTTTCTAAATTTGAAATTAACATTTTCTTTTAATTAGTTCAGATACTTTGAAAAGTTTATCCATATATAACAACATACTTCTATTTTCATATGCTTTATTGCATCCCACTTTCATTTATTTCTATTACAACATTGTGCTTTCTTTCATATTTTTTTTTCATTAAGACATTGTACTTTTACATATCTAATCAAATATAGCATCATACATCCGTTTTTTTTTCTATTAGCACAATATACTTTGGAAAATCTAGCCATTTCTTATATTGGAAATCTTTTACAATTTTGTGCTAAGAAAATAATAATGGTTAACGTAAATACATTTTCGGTCCTTGAGTATAGCTGATTTTACAGTTATGGTTCTTATTTGAGGTTTTGGTAACGGTATGGTCCCTATTCCAATTAAAATGACTATTTTTACTCCTCAAATATATCTAATTTTTGCAATTATGGAGCCTAAAATAGTCATTTTCTTGGAGCAAATACCTCAAGTAAGGACCAAAATTGAAAAAAAAAACATCTATTCCAATTAAAATCACTATTCTCAGTTCTCGAATATACACGAGTTTTGCACTTATGGGGCCAAATATAGTCATTTTATTGGAACAGGGACCAAACCGTTACTAAAATCCCTTTTCTCCCTTTCTTTTATCCATTTACAGTTTTTTGGTCCACATTTCGGTTTAGGTTTGTCATTTTCTATTGTATTACTTGGTGGATTTGATATCTTTTTGTTGTTAATTTTTACTTATCTCTTTGGTTTAATCAATTTTCTTGTTTGTATGCAGCAACAACATTAACCGGATTGCATTTTGTTACCACCTAATTGATGACAATTGTTCTTAGGTGGTTGGGTTACATCCAGCCATCTTATCTACCCGTTGCAGATCTGATGTTGTTTGTTCTATTTGCTAACTTTAAATTTTTTGAAGTTTTCAAATTTTGAAAACTTTGAATATTTCGAAAACTTTCAAATTTTCAAATTTTCAAAACTTTCAAATTTTCAAAATTTGAAAAACGAAAGGAAACTAATTTTTCAAATTTTGAAACCTTTAAAAATTTTGAAACTTTCAAATTTCAGGATTTTAAAACCTCAATTTCCGGATTTTTAAATTTTGAAAACTTTAAAATTTTTGAAATTTTCAAAATTTGAAAACTTTGAATATTTTGAAAACTTTCAAATTTGAAAATTTTGAAAACTTTCAAATTTTAAATTTTGAAAACTTTCAAATTTTCAATTTTGAAAACTTTCAAATTTCAAATCTTCAAAATTTGAAAACTTTCAAATCTTCAAAATTTGAAAACTTTCAAATCTTCAAATTTTGAAAACTTTCAAATCTTCAAAATTTGAAAAATTTCAAATTTTCAAAATTTGAAAACTTTGAATATTTTGAATTTTTTTTTGAAAACTTTCAATAATTCATTGTATATTCTAATCATTATAATTTCTACATGATTAAACTAAAATAACACTTCAATTACAATATTCCACTTCAAGAAATTCTACTTGCAGTAAGCAATAACTTAGATTTTGACATTGAAGGGTTCAACTTTGATCTTGAAGCTGATAGAGGAAACATTTATGTTTCTTTGACTTACATTGGAACGTCTGAACTTACTTCTGAGCAGGTAATATGAATACTTAATATTTTATAAATGTTCCGATGGACAAATTTCAGCAAATAGCAACGTACCTTCTCATCACTGTCAATATGTACAATGTACATTTCACTTTTTATTGGTGATAACATTCATTTACCTGTAATAGCAACATACTTGCATTTCTTTACTAATAAACTTGGAAAATGCTTGAAAGTTTCATATTGCGTGGCTATTACAGGTAAGCAATAGTAAGGAAATGCAGGTACATTGCTTTTACAGGTAAAAGATAAAGAACTTTGACCTTGTAGGTAAAAAAGAGTAAAGGGTGTTGCTATTTTCTGCATTTACCCTTTTCCTAATTGCCTTTATTGTTACAAAATGTGTTTTTTTCAGATAACTCTTACAAATCACTTTCAAATGACGGTGTTCATAGTAGTTATTGATAGAAGAATCACCAAGTTGATTCTTTTAAGTTCAAAAATGATGACGTGGCATACAGCTATTTGTTACTCCAAGATAAAAATTATCCAGTTTATCTGGAACATGTACCAGAAGCGTTACATGAATTTCAAATAAGGACCAAAATTGCAAAAACATGCTGTACTTAGGGACCAAAATGTTTATTTATTCTTATTATTATAAGCAGAATTTAGAGTAAGTTGCATTTTTGGTCATTGAGTTTAAGCTGATTTTTGCAATTTTGGTCGCAAAAAGTTTTCTCTTGGACTTTTGATTTTTATTTGAGGTCTTCATAGCATTTTTGGTCCCTAAATCAGTAAATCTAACTACGTAGCTGTTAATTTATTCAAAATGACCATGTTACCCCTGCAAATCTAATTGAGACATCTATTTGAAATAAGTTGCAATCCTGATGACTTTTAATTGTTTGGGATTGAATACTTTGGTTAATTAAAAATTTATACTTTTATTTAAAATCGTATTGTTATTTATCCATTTTTTAGATATTATAGGTTTTTTTTTTACAAAGCAACATTACATATATATATGGATTTATCTGTTTTGAAATTAATTATGCTCAAGCGGTAAATTAAATATTGGGTTTAAATATTCTGCTAAGTTGGACTAGGAAGATGGTTTTTTTAAAATCTTTTCTTTGTCCCACAGATACAAGCTTGGGAGTTATTATTTTACATGGTGATATTGCTTCAATGGAAGGCTGAAAGTCAACAAGTGCAAGATTATTGGTTTGGACCTATGAATCTTTGCTTCAACCTAAGCATGCATGGGAATGGATAATATAATACAATTTCGTACAGTTTAAACCTTTACTGTTGAGAGCTGTAAGATATGACTGCCCAAATCTTTTAAGGATGATCCCATGCTGTACGAAATATTAACCAAAATATGCAAACATCTTTTCTTCTTTTTTATACTAGCTTTTTAAAAAATTCAAAGTATTTGTAATTTTCTTACGTGTTCCTTTCTTGGTATCCGAAATGAAAGTGGTTGTAAAGAACTTTTAATCATCATATATTGCTTTTAAATAATATATATATATATATATATATATATATATATATATATATATATATATATATATATATATATATATATATATAAGTAGGTATGGGTGTAATAACTTTATGTTGTATTGTGAATAAACAAATGATGGGCTTTTTGATGGTAATTCCACTTGCAAAACAATCCCCACAAATTGATTTATTTGAGAAAATGGCAAGTCAATTTATTTCAAAAATGGTTATTTCAATTTTTTTCCATCAAGAAAAATCTCTCGGTCAAGAACATGACAAGTTTTAAAAAAACCAATAAGTAAAAAGAATTTATTTATAAAAAAGAAATTAATCGGCGATGAGAAAATATTCTCCGGAAAGAAACTAATTGGCATTTGGAAACTAACCATTTTGGTCCAGTCTCCCCGTCCCAAGTCAAGGGCAACAAATCTCAACTCCCGAATATTTAAAGCGGTTATGATCTAAATATTATCTATAAATGTCATTTCAATATAAAAATTGTTTTTTGGTGTTTCATTTGGATGGTGCGAGTGACGACTTGATATACAATCTCATTGGGTATGAATTTTTTTGATATATCGAACCCAAAAGGCATGTTGCATTAGTATACCGTTCTTTAATTTTTGCTAAATGCGATAAATAGCAACATCCTTACTTTATCTATGTATTTTAATAGGATAATTCCGTTTCTTTCTAATATAACATTGTACTTCCAATTTAGACATTGTATTTTGAAATTTCTACGAGTAATAAAATTGTTGTTTCAACTTTTTTATCTTAAGATGACATTGTACTTTGGAAAATCGTCCTAATTAAGACATTTTACTTCTCAATCTTTAACTTGTCTAACTATTTTGTCCACTGAATTGTATGGTTACTAAAATAGCATTAATGTTACTAATATCAAGCACGTTCCTATTATTGGTAATTAATGAAAGTTGTTGCTATTATAGCTATTGAAATAAAGTGACCAAAGAAAGAAATTTGTCAGGCCCAACAACATATATAAGCTAATACGTAAAAGAAAGATGATAGCATATTATGTAAGTGGAAGATCTAAATACTGAAAATAAGCGTGCTTAACAAACCTCGCCAATTTTAATAAGATTTTTTCTAATATTCTACAAAATTGTAATGTGGCCCTTAAAACAATAAACCGATTATTAATAGTTAGTATATTTCTTATAAAAAGAGAACAATATGTCGTTTAAATGGTAAACATGAATAGTATGAACGTGGCTAAAGAATTAAGGAATATAAAATAGATTTTTTATGACATAACTATCGAAAAATCAATTGTTATTACCCACTAAATACGAATAATTTTTTTTAATTTATATTAGTGTTGTTATTATAGCATTGTACATTCTTTAAATGCAAGTTCTGCCCAAACTAAGCATTGACATATTTTTATTTTTTGTGGATTATAGCGTTGTACTTTTTGTTTTTACAAAATTTGTTAGATTTAAGAAATTTTCCATTTTTGGTCCAACACTCTCGGGTATTTACCGTTTCCTATATCGTTGGAAAGGTAATCAATTGTCCGAAAAAAAATTAATCACTCTCATATTCGCCAACTCCCCCTCCTATCTGCAACCTAAAACCTAAAAAGTAATTGCCGAAACAAAATTATTTGCCGCCGCCGCATTGCGCGGGTACTGTTGACCTTGCTCTCCCTCCCTGCAAACCAATCAGCTCCCCCTCCCCCCAAACCAAGTGAATATATTGTTGTTATATATATAAGCTTGCTTATTAAACTCATGATACGACAAGTGTTATGTGTATACCATCTATTTCCTTATACTATTGATGATTTCTATGGAGTTAACTCAACCGAAATCACGTGGGGTTTTTATAGAGACCTAATATGTCAAAACACCATGCTAAGTCAAGGGAAAAAAAAGGCTAAAAAAGATCAATTAATCCGATTACATAAAATCCTCAGGGTTAATTCACTGTGGTTCCAAATATTATTTTACTCATTTATGACAAGATCAATTCTTGAATAGGATCGAAAAAACCGAACCGAAACCAGAAAAATAAAATTCATAGAATCGAAACCGAATTGCTTAATTGTTTTCGAGACGGTTTCGGTTTACAACATAACAGATACGTTTCGCCGCTAGGAACAAAAATGTACATTGCATATCGAAAATTATTCGTCGAAATGAAACTAATGTTCGCCACCGATAGTAATTAATCGCCAAAACGAAACTATTCTCCGCCGCCGCATTGCGCGGGTACGCAGCTAGTATATATATATATATATATATATATATATATATATACACATACCAACATACATACATACATACATACATATATATATATATATATATATATATATATATATATATATATATATATATATATATATATATATATATATATATATATATATATAAATACAAATTTTAAAATCGAGAAAAGTACTATATAATTAAAAAAAATTGGAAAAAAAAATTGGATCATTTAAAAAAGTAATGATCCAATTTTTATTTATTTATTTTGGATCATTGGATCATTATAATAAAATAATGGTCCAAAAAAAATCGAATATTTTTTTCTACAATATAGTACTATGATTCCTTTTATTATTTATATTTTTATCAATTTTTTAAGGTGTCTTCATGAGTCCTCACCGAAAAAAGAGTCGTCACCCGATATATAGATATACATATACATATATATATATATATATATATATATATATATATATATATATATATATATATATATATATATATATATATATATGTATGGTCCGGTTCCCGTGAAGACCTTTTTTTCGGTGAGGACTCGTAAGGACAGCTTAAAAATTGAAAAAAATACAAAAAATACAAATGTTAAAATCGAAAAAAGTACTATATAATTATAAAAAAAAATTGGAAAAAAAATTTGAGTCATTTAAAAAAGTAATGATCCAATTTTTATTTATTTATTTTGGATCATTGGATCATTATAATAAAATAATGCTCTAAAAAAAATCGAATATTTTTTTCTCCAATATTGTACTATGATCCCTTTTATTATTTATATTTTTATCAATTTTTTTAAGGTGTCTTCATGAGTCCTCACTCGATCCTGATTATATATATATATATATATATATATATATATATATATATATATATATATATATATATATATATATATATATATATATATATATATAGCGTCCGGTTTCGGTGAGGACTCGTAAGGACACCTTAAAAATTGAAAAAAATATAAAAAAATACAAATCATAAAATATAGAATAGTACTATATTATTATAAAAAAATTGAAAATTTGTTTTAGATCATTGAAAAAAAAGTAATGATCCAATTTTATTTATTTATTTTGGATCATTGGATCATTATAAAAAAATAATGATCCAGAAAAAAAATTTTGAATCTTTTTTTCTCCAATATAGTATTATGATCCATTTTATTATTTATATATATTTTTAATTTTTTGAAGGTGTCCTCACGAGTACTCACTAAAAAAAGAGTCATCACCTGATCCTGATTATATATATATATATATATATATATATATATATATATATATATATATATATATATGTGTTTTTCTATGAACTCCATAATTATTAATTTAAAACATCTCTATTTAATCATGTTTGCATTTAAGGAAACTAGGGTAAACTTGGAGCCAAAGAAAGTTAGGAAACATGCAAAGGCCAAAGGGTTTTTGTACTTCTTAGAATTCGATTAATGGTAGAAATCAAGTAATAAAGAGCAAAGAATCACACAATTTAATTGATGAATAAGGTGTCGAATGCTTTGTATTGATATTGAGTAGGCTTGACAATAAGGGGAGATGACTCACTTATTCGACATAGCAGGTATCCTTGATATTTATACAAGATCAAGGACCCTGTAGTACAAACATAACTGACTAGTGGTACAAAGGAATATTGTATTGATTACGTATCAGTACTATCCAATCAGAGACGTTGTCTGTCAGATACGTTCCTGACACCATAATGTGCACTAAGGATACGGTTAGTTACGATAAGCCTTCGGACCTTCTTGCACTAAGCCTTCAGATCTTTAGGCACCAAAGTCTTTGCACTGTTCTCTTCGGATGTGGACTACAACACTTCATCACAAACAAAATGTCGTCAACAATCTCCCCCTTTGTGTGAAGTGCATCATCCGAAGCTTAGAGAAGCTTGTGGGATTCTGTAATACATTGTTTGATAGCAAGCCACCAGTCCAGATGTTCTTTAATTTATAGAAATTAATTAAGGGACAGTATTGTAATTAATTAAAGGTTTAATTAATAGAAACAAGTCTTGGGGATGCGGCCGCCAAAAGGCTCCTTAAGTTTGAAACCCTAGGAGCCTTGCACTAGAAATAGAGGCCTTGGGTTCAAATCATAAGGCATCCCACACCTTAAAGGAGCCTCCAACTCCACTCCTCCCTCCCCTTTCTACAAAATTTCTATCCCTCTCTAGGGTTTAGAGATTTTTTTCCTGATTCCTAAGTGCAAGTTATGTCTGTCTGGTTTTCTGGAGTTCCTAGGTGTGAATCATTAAAGGGATTTTACTTTGGGTGCTGTTCATCCAATGCAAGGTTTCATTAACCAGAAATCAAAGAAGGAGATCAACTGAGATACATTCTATTTATGTTTAAAGTTGCCATAACTGATATTAAATGCATGATCCTGGACTCTATTCATGGATATTTATATGATTTGATATTGATAAGTCTTCCGCTGCATATGTTGCTGTTTATATGATCGAATCCTAACTGTGGTATCAGAGCCTTGGTTCATAAGTTATCTGTACTTTGATCTTAAATTGCTGAATATGATTTCATGCTACATGTTATTATTGAAAATTGCATAGGGTTTATGCTAGAATAGTTTGATTTAACATGTTATAATCTTAGGGTTTATACTAGAAACTTGAATATTCATCTGCATGCAATCTGATTTTCGAAATTTGCTTGTTTCTTTGTGTCTCCATACTATTGTCGAAATTTTTAGGGTTTTAGGAGGGTTCCTTGGTCTTTGCATGCTATCTTGCAGCTAGGGTTACTGCCCTAGCTTGCCTTGCAAGTTTCCTAACTTGCTTACTTGCTTTATATGCCTATTGCCTTAATTTGATTATTTCCAATATGATTTATTTATTATTAATTGTTAAAAGAGTATTAATTGAATTAATAGATAAATGAAAATATTTTAAATAGTTTCAAATACATTTATATATTTTTAGAACATTGTCTATATATAAAAGATTAATTAAAGCAAAAATATTAATCAAACCATGACTAGGCTCAACCACTAAAAATCGTGTATGGGATTTGTGATAGGAAATAGGCATAACAAATAAACTTATACTCTTAAGTTCACATGAAACGTAAGGATCTATGTTTTCTCTAATTGAATCTATAACTAAGAACACTAAAAGAAACCTAGAAGGTATTATTGAAAATAATAAAAGAAGATTAGGGTTTACTTACCTTTTAGTTGCTTTCTTTGGAGGCAAACACCACAAGCGTCGTGCCTCAAATGGTTCACGCCCGAAACTAGCAAGCAGGAAAACAACAGAGAGAGGAGAGGAGTTTATGAAAGTGGCACAAAAATGGGGAGCCAGGAGGGTCTATTTATAGTCTCTAGTGTGATAGTAGATAAGCCTTACAGATAAGCCTTATTTGAATTTAAACCAGATGAACCTTTTATCTTAAATTCAAACATTTATCACCTACTATTAAATTGACGAAAATAATAAGGATTTATCCTAATAGTTTCGTCCACCTCTATCCTGCCATAATTGTCCACTACTCAACTATTGAACAATTATAATTCAGCCCCTGCACTATTAATTAATCTAATTAATCCCAAAATTAATTCCAATTAATTTCTGATTAATTATTAATTAAATATTATAATTTCTAATTAATATATTATCCTCATAATATATTAATGAACTATTTATCTTGATTTATTAATCATATAATAAATCAACCTCTATCTCTAAAAGTCATCATGTCCAATTGCTAGCACCGAGGGCAACCCAAAAAGACTGTGCTACTATCAATCAAGTACATATACCAATTATAGTCATGGTTTAGACACCTAATCCAACAGTACTTAAAGTATTAAAACAAAAACCCGTTTAATTATGAGATAATTGTGAACTATGTGATATCCATGAGAAACACACATTCTCTTCATAATTTTCTAGTGGAGTTGTGTGGTTAACCGACATGCCAGATAAGGTTATAGTTTAGGATGATGTGACAATCGCGATTCTCAAGTGTATCTTGAGCCGGGCATCACGCAGGTTTTGGATGGTTAATTCACCATCTGATCCATGATCCACATCATCCCTGTCATGGATTTTAGATGAGCACAATCGAGATTAACATGTCATTGACATTAATAATGAATCTCAAAGATCTAGGAATTTCATAATGAATGAAACTGATAATGAGTTTTATTTACATTAAATGTAACAGCTGGATCTTTGATACACTTTGAAAGTGAAATGTTTTATAAAAACGTTGCAGAACAAAATGTCAACTTAAAAAAAAAACTTTTCTCATGACATAAAGTCATGTCTTAAAAGTTCAGTCCCCACAAAACATTTAAGTTTTAAAATATTTTAATCAACTTCAGGGGTTACAACTCCATACCATATTACACCATATAAAGCAAGTTAGGATACAAACCTCCATCTAAACCCCAATCTCCTCGGGTCATCTACTTGCTTCTATCCCTTGTGTCTAGAACCTGGGATACATGGCATAAATAAAATACGTAAGACGAAAAAGTCTCGTGAGCTACATGGGTTTGGACACAAAACATTTATAAGCATAACTTTGTCATTTTCAAAACCATTGTATGCCAATAATATAATGACGCTTGTTGTTAAACCTTTTGTAACAACATAGAAATGTATTTTACTTTCAAATACTTTCAAACAAATCAAGTAAGAAAGCTAGTAACACCAAAACTTTTCTTTTTCTTTCCTTTAGCTTGACTGGTATCTTAACACAATTGGATTTTTATACTTAGGGCCTTAATCACTCTTGGTGATACCCCAAGTCTATACCAGAATGGAGAGAACTTGATCAGTCCATCCTGGCCTCATTAGCTTAGGACATCTACTTTGCGAAGGAAGTGGTACCGTCCCAGTAGATTCCTCTATAGTCCCCTTGGGGAACATCATTTCCCGGGCCAAACATTATCCTTTCATTCACATTACTTTGCATTGCATTACATTGCTTGCTTCAAAATACCAGTCATTATAAACATAACTTTGCTTGTTGTCAAAAATTTGCTCAAATACTCATTAAGGCTAGATGCCAAAACATTCTTTCATAACATCATAAGGCTTGATGCCCAAAACATTCTTTCATAATAACGTAAGGCTTAATGCCAAAACATTCTTTCATAACAACGTAAGGCATAATGCCAAAACATTCTTTCGTAACATTAATGGTTTGATGCCAAAACATACTTTCATAACATTATGGCTTGATGCCAAAACATACTTTCATATCATTATGGCTTGAAGCCAAAACATACTTTCAAAATCATCTTATAAAACTTTCATAATCATATCATAACTAAAATGATTTGCATATCATTTAGTATTTAAAAACGTCACATAAAAGCTTTATAAATAATTTTCCATGTACCCTATAGTGGGAAAAAGCCACATGTACTCACCTTAGTAGCTAGGTACGTCTAGCTACACTAATCCACATAACTCTAGCCTTTCGTTGCTTCCAAGCTTCCATCAATCTCTATTAATCTAATAGAAGATTGGAACTTATTAGACAATTGAACATATAGTAATTGTCTAATTACTCTTGAACTACTTCTAGTCATCATCTAGTTCTATTCCAATGTCCAAGTGTGATTATTAAGGCATAATGCCAATTTTGGACATTTTTACCCCTTTTGTCCTATTTTGACCAAACTAGGAGTTTAACTTTTCTTTAAACTCACTTTAATTGTTAGATGTCAAAATTATATTCCTTTTACTCATTTAAGGCATTTCGGCAAACTTTGATGATTAATGTTTCTAAATATAGAAACTGTCGTAAGAAATATTATTTTCCACTTGTATGACGCTAAAACATTCACAACACTTCAAAATATCATTCCAGATAAGTTTTACGTTCTCTTGAACACGATTATAATATTACATTCTCATGGCCGATTTGATATACAACCTTTTATCATAAAGCATGTGTTTCAAGTAATCTCTTCCAAACATTCTTTTACGGTTACTTACCAACATATAAAAATTTAGTCTCAATTCCCCCTTTTTGTGTTATCTTTAGAAAATCATAGTCTTTTCCATTCAAGATCGGAATGTACAATTCCTTTCAATCTTATTGAGCCTTGTCCCGTTGGGCATACAAATATCAATTATATTCCTTTTTACCAAAGATATGCCAAAAAATTTCCAATTTGAATATCAAGTATACTTGGTTCTTTAAAGTTTCTAAACTTGTCTCAACACATATTTCATGAATCATAGTCCAACTACCACAAATATTCTAGAAATCATCTTTAAAGCCAACATGAACTATTTCTTGCTTTCTTGATGTGATTATCAAACATGCAAAAAGAATCATCAAGCCAAACAATCAAACCTTACATTCATGTGTTTTCTTGAGTCCATAAGGTGTTAGAACCCACCAATCAACTTAAATTCAACATGCATGCAAGAGATTTCAGACTAAACAAGCTAGGGCTCCAAAAATTGAATTTTACCTTTGAGTTCTTGCTCAAGAATATGAAATCACAAGGTGTTCTTGAACATGCAGGAGGTATCCTTGAACATATAAGTGAAAATCGGACATGTAGGAGCCCCTCTTCAGAAACAAAATGTCAAACTCGACATGCATAACTGATTTCTGAAATCAAGAAACTAGGGTTCATAAAAATAAGGCTTTACCTTTCAAAAATTTGTCCAATGTGTGAAATCAGAACATTCTAAGCATGTATAAGCTTAAATCGGACCAGAGAGATGAATCCTTACCACCACTTGTCGCCGGCGCCTGATTCCAGTCGTCTACCCGTGACCCCGACGGGAACCTGCTCAAGAACGGACCGGCAGCAACAGCTGCTCACTGTTTTCCATCCTTCTGTCTCGTGATCTCAACGAACGCTGCCTCTCCACCCATTGCCTGCTTCCTGCCGTCGTACAGCAACCGCTAGCGGTGGCTTTGCTGTCATTGGCTTCCTCCAGAAATTGAGATGAGGTTGGTCCCATAAAACCTTTGATTTTCGATCTATGATTCATGCGCACACACACAATTGATGTGTGCGTTTTTGACACGCCTAGGTCATCGTGCGGTCAAAAATAGTAAAATAAACATAACACACACTAGTACAGTGGTAGTCAGGGTCGATCCACAGGAGTTACGTGGTCAAGGTAAGCAACAGATTACCAATTGTAGTGTCACTCTACAACCAGAGGATCTAGTTTCCGACTTTTACCAAAATAGTCCTGAAATCATAAACATCCAATAAATCAAAATCAAGAATCAACTAAAGTAAACCAAAACCAACACTTAACCCTAATCACTTACTGAAATCAGAAATGTAATTCAGAAGTAATCAAGGTCAAATCAACACAATCAAACATTCAAACATCCAAATGCATCCAAGAGCATAAAAACCATAAAAAGAGCAATTAATAATAACCGAATGATTAAATATTAAAAACTCAGATCCAACTCGTTCCAAAACAGAAAACATAAACTTTTAGAAACTAAAGACTAATGCCAATGGTTGTCACACCCAATAACACTAGCCAAGGCTACCAAAACTACTAAACTACTTAGAAATTAAAAGATAAAAACATAAATATCAATTATGGTCGACTGAAAACTGAAACTTGTAGTCAAAGAAGCCTTGGGGGTCGTTCCTATGCCAGGTGTTTGCTACTGATTTCGACTTAGAAGCCTCTATTTATAGTTTTGAAAAATAAAAGACCGCGCCGTGCGCATTAAGATTCTGCGTCGCGCGTATGGGTTTATCCCAGTTTCTTCGGCATTTGAATCTTCTCCACCGCTTCATTGTTGACTCAGCGCTTCGCGCCCTTTACATATCCGCGACGTGCGTGCGAATTCGACTGTTTTGTCTTTATCTTCAAACTTCTTCCATTTTGTATGCTTTTAGCCCCTGTTTACATCTTTTCTTTCCAAACAAGCACTGACACAAAAAGTGAGAATACCATAGCATATATGATATAAATTCACCAATAATAGGGCTCAACAATGACTAAAATACTTGATATTACTAGGCGTTGTCAGTTTTCTCCTTCTCTGCGCCTCTCGAATCGTTATTCCCTTTCTCGATCTCTCGCGTCACTCGATTTCTCTTTCTCTTCTCCCTAAATTTCTAATTTTGTGAAATGGGTTTGTGTGTGGTGATAACTAAGAGAGAAGAGGTGTGTTAACGAATAGAGGAATCATACACAACATAAAAGAAACAATGGGCTGAATTTAAATGGGAAATGATGAAAATGCCCCTAGTTCCAGCCTTGGTGAAAAATTTCTAACTTTTCCCTTTTGTTTCCTCGAGTTTACCGGGGCATAACTCCTTCATACGACATCCAAAATTTGCAAGCTTTATACCTTTATAAAGGTGGGAACGAGCTCTACAACTTTCCCCTACTGAGTTACGTCTGAATCTTAATAGAATGTATTCTATCAACCCTTGAAAATGACCTTTAGGTCATTTTTGTCACTTTTGGGCCATTTTAATTCCATCATAACTCCTTCGTTACAACTCCAACCGACCCGAATCATTTTCCTATACTTTTGTTATCTCAAATATTACAAAAGTCATCTTGATGACTTTTGCCCAAATCTTTCTAGATTTTGAGATAATAATTTCCAAAGTTTGCACAATAATCTTTTCACTTTTAGTCTTATTTCAAACTTTGCCCTTATGTCCTTACGATTAAATTTTAATTGAATAATCATTATATCATAACTTAAATAAAGGTCTTAACAAGTAAATTCTCCATAATTTCACCTTCTTGGACCATTTTGCTCTTGCAGAAAGTGTCGAGTTTATTTAAGTATCAACTCTTTTATATTGAATATTTGCATAAATTCTTATATTACATATTACAAAATTTTTGGTTGTCACAATTATCTACCCCTTAAACGGATTCCGTCCTCGGAATCACTAACATGACAATGGGCTTAACTAACAAAAGAACTTCTTACTTTATATGCCATAGCAAGTTTGACTTTTCCCAAAAGTCAACTTGTACTCCATTCATTCCCTTCTTATCACTTACACCTTAAGATAACATTATACTTCATCATTCCTACATAGTTCGCCAGTCATAAGACTTCTATCTCTGTGAGTCTTTCTTTCCCTTGGATCCTTTTTTTTACCTTAATCGACAGTGACTACTGAATTAGCCATTCCATAATAGTAGTTCATCATGGTACACATATCGCTTCCTTGCTTTCATCATTCGCTCATTAGTCTTTGAACTTTTACTAAGTTCCAAATTTCCTTTGACCATTCCAAATGGACATCTTGTATCACATATTACCATAATACTATTATTGTAGATGATTCGGGAATCATCTACTTCCTTTCAATAAAAGTGTATCAGTAATTCAATCATCATCTATGTATTTTGCGTCAATCTTTGTCCTTGGAATCTATAATCACCTTATAGACACATTAGTGATGATCGAGAACCTACCTTGGACATTTCAGTCATCTAAAGTCGACAACAGTCAACTCTTAGTCAACAATCACGATCGGATCAATCAATAAGCATGCAAACCTCACGTGGTTCACGGGACAATCTATTCTAAGATTAGGATTCATTTCCTTCCATCATCATCCTATCGATGACATGCATATTTTAACGTATCCTATTTTGTCTTTCATTAGCTCCTGATCTTCTGTTGCATTTCATTCATCAAGTCCTTAGACTTGGACCTGCGCTACTCCATCCATGTGATCGTTCATAAAACCAACCATACTAGGTCTTCCCATCTACCCCTTAAACAAAAATGAATGGTATTTTTGTTTAAGGTTCAATTCTCTACACGAGTCTATAATATCATTTGAATCAATCACCCTTCCAATCATAGTATCACCTTTGTGATAACCATCTCATGGTGAGAAAATAATTATATTCCATGAAATCCTTTTCCACTTTTCATCCTTCATGTGCTAAATCTAGCACGACAAATCATGGAAATCTTACTTATCTAAAGACAATTCCAATGATATTCTTTAAGTTGTGAATTGATAACTTACATCTCAAACTATTGTCATTTACCACTAAGTAGACATGTCACACCATCCATGTCTAGACTTGTTAATGCATTGACTTCATCTTAAATCTAGCTCCTAGCAATGAAGAGTCCCTTAGGAACAATCAAGAGGCTTCACGAACCATCACAAACACAGATATAACTCGGTATAGCCAAAGTGTCACTATCTTCCAAATATCGTATCACGTCCACTTAAACATCGAGCGCTTCTTCTTTTTAGTATCTCACCCCTGACGAATCTTTTCAAATACCGACCTGTGCTCAAGCATGGCATCGTGATCTCCACATAGATGCATCGTGACACTTCCAAACCCTCTTTAATGTCCATTCTTTTGTACACTAGCTTGGGCAATCTGCCTTAAATTGTATATACTAAAATAGTAACCAACTTACTATCATGTTGCGATTCCTGCATCGCATAAAACAAGGCATAATATCCGTCTATTGCTTAAATCTTCTATCTTCTTAATAACGACAATAAAATATGTCAATCCTTGACACAAATCTTAAAACATGCGTCATGTCATACGTAGTCATTCAATGGGTGAAATCATGGGTACCCTTTCACGTAGCTTAGGCTCGTACAGACACGAACGCTATAATAGAGTATAGTACTTGAAATTTCCTACCTTCGCTACTCTTCCATTTCCATTCTCTTCCTCCCTTTGGGCATTTCACTTGCCATCTCACTTATTAAGTCATCATACTATGACTTAATCATTTGCCCAGCCATTAAATGCTTTTACTCGACCTACTCCTTCAGATCTGGAAGTCATAACTTCCATTTCTTAACTACGTTACTCTTCCTTATATTTATCCTTTACTATTACCTTGGTTTTCCAAACTACATGGCATATACACATTATATTATTTTTATTACATTTCAACCATACTTAATATTTTTAGTAATACTTGACCCGAACGCATAAGTATAACAATCCTATGTTATTCAAACTTTCTATATATCCCTTACCAGATTCCCAAGATCCCTTTGTGATTCCACCAATCTCATATACATATCCTGTGATTATGATAATACGGTCCCATATTACAATAACCACCTACACATATTTGATTTTGGCATTACCACCAAGTCTCATGGTCCACTGATTCAGGATAACATACTTGACGACAATATATTATATTGTTAACATGTATTAGGGAATCTTATTGCTCATAAACAAATACTTGCATAGATGCAAACACTTATGGAAAATAAACACATATTTCCCTAACAGTCCAACCTTATATTTTGACTCAACAGTCTAACCATCCTATAAGTCAGCGACCTATCTTAAGTTCTTAGGTTCATTAACCTATCTTACGATGCATCTTATCATAGCCTTAACTTTCTTGCTTACGATCTTATCTTAAGTTCGTTTTCTTACTTAAGCCTCACATAGTTTAAGCCTAGGTTCGAGTCTCGACAACCTAATCTGCTTAAACCTGGCTCTGATACCAACTTGTAACACCCCGATCTTTGATGAACTTTGAGAAGTGAAATGTTTTATAAAAATGTTGTAGATCAAAATGTCAACTTAAAAAAAACTTTTCTCATGACTTCAAGTCATGTCTTAAAAATTCGATCCCAACAAAACATTTAAGTTTTAAAATATTTAAATCAACTTCGGGGGTTACAACTCCATACCATACTACACTATAGAAAGAAAGTTAGGATACAAAACTCCATCTAAATCACAATCTCCTCGAGTCATCTACTTACTTCTATCTCTGGTGTCTAGAACATGGGATACATGGCATAAATAAAATACGTAAGACGAAAACGTCTCGTGAGCTACATGGGTTTGGACAAAAAACATTTATAAGCATAACTTTGTCATTTTCAAAACCATTGTAAGCCAATAATATAATTGTAGGGCTTGGCACAAACAATGAACTGGAAACCCTTAGTTCACATGCAACCTAATGAAGGATCTATGTTTTTCTATCTTATGAACATATAACAAAATCCTAAGGCCAATATTTATTTCTAAAGATCAAAACAAGAATTACCAACCTTTTGGATCTTGTTATTGAAGCTAGCAGCAAAGAGATCATGTCTCAAATGAAAGTCACACCCAAAGCAAGGAGGAGAGAATCCAGCAGAGTTCCATAGAGTAGAGGGAGGCGTAAAAAGGGAGGAGCCAGGAAGTTCCTTTTATAGCCTTCTAGGGTTACAGCTGAAACCCTAGAGGAGCCTCCTTAGTGGGCAAGCCTGTTGACCACTTGGACCAGATCCTCTAAACCCTAATTAGGGTTTTCGCCAAGCTTGGGATGAGCCTCCAAGGTGGCGCCAACCTTGGTTTGTCAGTTGTTCAACTATTGAACAATTACAAACCAGACCCTGCACTTATAATTAATTAATTTAATCTCCAAATTAAATCCAGTTAATTCTAGATTAATTTCTAATTAATTATTATAGTTTCTAATTAATATATTAACACTTAAATATATTAATAAACTATTTATTTTTTCTATTGATTTATTAAACAATTAATAAATCAACCTTTCTCTCTATTGAACTCTAAACTAATCCTCCAGCTATGAGGGCAACCCAAATGGACTTTGCTTCAATTAACAAGAAAAATACAATTATAAGTCATGGCTTAGACACCAAATCCAATAGTCTCCCACTTGGATAAGTTTATGACTTTAATTGTCCATTTACCTTCTGATTAATCTCAGTTTCATAGAAACTATTCCTGAACTCTGACCCAGTCAGTTCTGTCCAAAGATAAGTGATCAGATGATCCTCCGTCCAACAAGATATTTTCAGACTCAAGACATGGATTAAGAACAATCTTGGTCCGATACTCTGTTTCTCGATTTTCGATTCGCTTATGACTATACGACTACTACTTGAACAAATCAACTTAGTCCTGGTTGGCCAACACTTTCAGTCAACTTCAAAATCATCGAGAGGCCTACAGATATCTGTTTCCCATTGGGTCAGGGGACGGATAAGTTTCGACTTATATGTCTGTGCCTTTTACCAGTCAGAATACTCATAACAATGCATTTTATAACATCAAGTTACCGGTGCGTTTTCACATTGTCAATTAGCAACTGCCTCGCAAATTACAGATCATATCTCTCCACTTAAAGATCAAAAGATATTATCGTCTTAACATTGCTCGTGATGTAATCCATGAAGCAATCTGTTAAGCGTGGGTTTATCCAATACTCAAATCTCTATTCTCTAAGTACTCATGAACGTTGTAGCAGTCTTACTGCAATGTCTAACTCTTTAGACAATCTACAACCGATTCATGACAGTCTTCGTTTATACTTACTCCCTAACAGTATGATTGACTGTGGAATTTTGAATAATCTAATTACTCAGGAAGTTTAAACATTCAAATACTGAAACACAATAATAAATAATTGACAAAAGTAGTAAACAATACTCATTTATAAATCTCCATTATAAAATCACCAAGACAATTACATTTATACTGTTAGAAGTTTCAAAACCTATCTAATTACTAAAACTAATATCATCCCTCAGCCCTATGCTCCGAGCATGCCGATTGTGCTTGATCCTACTCAGTGCCTTAGTCAAAGGATCTGCAAGATTTTCTTCTGATGATACCCTCTTAACCAAGAGGTGACCTTCTTCTACTTGATGTCGAATATAGTGGTACTTTCTTTCGATGTGCCTGGACTTTCTATGGTCTTGCGGTTCCTTTGTCAAAGCGACCACTCATTCATTATCGCAGAATAGTTCCACCGGTTCATAAATACTCGGGACAACTCCAAGGTCACCGATGAAGTTCTTCAGCCAAGCCGCTTCCTTAGACGCTTCACTCGCTGCTATGTACTCTGATTCGCATGTTGAATCGGCCACCGTCTCTTGCTTGGAACTTTTCCAAGTGATCGCTCCCCGTTTCAGAAGAAATACCCAGCCCGACTAAGACCGACCACTGTCTTTATCTGTCTGGAAGTTGGCATCTGTATATCCACTCACTTTCAAGTCATCACTACCGCCAAGGACTAACACCATGTTCTTTCTCCTTCGTAGATACTTGAGTATGTTCTTAACTGCTATCCAGTGTGCCCTTCCAGGATTCCCCTGGAACCGACTCCATGCTCAAGGCAAAGGATACGTCGGGGCGAGTACATGTCATAGCATACATGATCGACCCTACAACCGAAGCATAAGGTACTCGACTCATTTCAGCTATTTCTTCATCGGTACTCGGGCTTTGAGTCTTGCTCAACTTGGCATTACTTTGGATAGGTAGCTCTTCTTTCTTAGAATTTTCCATACTAAACCTCTTTAGTACCTTTACCAAGTATGTGCACTGACTCAGGCCTATTAACCTTTTCTTTCTATCTCTTAGTATCCTTATCCTGAGAATATAAGCAGCTTCTCCAAGGTCTTTCATGGCGAAACACTTCTCGAGCCAAGACTTGACATCTTGCAAAGTCGGAACGTCGTTTCCCATGAGCAGTATGTCATCAACATACAGCACCAGAAAGTGACTATACTCCCACTAGCCTTCACATATACACAAGACTCATCTTCACTTCTAGAGAAACCAAACTCTTTGACTTTCTCACGGAAGCAAAGATTCCAGCTGCGAGGGGCTGGTTTCAATCTCTAGCTTGATCTTTCAAGCTTACATACTTTATCAGGATGCTTTGTGTCTACAAAACCTTCTGGCTGATTCATGTAAACATCCTCAGTCAGTTTCCCGTTAAGGAAAGCGGTTTTGACATCCATCTACCAAATTTCATAATCATGAAACGCAGCTATGGGAAGCATTATCCCAATCGACTTAATCTTGGCTACTGGTGAGAAGGTTTCATCATAGTCAACTCCCGGGGTTTGAGTGAATCCCTTCGCAACCAGCCGAGCTTTATAAGTGTGTACTTTGCCATCCATGTCGGTCTTCTTCTTGAAGATCCAATTGCACCCGACTGTCTTACGACCCGGCACATTGTCAACCAAGTTCCAAACTTGATTGTCATACATGGACTTAATCTCGCTGTCCATTGCCTCTTTCCATTTGACAGACTCGGGGCCTGCCACTGCTTCACAGTAGTTAGCTGGTTCGTCCAAATTTGTTAGTGTACGATCACTGACAAACGTACCACCATCCGTAGTTATATGGAAACCATAAAACTCGGGTGGCATGCTAACTCTACCTGAACGCCTAAGGGGCAATGAGATGTCAGTCGGTCCAACAGGAACCTCTTCCTCATGTTGGTGGCTAGTTTCTCCTAATGTTGTTTCATCGGGAGTCTCCTGAATTTCTTCGAGATCGATCGTGCTCCCACTGTCCTCTTTGGAAATGAGTTCTCTCTCTCGAAAGACTCCTCGTCTAGCTACAAAGACCATGTCCTCACTTGGTCTGTAGAACAAGTATCCAAATGACTGTTTCGGGTATCCGATGAAATAACACTTCTCACTTCTTTCTGCAAGTTTGTCTTGACTCTCTCGTCTCACGAAAGCCTCACAACCCTAGACTTTGATGTGTGCCAATGAGGGAACTTTCCCGGTCCACATCTCGTGAGGTGTCTTAGCAACCTTCTTGGTTGGGACAAGGTTAAGGATATGGGCGGCAGTCTCTAAGGCATACCCCCAGAAATGAATTGGAAGCGAAGCTCGATTCATCATGGAACGAACCATGTCTAACAAGGTTCGGTTTTGCCTTTCAGCAACACCGTTCAACTGTGGTGTTCTTGGAGGCGACAACTGTGAAACAATTCCACATTCCTTAAGATAATCGACAAACTCGATACTAAGATACTGACTGCCTCTGTCGGATCTAAGCATCTTTATCTTTTGCCTAGTTGATTTTCTACTTCGTTCTTAAACTCTTTGAACTTTTCAAAGGTGTCTGATTTGTGCTTGATTAAGTAGATATACCCATATCTACTAAAATCATCAGTAAAGGTCATATAGAACCGCGTGCCATCTTTTGTGGTTGTTCTAAAGGGACTAGACACATCTGTGTGTATGATATCCAACAAACCTTCACCTCTTTCAAAGGAAGCTTTGAATGGTGATTTTGTCATCTTCCCAAATAAACAAGACTCGCATACATCATCCGACTTCAGGTCGAATAATTCCAACACTTCATCCTTTTGAAGTTGGGCGATGCATTTCTTATTAATATGGCCAAGGCGACAGTGCCACAAACACGCCTTTTCTATACCGTCCGAAGAATCAATATGTAATAATAAATTTTTACCATAATTATCAACACACATAATAGTTTCATACACTCCATCACAAGACATAGCATTAAAGATAAAAACATCATTTTTGAAAACTGAAATTGAACCATTCAATTTATTAAAATCATAATAAAAGCCTTGTTTGGACAATGCATAAAAAGAAATTATGTTCTTTGCCATATCAGGCGAATAGAAACAATTATGTAAATCTAAACTAACTCCACTGCCAAGCACTAGTCTATAGACACCGATCTTGGTAACAGGTGACGTTCGCCTATTTCCCATGACCAGATTCAGTCTACCGCGCTCCAGCTCCCTACTTTCCCTTAGTCCCTGCAAATCAGAACAGATATGAAAACCACATCCTGTATTAAGGACTGAAGAACAGGAAATATGAGTTATTAGATATAGAGTAAGTACCTGCTTGTGATGGCTTCACTTTGCCATCTTTAATATCTTGCAAGTACCTAGGGCAGATTCTCTTCCAGTGACCCTTTTCTTTACAGTAAAAGCAGTTGGTTTCCTTGGGATTCATGACGTGCGGAATGCTGGAAGACTTGGCTCTCGGGGCACTGCTCGATGACCCGACATTAACCTTCTCCATCCAGTTTTGCTTCGGAGGGCCCTTCCTTTTCTTTCCCTTGCCAGAGCCAATAGCCAGGACAGGTGGGTTGATAGGGAGCACACCTTTTCCCCTCATCCCGTCTTCAGCAATACGAAGCATGAAGTGTAATTCAGCCAGAGTTTCCTGATTGTTGTTCAAATTATATGCCAGTGTGAACTGGTCATATGAACTGGGTAAAGAATTTAGTGCTATGTCAACAGCTAAATCCTCATGAACAGGCATTTCTAGCTTCCTTAGCCTTTCCACATAACCATGCATCCTTTGCACGTGAGTGCAGATGGACTCTCCAACTTTAGGCTTGCCGTTAGTGAAAGCTTTTACAGCCTCACGCCTTTCGATGCGCTCTTGCTTACGGAACTTTTCCGCGAGCTCTTTGTGCATTTCGTAAGGCGTATAGTCCTCATAAATCCTCTGCAGCTTAGGGTTCATGGTAGCGATCATGATGCAAGCCACTTTGGTTGCATCATCCGAGTGTTTTTGGTACGTGGCGAGTTCCTCGGGAGTAGCGGTATCTGGGTCAACCTCAATCAGCTCGGTTTCCAGAACATACTCTTTGTGTTCATACCTTAGAGCCATTTTGATGTTGCGGATCCAGTCATTGTAGTTAGTGCCATCCAACGTCACTTTGGAGCACAATACAGAATCGAGGTGACATTACCGGGGTTCGAGTGGGGGGCGGTTTGGTCAACAGAAGACATCTATATAAGAAGATAGGTAGTTTGAATTAGACAAAAATACTCCTCATATTCACCCAAGAATAAATATAAGGCTAGGATCATACAATAACAATCTACAATATCGTAGAGGGATGCCGTAATCTTTACTGTAAATTTTATAAGGTAGGCGAATGACGATTCATCCAATTCCACCGTGGAAACATAATCAAATTATAATGGAATTCCTAGTTTCTTTTGAGATTTATTGAACTGTTCAATAGCATGTTTCAATCTCGGGAATGCCCCACTATTTGTGACTGGGATACCGAGGATCACAAACTAGGTGTGAATAACCATGCAAATTATCTTGGTACTCCCGAAGTCAATTACCATCTCAAATTGACGTGCCGGTTAACCACACACGCTCCATCAATAACGGTAAAATCGAGAAACCCATTGCGACTCTTTGCGGACCCCAGTTGGTGTGCCGGTAAACCACACACGCTCCACCAACGTTCCACAAAGTGCAATGTGCAATTCCATGGATTAGAATCAATTCACATTTTTAACCTAAAGTAACTAGATTGGGTTTTTGTTCAAGGTTCTAGTACTTTCAATTATAAACTTTTAAGAGAGGCTTAGCGGTTCTATCAAACCCGTTCGACTAACGACACTCGACTGACCAGAAGAGCGGTGGGTGAGAGTGGACACCCATTAGACTACCATTTTATAGGCAGTCGCCTTATACACTCTTTATAGGACAGTTTTGTGAATGAGGCCTACTAACGGTAAGACTAACCAGTTTTATCTTACATATAAATATTAACTTTTAATCATAAATATATAAGATATATTTTACTCTTATTAAAATATTTTAGATTTAATTTATTACTAATTTTAGCAAATTAATATCTATTTTTCGAAAATTTATATTAAATCTTTAAGTGATTTAATTGGTCTTTTAAATAAACAATTTAATTAAACTAATTAAATCAAATAAGGGAAACACAAAATTAATCAAATTAATTTTTCCTAACCCTTATCCCTAGTCATCGAAAATTGCAAGCAAAGATAAGGGGTTCCAGTTATTTTAATTATCCAATAAATGCCAAAAATAACAATCAACTAATCAAGGCAAGCAAATAAGGGGGACCAACTAGGGTGGCGGCTAGGGTTTCAAAACCCTAGCATGAAAATAGATCAAGGCCTTTCCCAAGGGTTATTTTTCGCAAAAAAAAAAAACCCTATGGCACAAACAGTTGTAGCAATTCATATAGAAAAACAAGCAAAGCTCTGATACCACTGTAAGGTTTTGCACAAACAATGAACTAGAAACCCTAAGTTCACATGTAACCTAATGAAGGATCTATGTTTTTCTATCTTATGAACATATAACAAAATCCTAAGGCCAACATTTATTTCTAAAGATCAAAACAAGAATTACCAACCTTTTGGATTTTGTTCTTGAAGCTAGCAGCAAAGAGATCCTGCCTCAAATGAAAGTCACACCCAAAGCAAGGAGGAGAGAATCCAACAGAGTTCTAGAGAGTAGAGGGAGGCGTGAAAAGGGAGGAGCCAGGAGGTTCCTTTTATAGCCTTCTAGGGTTACAGCGGAAACCCTAGAGGAGCCTCCTTAGTGGGCAAGCTTGTTGACCACTTGGACCAGATCCCCTAAACCCTAATTAGGGTTTTCGCCAACCTTGGGAAGAGCGTCCAAGGTGGCGCCAAATCTAGCCTCTGGCTTCTGGTTTGTCAGTTGTTCAACTATTGAACAATTACAAACCAGACCCTGCACTTATAATTAATTAATTTAATCTCCAAATTAAATCCAATTAATTCTACATTAATTTATAATTAATTATTATAGTTTCTAATTAATATATTAACACTTAAATATTTTAATAAAATATTTATTTATTTCTATTGATTTATTAAACAATTAATAAATCAAGATTTCTCTCTACTGAACTCTACACTAATCCTCCAGCTATGAGGGCAACCCAAATGGACTTTGCTTCAATTAACAAGATAAATACAATTATAAGTCATGGCTTAGACACCAAATCCAACACTAATGATGCTTGTTGTCAAACCTTTTGTAACAACATAGAAATGTATTTTACTTTCAAAGACTTTCAAACAAATCAAGTAAGAAAACTAGTAACACCAAAACTTTTATTTTTCTTTCCTTTAGCTTGACTGGTATCTTAACACAATTGGGTTTTTATACTTAGGGCCTTAATCACTTTTGGTGATACCCCAAGTCTATACCAGAATGGAGAGAACTTGATCAGTCCATCCTGGCCTCATTAGCTTAGGACATCTACTTCGCGAAGGGAGTAGTACCGTCCCAGTAGATTCCTCTATAGTCCCCTTCGGGAACATCATTGCCTGGGCCAAACATTATCCTTTCATTCACATTATTTCATTGCATTACATTGCTTGCTTCAAAATACTAGTCATTATAAACATAACTTTGCTTGTTGTCAAACATTTTCTCAAATACTCATTAAGGTAGATGCCAAAACATTCTTTCATAACATCATAAGCCTTGATGCCCAAAACATTCTTTTATAATAATGTAAGGCTTAATGCCAAAACATTCTTTCATAACAACGTAAGGCTTAATGCCAAAACATTCTTTCGTAACATTAATGGCTTGATGCCAAAACATACTTTCATAACATTATGGCTTGATGCCAAAACATACTTTCAAATCATTATGGCTTGAAGCCAAAACATACTTTCAAAATTATCTTATAAAACTTTCATAATCATATCGTAACTAAAATGATTTGCATATCATTTAGTATTTAAAAACGTCACATAAAAGCTTTATCAATAATTTGACATGTACCCTATAGTGTGAAAAAGCCAAATGTACTTACCTTAGTAGCTAGGTACGTCTAGCTACACTAATTCACATAACTCTAGCCTTTCGTTGCTTCCAAGCTTCCATCAATCTCTATTAATCTAATAGAAGATTAGAACTTACTAGACAATTGAACATATAGTAATTGTCTAATCACTCTTGAACTACTTCTAGTCATCATCTAGTTCTATTCCAATGTCCAAGTGTGATTCTTAAGGCATAATGTCAATTTTGGACATTTTTACCCCTTTTGTCTCATTTTGACAAAAAAATGGTATTTTCAGGTTTCTACAAAGTTACCATAGAAAACTAGGAGTTTAACTTTTCTTTAAACTCAGTTTAATTGTTAGATGTCAAAATGATATTCCTTTTACTCATTTAAGCCATTTAGGCAAATTTTGATGATTAAAGTTTCTATATATAGAAACCGTCGTAAGAAATATTATTTTCCACTTGTGTGACGCTAAAACATTCACAACACTTTAAAATATCATTCCAGTTAAGTTTTACGTTCTCTTGAACACTATTTTTGCAAATGTCGGAATAGTCTCGACGGTTGGAATCCACAATTCCATTCTAACGTCAATATATGTAATAAACTTCCAAATCACATTTATAAATACAAGTAACTTGTAGAATTATAATATTACATTCTCATGGCCGATTTGATATACAACCTTTTATCATAAAGCATGTGTTTCAAGTAATCTCTTCCAAACATTCTTTTACGGTTACTTACCAACATATAAAACTTTAGTCTCAATTCCCCCTTTTTGTGTTATCTTTAAACAAATCATAGTCTTTTCAATTCAAGATCGGAATGTACAATTCCTTTCAATCTTATTAAGCCTTGTCCCGTTGGGCATACAAATATCCATTATATTCCTTTTAACCAAACATATGCCAAAAATTTCCAACTTGAATATCAAGTATACGTGGTTCTTTAAAGTTTCTAAACTTGTCTCAACACATATTTCATGAATCATAATTCAACTACCACAAATATTCTAGAATTCATCTTTAAAGCCAACATGAACCATTTCTTGCTTTCTTGATGTGATTATCAAACATGCAAAAAGAATCATCAAGCCAAACAATCAAACCTTACATTCATGTGTTTTCTTGAGTCAATAAGGTGTTAGAACCCACCAATCAACTTAAATTCAATGCATGCAAGAGATTTCGGACTAAACAAGCTAGGGCTCCAAAAATTGACTTTTACCTTTGAGTTCTTGCTCAAGAATATGAAATCACAAGGTGTTCTTGAACACGCAGGAGGTATCCTTGAACATATAAGTGAAAATCGGACATGTAGGAGCCCCTCTTCAGAAACCAAATGTCAAACTCGACATGCATCACTGATTTCTGAAATTAAGAAACTAGGGTTCATAAAAATAAGGCTTTACCTTTAAAAAAGTTGTCCAATGTGTGAAATCAGAACATTCTAAGCATGTATAAGCTTAAATCGGACCAGAGAGATGAATCCTTACCACCACTTGTCGTCGGCCCCTGATTTCGGTCGTCTACCCGTCGACCCGACGGGAACCTGCTCAAGAACGGACCGGCAGCAACAGCTTCTCACTGTTTGCCGTCCTTCTGTCTCACGATCTCAATGAATGCCGCCTTTCCACCCATTGCCTCCTTCCTGCCGTCGCACAGCAACCGCCGGCAGTGGCTTTGCTATCGTTGGCTTTGCTATCGTTGGCTTCCTCCGGAAATTGAGATGAGGTTGGTCCCATAAAACCTCTGATTTTCGATCTATGATTCATGCACACACACACAATTGATGTGTGCATTTTCTCCTTCTCTGCGCCTCTCGAATAGTCATTCCCTTTCTCGATCTCTCGCCTCACTCGATTTCTCTATCTCTTCTCCCTAAATTTCTTATTTTGTGAAATGGGTTTGCGTGTTGTGATAACTGAGAGAGAGGAGGTGTGTTTACGAATAGAGGAATCGTACACAACATAAAAGAAACAATGGGCTGAATTTATATGGGAAATGACGAAAATGCCCTAGTTCCAGCCTTGGTGAAAATTTTCTAACTTTTCCCTTTATTTTTCCTCGAGTTTACCGGGGCATAACTCCTTCATATGACATCCAAAATTTGCAAGATTTATACTTTTAGAAAGGTTGGAACAAGCTCTACAACTTTCCCCTACTGAGTTAAGTCTGAATCGTAATAGAATGTATTCTATAAACCCTTGAAAATGACCCTTTGGTCATTTTTGTCACTTTTGGGTCATTTTAATTCCATCATAACTCCTTCGTTACAACTCCAACTGACCCAAATCGTTTACCTATACTTTTGTTATCTCAAATATTACAAAACTCATCTTGATGACTTTTGCCCAAATCTTTCTAGATTTTGAGATAATAATTTCCAAAGTTTGCACAATAATCTTTTTACTTTTAGTCTTTTATTTCAAACTTTTCCCTTATGTCCTTACGATTAAATTCTAATTGAATAATCATTATATCATAACTTAAATAAAGGTCTTAACAAGTAAATTCTCCATAATTTCACCTTCTTGGACCATTTTGCCCTTGCACAAAGTGTCGAGTTTATTCAAGTATCAACTCTTTTATATTGAATATTTGCATAAATTCTTATCTTACATATGACAAAACGTTTGGTTGTCATATTAATGACCTTTATGGTGAGATTACGGAATCCCTCTTCACATCATAAGTGGAAGATTTTGGATCCTAGCCTTGTTAAATAATAACTTGTGTAATTATTTTAAGTATTAAACTCAAACTAATTAAAAACTGTCTTATAGATGTCTGTTTCAAATTAAAACACAAGCCTTCCTCATATTCCTGCTCCTCCTCCACTACAATCCCCATCTAATGAGATCGATAACACGACGTTTGTTGACATGTCCTCTGATGTAATGCCCGGTTTCTCAATTTTAGGATACACCAAAAGATTTAATCAAACATAAATATTATAATGGTGTAAGCCCAAAAGATGAGTAACAAGTTTACCAAGTTATATCAAAAGTCTAGTTTAAGTCATAAACTATATATAACAAGTGTTTACATCTTTTACACAAAAATCTGGATATCTATAAAGTTTAAACAACAAGTACAATTCAAGTCCAAAGTCCAAGGTCCATGTCCATTCCAGCTAACCCTCCGTGAAGTGCTTTCCATGATCTGCACTACCAGAACCTAAAACAGACAACAATTACAGACAATTTATGAGTTTCAAAAGCTCAGTGAGTAATTAAAAGACCAAACAATATTATCTGTCATCTCGTTCACATCGATCTCAAGAGATTACTTTAATCCTTAGTATAATAATCATACCAAGGTTCTTCACTCCAAATTCCTATAATTGGTATACTCAACCAATTCCAATAGAATTTGTACTCTTTCTACAATAATCATCTCAATCAAAACATAGTTTATTTAGTAAAGAACTAATCACCTGAGCTTGAATCGAGACGTAGTACTCTAGAACCTCATGCGTGACCCTTTCTAGCTTTAGCTGTAACACAACAACCAAATTTCAATACTCAAACCTCTTTATAACCTCAATCATACTCAATATCGACAATAATCAAGAAATTAGAATCATATAGGGAAGTTGCAACCATATAACATAAATAACATGCTAGTTATAATTTCCCACTTCACCAACTCGATCCATTCAATCACATAAACACAATAACAAGCATATCACTAGCTCGGGTCTAAAGTTAAACTCTTTTTAGACCTACTAATCCAACAATTTTAGTCTAAGATCATCGATTCACAGGTGGTTCATCAAGACCACATGAAATCATCCCAAATCAAATCACCTAACCATTAAAAGAAAGTCAAAATCGAAGAGGGTTACCTTTCAAGCTCAAAGTATCAATCCCTAGCTTTAATTTGTGAACAATAGGCTTTAATCTCGACTTAAAAGGTTTAAAATCGATTTTATAGGGTTTGGGAGGGTTTTGTTTGAAATAAGTTTGACCCAAAATAACAGAAATCCGCATATAAAAACAGGTCTGCACCGTAACTCGACACGGTTACCAAACCCGACCCGGGTTCATTTACGCAAAAGTCACGTTTTTACTCCAAGGGTACAGCATGATCCACGTTGGTTTACACGACCCGGGTTCATCTACGTGACCCGGGTTACCATTTTTCCCAATTTCTTTGTAACCCAACTCGACCCATGTCTTTAAACCCGACCCGGTTTGACCTTGCAAGAACCCAAGTTGTTTCTTTTACCCTTTTTAACACCCTACTTTTCCTAGATGAGTTTCTAAACATCTTAACTCGTGTTTTAACTTATCTATCTCGTTTATATTATAATTAACATAACTCTACCATAATTTAAAGTTACGGTATTACATCTGAACTTGAGAATTTTTTCATGAGTGTCGGGGTATAAGCAAGGCTTCATAAGATGAAATCGTACATAGACAGATTGGAAAATCTTGGTGTCTATTTTCGAAAGGAGTTAGCCATGGATGTGGTTCTAAAATCATACCATGAGTTCACAATGAACTGTGACAAGAACCATCTAGACATCACCTTGATAGAGCTGTACGGTATATTGAAAACTATCGAGGCCAGTTTAAAGCAATCCTGTGGCACACGGTCCATCGCCCCAGTCTTGTCCATTCATCATGGTAATGCTAAGAAGAAGAAAGTTTCTTATCTCAAAGGAAAGGGAAGGGTCGAGGTTGGACAGTCTAACCGAAGCTTTAAGAGAAAGGTTGATTCTGATATAACATCCACCAGTAACCTGAATGAGGCCATATACTTTTACTATGAGCTGAAGGGACATTGGAAACGTAGTTACTCAACATGCCTGAAGAATCTGAAGAAGTTCAAGGTCAAGGAGTTTGACACATCAGGTATATCTAAACTCCATAGTATATCAACTTCTTAATCTGTTGGGTTATAATATGGTTTAATCTTTGAGTTTAAAAGGGCTTAAAATGTAAATAATAGGCTTTATGGGGTTTTCGGTTGTAGACCGAAATCCATCTTGATTTCGGTGGTCATGACTGAAATCCTATGGATTTCGGTGGGCTGGGCTTGGATATTTCGATTGGGTCTTGGTATGAATGGGCTTAGGTCTTTGTTAGGTATAAATAGCCTTTATTGTGTCATTTGTAAGGGTTGGTCGAATTAGGAGCTTAGAGTGTTAGAGAGAATTTGTTCATTCGACCTCCAAGAACCTTATGTACCAGTCTTTTGTTAATCAATTTGTTAATCAAAGAGTGCATTGAAGGTTTATAGTAATTCGTGTTCTTGTTTGTTTCGATTCATACTCATTGGGATTCCGCACCATTCGAGTGTGATTGATTGATACCAAGTAGATCCATGCGATTTTTGGGACTAACAAGTGGTATCAGAGCCTAAAATCCCAATTTTTAGGTGTTTTGGTATCAATTTTTCGAAATATTTGCTTGGATTTTGGTGTTTTTTGCGAGTTTTGGACGATTTCTTGATGTTTTAGACGTTTTGGATCTTATTGTTTTCGTGTTCTTGGCAATCTTCAAGCAAAAATCATCAAAAATCTTGTTTTTGATCCAAAACGGCGTTACTGTATCTGTTTTGTGCGAGATCCAGATCTGAAAAGGTTTTTCGGTCACGCTCCTAACCTTTTCGGTGGCGGTGCTGAATTCATAGTTTTTCGGTTAGGTTTTAAAGGTTTTTCGGTCCGTTAACTGATTTTTGGTGTAGTTTTTCGGTCAAGTGCTTTTCGCCCAGGTTTTTCGGTGTACCTACTTTTCGGTTGAGGTTTTCGGCTGATTTCAAGGTTTTTTCAGTGTTGGATTTCGGTTCTACTGTTCGGTCAAGGTTTTTCGGTCCAGGTTCTCGAGCTATAGTGATTTCGCTAAAAAAGGGGTCAAAGAAATTTCGAAGAAACCTTGGACTGTGTCAAAGTTTGGTTTTTCGGCAGAAAATTTTTGGGGTTTTCGATCAATATTTTGGCATTTGAAAGCTTTTTCGGTCCACTTGAACTTCTAAAATGGCAACAAAAGATGCTTCAGAAGTTATTTGTTCTTCTCAGTCGTGTGTTGATATAATTGCCAAACTTCGCGAACACAACGATAATCTTGTTAGAGAAATATTTGAACTCGAAAATCTCAACTATGGTCTTAAAAAGAAAATAAAACCTCTACAAGAAAAACTGGAAGCTAAAATAAGCGATTTCAAAATATTACTGGATGATTACAGCACTAAAAATTGTCTTCTCAAACTTGCTAACGAAGACATTGTCAAATTGACTGTCGAGCGTGATTCTTTGAAAGCTCAAATTCAAGATAGAGAATTTGTTTTTAAAAAAATCGAAGGGTCAAGCACGATAGTCGAATCCATGATTGAGTCTCAACATAAATAGGATGAAAACAAGGGTCTCGGGTACAAAAGTGTTCCACCTCCTTTTAATTATAATTGTACTCCACCCCTTGATTTAAACGACATATTTTTTGCTGAGAAATCCAGTTAGGCTGAAAAGGTTGTGGTAGAAAATACTGATGCTTCTGTTCAGTGTGTAGATGAAATTAAGGAAGATGATGACAAGTCAAATTCTGAAAAGAGTTCTTCTAAAATCTCATCTGAAAACACTTTGATGCTCGTGTGGGCCAAGGCACTAAAGCTGCTAGTTGTTCAAAGACTGATGCTACAATATGTTCAATTGATCGTGCTTTTGGAAAATTCAAACCACGAAAGTTTGTGAAAGAAAGGGAAACTCCTATTGGACAAAGACCGAGTTCCACTAAATGTGATCATGCTTGTACTTGTGATAACTCCTTAAAAATTTAAAAAGGACAAGGACCAAGTCACAATCTCATTTGCTTGAAAAGACAAACGTGCTTCAACTGTGGGATTACAGGTCATATCTCCAAGAATTGTCCTTATCGCCCATACATTCCCTTCTATGCACAACACAAGCAGAATGTGCCAAAGGAAAGGTCTTCCAAAATAATGCCCTCAAGATCACGATCAAGAGATGGCGACGGGACCGAATCCAAGGCTAAGAAGCAGGCCCCAAGGACAAAAGGACCGACTCGAAAGATGACTCTATCAAATCGAAATCAATAAAGTCGAGCTCATCTCAAGGATCGTCCTCGATTCCACACTGGCAACATAAGCACAAGTCAAGGGGGAGTGCTGCTTCAAACTCAAATGTTGATGCACCCATCCGGTTAAGAAACAAGTGACAAAAGCCAAACTACCAATGGCTACCCAAAGGCCAATATTCCAAATCATCTAATTGTCCTTTTAACTCTTCATGTTCTTTATTTGATAAGCATGATATGATCTTGGAAAAAGCCAAGTGTGTAGACAGTGATGGTCAACTCAGTTTCAAGATGGACTGGGTTCCCAAGACCAACTAATTCCGCGTCATGTGCAGGAGGAGCTATAGAGGAATATCATCAGACCTCGGTTTGTTGATAGTAGCTATTCCAGGCACATGACAGGAGACATCTCTCAAATGCATGCCATTCAAATCATTTATGGAGAGTATGTGTCCTTTACGGGAGGGAGGGGAGGGAAGAAGGATCATGTAGGGTTCGTATCTAATTACATGTTGAAAATTGAAAAGGTAACTTCGTTCCGAACTTGAACATGATACGTTTCACTCACAATTAAATCAGTTCTGTAAATTTTGTACAATTTTTAGTTAAATTTGTTCATGGTTTATTTTCAACACTCTCTTCCATGCACAAATTTAGGGGGAGAAGAAAAACAAAACAAAAATTACAAAACTTTAAAAAATACAAAAATATTTTATAATTTTCATATCTTTCCTTTCAGAAAATTAAAAACTACAAAAATATTGTTCTTTCTCATATTTGCACGATCGTCAATGTTCCTGATAAATACCAATCAAGAATACATATCAAAATTATCATGTCAAAGATGTGACTCACTTTTACCGTGACTCACTAAGATATTCCTTACCTACCGACGACGCACGGAGTAATGCCACTCACTGCTGAGGTAACACTTAAGTGCTAATGATTCTTTCTGCTTTACCACAGTAATTTTGAAGCACTGACAACCTTTTCTTGACCCATTCTAAAGGTTACTTCTGCAACACAAACTTCTAGACACTTTGAGAGAAACCACTCCGAGTCGAGAGTTAAAAAGTCTGTGCCGATAGTTAGATTGCTTACCGTAATCTATCACATGTATCAATCCTTTCTTAACCACCTTTATCTTTCTGCTGTAAGAAATAGACGACTCATCATTTTAAACCAAATGGTGATGATATTTCGAAACTCTATGCCAGTAATCTCTGTTACAACACCAATAGTTGATGTGAGGCATCAACAACCAGTCTTACCTACAAAGGTTCTAATTCAAGAGTTAAATGACTTAGTGTAATAAAGCATACACTGATGGCAATTTGAAAGTCTAGCCGATGGGTATGTCTAGTAACCAAGACATACTACATGCTCAAACCACTCTTGACCCTAATCTTCTTCTAATAAAGATGTTCGTGACTCAATGTGATTTTACCTCACATTGATGAAATGTCGAAACTCTGGGTCAGTGAATGTTGTTGTTTACCACAATAGCTGTGAGACCTCAACAACTTCACTAGATTCAAAATTAGCACTAGGATGGTACACTCCACAGAGTTTGGATACCATTGAACGTCTCGCCAAGAGCCAAGTCAACTTGTTGACTTGTCAACTGCATTGAGATCTTTAATCAAGGATATGTAGGGGCCAAAATCAAAACGGCCACGAGTAGTTCTCCGATAATCAAGCAATCGCAGTGTGTTCCCCGGGTTCACACAGATACTGCGAGAAGTCTCGTCCTAAGCCAAGGTTGGGTCCTTGAACAACTATGGTGAGAGTTTGTAACTCCATGATCCACAGGATTTTTGGTCATCGTTACACACTGGTTATAGTCAAAGACAATCCAGTGAAATCTTTCAACTGATGGAGCCAGAAGTGAAGTTTGAAGTTTTCAACACAATCATTTCAACCCCAGAGAAAGGTGAAGCATAATTCTATGCGATAAGCTGTGTTGAATTCCTCCTCAATCAGTTCGTTGCTATATTTGCACCTTCAAGTGATCAAGAAGAAGACATGAAGAGTCAGACTCCAGTTCCAGTCAAAGTCAAATCAAAAGATGGATGTGCTGATTCAAGACCTATGCTGAAGCCCTGTACCCAATGTATGTTCAAATTCAAACCTGAAGACAGTCAGATACCGAAGATGAAGATGTCTCTGGAACGTGCTGAAAGCTATCAACATCTATACCTATCACCTGCTAAGGGGGAGATTGTTATGCTAAGGGAGAGATTGTTGAAGTGTTCTGCAGTGTACAACCGAAGCCAAGTTCAAGATAGAGATCGAAGTTAAATGAAAGCATTAAACCAAGGGAGAGATTGTTGGGTCATAATTTAGTTGGTTTAATCTTTGAATTTAAAAGGGCTTAAAACGTAAATATTAGGCATTATGGGGTTTTTGGTTGTGGACCGAAATCCATCTTGATTTCGGTGGTCATGATCGAAATCCTATGGATTTCGTTGGGCTGGCCTTGGATATTTCGATTAGGTCTTGGTGTGAATGGGCTTAGGTCTTTGTTAGGTATAAATAGCCTTTATTGTGTCATTTGTAAGGGTTGGTCAAATTGGGAGCTTAGAGTGTTAGAGAGAATTTGTTCATTCGACCTCCATGAACCTTATGTACTAGTCTTTTGTTAGTCAAAGAGTGCATTGAAGGTTTGTAGTAATTCGTGTTCTTGTTTGTTTCGATTCATACTCATTGGGATTCTGCACTATTCAAGTGTGATTGATTCATACCAAGTAGATCCAGGAGAATTTTGGGACTAACATGATCTTTAATCCTTGATACACGATATGGTAACTCACATCTGCGTTGTATGTAGGGACTAAGTGAAAGTAAGAAGTTGAAGCAAATGATCTTAATCTGATCATGAGATACTGAAGCACTGCTACTGTTACAAGGGTTAGGGATTACAAGCTCGTGCTAATTAGTGGTGTTTAATTAGATTATTATATTTTTGCTACTCACCAGAATTGGCATAAAACATTGTTTCGTATTACGCATTGTTTAAAGGATATTTTGTATTTTTCTTTTGATAATAAAAATGGTGATTTTTATAAACATGGTTGTTTTATTTCAAAACTTATCCTTACAATGGCTTATATGAATGTATTGATTGCTGTAATAATATAATCTTCAAATGTTGATTCATGTGAAAGTATGTTGGATAAATCATGTTTGTGGCATTGTCACCTGTGAAAGAGGTGAGGATTTGTTGGAACTAATCCACATAGATGTTTGTGCACCATTCAAATCCGCCACAAGACGTGATGAGCAATACTTCGTTACATTGCTAATGGTCTCAGTAGATGTAGTTGTGTTTATTTGAATAAACATTGGTTAGAAGCTTTGAAGTGTTCAAAGAGTTTTGAAACAAAGTGGAAAATCAACTTGGCTAGAATATCTAAGTATTATATTCTGTGAACATCTTACAGACTGTGAAACAGTTTCATAGTTATCTCCTCTCAAAATACCACAATATTGTGGTATGTCTGAAAAGGGAAATCAAACATTGTTTGAAATGGTTTGATCCATGATGTGTCGAGCTACACTTTCAATTAACATTCAAAAGGTTATACCCTAGAAATAGCAACATGTTGGAATTAGTGTCCGAGGTCATCCACTAGTGGTAATATTTCTAATAATAGCAGGGTCCTTTTAGGTTGCCCTCATGACCCAAAAAACAAATTAGTGTCGGAAAGGAAAAAAGAGACATTGATTTATTAATTTATCAAGGACATGATAAATTAATTAGAAAGTAATTGGCAATTAGTTAACAAGTTAATTTGGAATTAAGTTGGAGAAATTAATTGCAAGGGAGTGGATTGTAACTAATTAAAGAGTTAATTAATAGAAACAAGTCTAGGGGGTTCCACCGCCAAAAGGCTCCTTACGTTTGAAACCCTAGAATCCTTGCACTATAAATAGAGGCCTTAGGGTCAAACCCTAAGGCATCAATTTGCCTCATTTGAGCCGATATTCTTCCATTCCTCCCTTTTTTGGTGAATTTCACATCCCTATCTAGGGTTTGTGATCTTCTACCTCCTTCCCAAGTGGAAGTTATGTCTTTCTGGTTTTTTGGAGATCCTGGTGTGAATCATTAGATTGTTAATTAATAGAAACGAGTCTAGGGGGTTTGACTGCCAAAAGGGCTCCATACGTTTGAAACCCTAGGAGCCTTGCACTATAAATAGAGGCCTTAGGGTCAAACCCTAAGGCATCCATTTGCCTCATTTGAGCCGACATCTCTTCCATTCCTCCCTTTTCTTGTGAATTTCACATCCCTATCTAGGGTTTGTGATCTTCTACCTCCTTCCCAAGTGGAAGTTTTGTCTGTCTGGTTTTTTGGAGATCCTGGGTGTGAATCATTAGAGGGATTCTACTTTGGGTCCTATTCATCCAATGGAAGGATGCATTAACCAGAAATCAAAGAAGGATATCATATGTGGTACATTTTGTTTATGTTTCATGCTACTTGTTAAAAATCGAAAATTGCATATGATTGATGCTAGAATTATTTGATTTAACATGTTATGATCTTAGGATTTATGCTACAAACTTGAATGTTCATATGCATGCTGTTAAATTTGACATTTTCTAGTATCTTTGTGCCTCCTTGCTAGTTGTCAAAATTTCTGGGGTTGAGAAGGGTTTCCTTGGCCTTTGCATGATATATGGCGGCTAGGGTCACAACCCTAGTTTGCCTTGCAAGTTTCCTAACTTGCTTACTTGTCTTTTATGCATGTTGCCTTAATTTGACTATTCCAATAGGATATAATTATTTATAATTAATTGTTAAAAGGTATTAGTTGAATTAATTGATAAATAAATTTAAATTGTTTAAAATACATTTACATATTCTAGAACGGTATCAATATATATATATATATATATATATATATATATATATATATATATATATATATATATATATATATATATATATATATATATATATATATATATATATATATATATATAAGAATTAATTAAAGCAAAAACATTGGTCAAACCATGACTAGGCTCACCCACAAGACATCGTGTATGGGGTTTGAAGGAGGGTTCTTATGGACCCAAATGAGGTTGGTTTTAAACGGCATTCATTGCCTACCACCCTCACCGCCCATCACATTTTGCCATGTGGAGTTACCGAAAAGGTTTGATGGGGGAAATGTTTCTCTAAGTTAAAATTATTAACTTAAAGTATTAAAACAAACACCTGTTTTAATTATGAAAAAAATATGAACTATGTGCTATCCATGAGAAACACACATTCTCTTAATGATCTGGTGGCAGAGGTGTGTGGTCAACCGGCACGTCAGTTAAGGTCATAGTTGGGGGTGATCTGACACTCGCGATTCTCAAGAGTATCTTGAGACGGGCATCATGCGGGTTCTACATGGTTTACTCACCATCCGAGCCATGATCCACGACGTCCGTGTCATGGATAAGAGATGAGCATAACCTAGATTAACATGCCATTGACACTAGTAAATGAATCTCACAGATCTAGGAATTTCATGGTGATTGAAATTGATAAAGAGTTTTATCTACCTTAACGGCCATTATGATGTGATTACGACATCCCTCTTCACATCATAACTGGAAGATTTTGGATCTTAGCCTTAGTAAATAAAATTCGAGTAATTATTTGAAGGATTAAAAATCAAACTAACTAAAAAACTTTGCCTTATACATGTCACATCTAAACACAAACATTTATCATATTCCTCCCCCTCCTCCTCCACTACAATCACGATCTACTGAGATTGATAGCCTGACGTTTACAAACATGTCCTCCGAACTTGAGAAATGTTTCAAGAGTATTGGGGTAGAAGCAAGGAGGGAACGATTCGAGATCGTAAAATCTCTTAGGGCATATAAACTAAAAGAAGGAACGTCTGTGTATATGCATGTTCATAAGATGAAATCATACATAGACAGACTGTTTAATCTTGTTGTCTGTTTTTCGAAGGAGTTGGCCATGGATGTGGTGCTTAACTCGCTTTCTGTTTCATATCATGAGTTCATTATGAACTATGACAAGAACCATTTGGACATGAGCTTGATTGAGCTACACGGTTTGCTGAAAATTGCCGAGGCTAGTTTAAAGCAACATGGTAACTCAAGTTCCACCGCTCCTATCTTGGCCATTCATCATGGTGACGCTGTGAAAGAAGAAAGTTTCTCATCCCAAAGGAAATGAAGGGCTATGGTTAGACGGTATGACCAAGGCTTTAAGAGAAAAGCTAATTCTGACATAGCACCCACCAGACCTGAATGAGGCCATTTTTTTTACTTCCAGCTGAAGGGACATTTGAAACATAGTTGCCCAAAATACTTGAAGGATCTTAAGAAGATCAATGTCAAGGAGTTTGACACCTCAGGTATATCTGAAATCCATAGTATGTCAACTTATCATTCTTGATTCCTTGATACAGGATGTGTTGACTCACATCTCCATTGTATGCAGGGACTAAATGAAGGTAAGAAGTTGAATCATAGGAGCTTGATCTGATCATGAGATGCAGAAGCGTTGCTGCTATTACAAGGATCAGAGATTATATCTCATGCTAATTAGCGGTGTTTCATTAGATTTTTTCTACGCGCCAGAATTAGCACAAAACATTCTTTCGTATTAAGCATTGTTTAAGGATATTTTTTGATTTTCCTTTTGATAATAAATTGATGATTCTCTTATACAAACATGGTTGTTTTATTTCAAAATTTATGTTGACAATGGCTTATATGAATGTGTTATTTGTTTAAATAGTAGTATTAATATAATCTTAAATGTTGATTCATCCAAAAGTGTTTTGGATAAATCATGTTTGTGGCATTTTCACGTTGTCCATTAAACATGAATTTCATCCCCAAGCTCCGAGTGGACAGGACTTGGAATCATTTGACTTAGAGTCAGATAATGCACGCAAATCTTGCTTACATGGAAGATGAAAAGAATGTCATTCACAAGAAACTATGAAAGAGGCAAGGATTTATCCACATAGATATTTGTAGATCGTTCAAATCTGCCACAAGACATGATGAGCGATACTTCGTTACGTTTACTAATGACTTCAGTAAATATGGATGAGTTTATGCGATTAGAAATAAGCTAGAAACATTGGCATGTTCAAAGAGTTTCAAAACAAAGTAAAGAATCAATTGGGCTAGAATATCTGAGTATCATATTCTATGAATATCTTAAGAACTGTGAAATGGTTTCATAGGTTGTCTCATTGCAAAACACCGCTTCATTGTAATGTATCTGAAAGTAGAAATCGAAGAACATGTTGGACATGGTTCATTCCATGATGTGTGAAGTTACATTTCCAAATTAGTTTCAAAGGGTTATCCCCTAGAAACAGCATGTCGCATCTTCCTCGTACCAACTAAGTAGGTTGCAAAGACACCATCTGAAATGTGAAGTAGGGTGCATCCCTCACTAGCACATGTGATAGTTTAGGGTTGTGATGTATTTGTTCATCACAAAGCTCATGACAAGCTTGAACCTAGATCAGAGAAGTGTCATTTCATTAGCAAACCCCGCAGGTCCGTTGGATACTTGTTTTCCAAGTCATTCGAGAACAAAGTGTTTGTGACTCATAGAAGAGTATTATTTGGTAAGAGCTCATATCCAAATAATTCAGTGGGAGTAAGATTGATATTGAAAAGATTCAAGAGTCATCCAATGAAGAACCTTCAGTTAACACTAGCACTCAACTAGACGACGAGACTCCTGTTGAGGAGAATGACGTATTTCCACCTCCTATTCGCAGATCAAGTAGAGTTAGTCATTCTCCTAGGTTTTATGGTTTCTATATTACTTAAAGTGACACACTGATTAGTGGTAAAACACTGGTTGGTGAGGATGAGTCATACAATTACATGGAAGCATTGGTGAGCCCAGTTACTGCCTAATAAAAGGTGGATAGAGAAAGCGAGACTCAGTCCATGTTTTAATTTGATTGATCTTACGCCTGGCTTAAGACCAATGGGAGTAATTGTATCTTCAAAATAAGAACAAACATAGATAGAAATGTACACACATTCAAAGCAAGACTGGTTGAGTAGGGCTATTCTCAAACTTAAGAAATTGATTCTAAGAAAAGGACTCTTATCAGTAGTTGAGAAAGAATCTATTGGGATATTGTTTGCCACATATTCATTTTATGAGACTGATAACGCCTAGTAATGTCGAGCATTATAGTCGTTATTGAACATGGTTTTACATGAAATATACTCTTGAAATGACGAATATTACTCACTTTAGTGTCAAGGGATTGTGTTGTATTTTATGGACAATACAGGGTAAAAAGTGCACATTTTGGCAAAGTTGGAAGAAAGCTGGATTCAAGTCAAAGTAATACGCGCGCCGCATACCCAAGGAGTGACGCGACACGGTGAGCTGCTTCACCAGGTGAAGATTTGAAATTCAAAGTTCGAAGAAACGTGGATTTAACATAAGTCACGCCGCGTATAAGTCTATACCATGACGCGTGAAGGAAAAATCTGTAACTATAAATAGAGGGACCCGGTACGTGATTCGGGAGCGAAGATCCGACCTTTGAGTGGAACTCAGACATCTTTGACTCAAATTTCGTGGCTTTATGATTCATAATTGGTAGTTTGGTTAGTTTAGTTGCTTTTATGATTTTTTGGTTTCATTTTGTCCTATGGGATCAAGGGTTCTGGATTGTAGAACACCATTGACAGCGTGGATCGGAAAGTGGTTCCTGTTTTCAGTAGCATTCGGCTCTGATTCGGGTTTAGTTTAATGCAAATTTGATTTGACGTTACTTGATGTTCATTTATAATTTCGATTTTGATGATTGTTGTCATTTGGTTTGATTATTCTGATCGTTTAGTTTCGGGATTTCTGAGTTAAATCTTTAGATTAAATTCGTTTGGATTGGTTGATTGTGATTCATGGTTTAGGCATAGACCGTTGGTTAGATTTTTATGTTTCGAGTTCTTTCGGTTCTCTAAGTGTATGAATCGAAACTGTCTATCGAGTGGAACTATAGATTGGTCGTGACATGGTGAGCTGTTTCACCAGGTGAAGATTCGAAATTCAAAGTTCGAAGAAACGGGGATTCAAGATAAGTCGCGCATCGTATACGTCTATACCGCGACGCGTGAAGGAAAAATCCGCAACTATAAATAGAGGGACCCGATACGTGATTCGGGAGCGAAGATTCGAGCTTTCAGTGGAACTCAGGCAACTTTGACTCAGATTTCGTGGCTTTATGATTCATAATTGGTAGTTTGGTTAGTTTAGTTGCTTTTATGATTTTTTCAGTTTCATTTTGTCCTATGGGATCAAGGGTTCTGGATTGTAGAGCACCATTGACCGCGTGGATCTAAAATTTGTTCCAATTTTTAGAAGCATTCGGCTCTAATTCGGGTTTAGTTTAATACAAGTTTGATTTGAAGTTGCTTGATGTTGATTTATAATTTCGGTTTTGATGATCGTTCTCATTTTGTTTGATTATTATGATCATTTAGTTTTTGGATTTCTAAGTTGAATCTTGAGATTAGATTGGTTTGGATTGGTTGATTGTGATTCATGGTTTAGGCATAGACCGTTGGTTAGATTTTTATATTTCGAGTTCTTTCGGTTCTCTAAGTGTATGGATACAAATTGTCTATAGAGTGACACTATAGATTGGTCGCGACACGGTGAGCTGTTTCACCATGTGAAGATTCGAAATTCAAAGTTCGACAAAACGGGGATTCAAGATAACTTGCTCTGCGTATAAGTCTATACCGCGACGCGTGAAGGAAAAATCCGCAACTATAAATAGAGGGACCCGATACGTGATTCGGGAGCGAAGATCCGACCTTTGAGTGGAACTCAGACATCTTTGACTCAGATTTCGTGGCTTTATGATTCATAATTGGTAGTTTGGTTAGTTAGGTTGCTTTTATGATTTTTCGATTTCATTTTGTCCTGTGGGATCAAGGGTTCTGGATTGTAGAACACCATTGACCGCATGGATCTGAAATTGGTTCCTGTTTTCAGAAGCATTCAGCTCTGATTCGGGTTTTGTTTAATACAAGTTTGATTTGAAGTTGCTTGATGTTCATTTATAATTTCGGTTTTGATGATCTTTGTCAATTTGTTTGATCATTCTGATCGTTTAGTTTCTGGATTTCTGAGTTGAATCTTGAGATTAGATTGGTTTGGATGGGTTGATTGTGATTCATGGTTTAGCCATAGACCGTTAGTTAGATTTTTATGTTTCGAGTTCTTTCGGTTCTCTAAGTGTATGAATAGAAACTGTCTATAGTGTGACACTATAGATTGGTCAAGTTTTGACACAAAGTGCCAACCACGAACTCCTTGGTTCGACCCTTACTTACCGGTACTAGTGGACTGGAAGGTTTTATTTTGTATTTTTGACTGCATCAACAACTGCGAAGCCGTCAAATTTTGGCGCCATTGCCGGGGAGTTGTGTGCTTGATATATTGTGTCAGTCAATTGTTTTCTTTTAAATTTTTAGTAGTTGATTGTTTTTTACGGTCGTTTGCATCTTGTGCATGTGTACGCACTGAGGTGAATAAACATCACCTCTTTTGTTTGATTCGGAAATCGAAAGAACTGCACGAAGAAATCGTGTTCGCAAATGTTTATTCAATATGAGTTCTGATGATGTATTAGTTGAGGATGTTACCCATGAGCTTCATAGCGAGGTAACAGGGGGACAACCGATTACAACAAATAAGGCAACAATGATCATCACAAACATATACACGTGCACAAGCTGAAATCGATCAAGATTATATAGTCATAAAATATTTTAGAGAAATGATCTCACAATCTACGTGTTAGTCGGTTTTTTATTTTGTTTTACACGTTTTTATTTTTTGGTATCAAATACTTGAAACAACCTTGAAATATGTCTGATTTAATTCTAAGCTCTTTACGAAAAGAATTAAAACCATATAGAAAATCTATTAAAGACTCTAAGAAAACCTTGAAGTTATTAATAGAAGAATCAGATGCATCTTCTATGACTAACCGAATAATTAATGAACAAGTTATTTCTCTAATAACACAAGCTATAATTGCACGACAAAAGAGAACTGAAACTCTTGAAAATCAACTAACGACGCTTATTGGTTAGATTATTAGAAATAATCTTTTATAATGTCTAATTCTGATGAAATTAATGAACCTATAATTATTAATAACGAAAAAATGAGTCAGGATATATATTTGATGCTCTCATTAGTAAGAATAGTATAAATAAAGATGCAATTAGGAAATCAAATTTTACATTATTAGAAAAACATAATTTTAAATATGATACACTTAAAAACTTCTTTTCAAGAAAAAGTATTATTTACTAGGGTAAAATTGTAGGTGAAGAACTAATACCTATAAAATCAACCCAAGGAAATATTATTATACCCATTATAAATAAACAACAAATCATAAATAAAATACAGCATATTAAAGAAATGGATGAATCAAAAATAGCATATATTCATATATCTATGATTCAAGTAATTTTAAAAAGTACTATTAGTGATCTAGATACACCAATAGAATTAGAAATTAGAGAGAGATCATTGTATAATTAATAGTCAAGAAAGTATTATTGCCAAAAGAAAAGGAAATTTAATCAAACGAAAAATAAATTTTAATATAAATATACAATTAGGGCTTAGTTTAAAAGATAAAAATCTTAGTAATTGTATATAAATTATTAAGACAAAAAATTTTATTAAAAAGAAATCATCTTTTTACTTTAACATGTCCAATAAATTATGCACTAACAAATTCTCATCATACTATTACATATAAAACAGAAGATAGAATTCATATTGACAAATTATTTGAGCATTTACTATCTCTTGAATCACATAAAAGAAGACATAATAAATTATTTCATGAAATAGATTTTCGAAAACCAATAACTACACATTTAGTTAAAAGAGGTCCAATTATAGAACCTCCAATTTCAGCAAGTATAGGAAGATCATCTATTTCAAAAATATGACCTTCAACATCTCAGAAAATAGAAAAGATGAAAATTTTCAGAAATTAAAAGAAATTATTAGATCATTAAGTTTACGAATATGACATAATCATCTAGTAAGTTATATGATATATAATTACAAATAGAAGATGAAATGACAGTATCAGAAAAATAAATATAATAAATAAAAAGTTAAATAATATTACAGAAGTCAATAATCTTTTATTGTTAGAACAATTACCGGAAATATTACAAAAACATAATATAGCACAACATTCGCTTGAACAAATTTATAAAACATTCGAAGTTAAAAAAACCACTTACTATTAAACCACCGTTAACATGGTAATCAAAAGTTATATTTTACAAAGGTTAATAAAATGGTTTAAAAAGAATAGTAGAAATAAAGAAGACAATAATGAAAAAATTATATTGACAAAAGAAGATTATATAAACACTGATATCTTAGATCAATTATTTAAAAGCAATAATTATGACTGATAAATTACAACTAATCAATACACATAATAAACAAGTAGTTGACATAATTAAAAATATTTTAGAAGAAATTAATGACACCCAAATAGGAATAGCACATTTGAAACAACGTACAGAAATATAGAATTTGGATATATATATATATATATATATATATATATATATATATATATATATATATATATATATATATATATATATATATATATATATATATATATATATATATATATATATATATATATATATAGGGTTGGGTTCAATAAGGGACTAAAATTATCCATGGTGTTGGGTATATTTGTGATAAAGTGTTGACGTATCCGAAGCCCCCCTCTAAAAGACATTTTAAAGAAAAACCCGAAAGTAATAAAGCAATAGAAGACCCCGAAGTCTGAAGACTCCGAATGGTATCACCTGGAGGATCCGAAGACTTCCAGCTGTCAAACCAAAGTGCACGCGTGGTTGTAGACCACGTGGTGCATGATCCTGTCTTTCTATTGGATAGTACATCTGATAGAATATTTTCTGATAAAGTAATTGTACTATGTGTATCACTGATGTGATACCATACCGTGTTAGAATGCGAGATTGTGAGATCATAACAGCAATAGTAAAAACTTCATTGTAAAACCCAAGTTATTAATCAAGCATTCGGCACATGTTATCCATTTCACCTTGTTCATCTATTTGTGTTACAATACTTGTGCATGATTGTTAAACCCTTGTAATGTTGATAGAATCATAGTCATAATTTAACTCAAAATCGATTTCAAGATTCAACAAGTGGTATCAGAGCAAGTCAGATCAAAAACCTGTTCATAGAGCTTCATTTCATTGTTACAGTTCTAGATCTGAATTGTTTCTCAGATCTAGTATTCCGCAACTGTTACAAATCTCTATAACACGCTTTTACTGAAAAGATCCTATTGAAATCCATTCAAAATAACTGATTCTACTACTACCTATGCCAACATGCTCAATTACGCCAATCTTATTGGTTCATCAACAAAAGCTCCTGTGCTCGTTCCAACCTATTACGATTACTGGGTAGATCGTATGAAGGACTACTTGGAAGGGCTTGATGAAGCAAAAGACATCTGCAGATAAGTAAAGGATGGGCCTCACACTGACATAGAAGGAAGGTTCATTAGCATTGATGATGTTGAAGGCGGTGGAGTTCTGAATGCCGCAGACCTAAGGAAAGTGAGGAATGACGAAAGAGCCATGCGTGAACTGCGAAGTGGACTTGGTCCTAATGTTCGTCATCATATTTCTAGTGCAAAATCCGCTAAGGAAATATGGGATCGTTTAGCTGTCCGCTTCGCTGGTGATAATACATTACAATCAAGTGTCATTCAGGAGGTATTAGCTGACTTTGGGAACTTTAAGAAGCAAGAAAACGAGAGTCTGGAACAAGCTTACGAGCACTATAGCAAAATGGTGTATGACCTGGAGAAATATGGTGAAACCTGAAGCCAACAGGAGATTAACATAAAATTCCTCTACAGCTTAAGGCCTGAATGGAGACCTATCATGCTGATGGTCAAATCATATGAAAACATCAATACCTACTCATTAGCCAGTCTCTACAATCTGGTCAAAGCTCATGAGCCTGATATTTGTGGAAGGCGAAGTGAGAAAGCTGCGGGTGCTAGTTCATTGGCCCTTATGTCAAAGACTGAAGAGGAAGAAGAAAATGATGAACCAGATGGTTACATGGAAGGTGAAAACGGAGAGACAATTGCACTTTATGCAGCAAACAATCGAAGATTCAAGAAACCTTTTGTCAACAAACCGAATCCAACAAAAACTTACAAAAACTTTTCCTATACACCGAAGCCTAAACCTGATATTTTCACACCGAAGGAAGATGGAGCCAAATCATCCACTCCGAAGCCCGCCGAACTCAAGACTTCGGAGTTTGCCAAAGATAGATCAGAAGGGAAGAAAGTAGCTGATGATTCAAACTTTGATTGTCACTATTGTCATGGAAAGAACCATTTCGCTAAGAACTGTATGCTGAAAAAGCGCAATGAGAAGCAACCAAAAGTGAAGGATGAGGCTTATTATGCCAGGAAAATGGAAGAGGTGAGAGAGAAGACTAAGGACTTAGCCTTAATGGCCTGTGATGTTTACATGGGAACATATCAAGTCTGGTCTTCGGACTCGGAGGATGAGGAAGTGAGAAAGCCATCTCATAGTGCTTTCCTAGCCTATGATGTTGATAAGAGCTCTCTAGATAACACTTCGGAAAAAGTTATTGGTGAATAAATTTTGGATGACAAGGTGGTTGCTGAGGGTCTTGGATGGGAAGGTTTTGGTGATCTCGGTCAGGATGATTTTGGAATGAAGAAGGTGATTGAAGAAGAAGCCCTGAAGGTGGTATATGATGACTCTTCGGATGATGATGAAGAGCTCTGCTTCATGGCAAAAGACACTCGTCTAACCATCCCGGAACAGGTATCAAAACTTCTCTTATCCTTTAAAATTTCAGAATCCAAATTTGCACCTATGATAAATGAAATAACACGTGATTGTTCTGTGATGCACAAACTGCTTGTCGATGCTAAAAATAGGGAGAATTTTAATGAGCAAGAGATTCTCAACTTGAAGGGGATAGTGGAAAGTATGAGGCTAGCACTAGAGAAGACCAATTTTAGAATCTCTCTGTTAGAAGAAACTAGAGAAAAACTTTTAAATAACAATGATGTACTTTTGAGACAAGGTAACATATTTTGTGAAACTGCTAGACGACTGTATGCTCACATTACCCGTATTTATCATTCTGCTGATGTTTGAAATGTGCAACATAGAAAACTTTTGCCCTTGATTGAATTCAAACTTAAGAATGTTGATCGTGTTACTTATGAATGTGAATCTATAGTCTCAGGGTCCGAAGTGACCAACCCTTCGTACAAACATTGTTTAATCTTTGTTGAAAAACATTTAACTGCTGAAAACTTGTTAAAACTACTGCCTCAAGATATTCCAATCTTGAAACAGCACGTGCCTCAATTTGAAAACAAATATGACGTTGTGGTAGAAACAGTGTCTGAAAATGATTATGAATCTGATTCGGATATGGAGGAAGTTGACTGTTCAACCGTGTCCTTGCATAAATCCTCCTCCACATCCACATTACCATCCGAAGACATCTCACAATTGTCTTCGGAGGATAAAGGCAAGACCAAAATTGATTGTGAAAAAGAAAATTCGGACAACTTGGAAACTGTTAAAACTAAGACTTAAATTTCTTATGAATGTGAATCTTATGAAGATTATCTCAAAAACTCTTCCAAAAGACTAGTCCATGTTGCATGTGTTTATCCTAAGGTTTCTTATTTCAAAAATTCTATCTTTGTGAAACATGGTGGTATGCTTTTGATTGATAATGATTTACAAAAGATGGTTGATAAGGATAACTCCACAGTCACTGAGGAATGATTCTTCTCATCATCTAAAATGTTTGAAAACCAAGTAAATGAAAACATGGAAGTAAAAATCAACATAAGAAAACAGGATTTGTATGGTCACAACATTTACAACCGTTTATGTTATGAAAAGTAGAAAATACCAAAGAATTTTACAAATCTTTTGAATACTAAAAACGACAATCATGTTCATACTAACCGAAACTACAAACAAATTCAAGTTATGGAAAAATCCATAACTCCGAAGATGGATGTTTTTCAGTTATTGGAATCAAAAGAATGTGTACCACATGCTAAATCTGTTGAAAATGAGGCTTCAAAAATTAAATCAGAGATCCCTTATTCCTCAATGCAATTCCCAAATTTTAAGGATAAGAATCAAACACAAAACGCTCCGAAGTCTGTGGTACACAACATCAAAATTTTGCAAAAACCTCAATTTCAAAATCAGGCATCAACTTCCAAAACAAACACTACTGTTGTAATTTCAAAACCAACAGTGAAGAATTTAAAATCAAAACAAACCTAAAATCTTGTCAAAAGGAAAACACCCTTCGAAGTTTCAATACCAACAAATGCAGTCGCTTCAACTTCTGGAACAAAACCCACCGATTCAAAAGTATCAGAAGTCAAAAATCAATTTTCCAAACCAATATTTGTCCCAACAAAACCAAATTTTCCAAATCCCTAAATTCAAAACTCAACTAAGAAAACTTTTTCAAAAGGTTACAACTTGATAGACACATTTCATCAATGGCTGGACAAAAACTTGGATCTGTTTAAAGATAAAAATCTTACACTAAACGATTTTAAGTTGGCATATGAAGAGTACCTTTGTGCCTCTACATCATGTAGTTCAATGTCAAAGAAATCAACAATTGAAATTACGAAACAAAATTGGAAAAGGAATGATTTGAAGGAAAATCTTACCGCTAAAACCAAGTCTTTAAAATCATCATCTTCTAAGGTAACAACAAAAACCTCAAAGTCAAAATTAACCAAACAAATATGGGTTCCGAAGTCTTACACTTTGTCAGTCACTTTGGACTCATCTGTTTTAACAAAAAGCCTTTCAGAATCTTGTTCAAACTCTTCGGAATCATGTTCATCACATGAGGCTTCGGTGAATTTAATAAACTTAAATGCAAATGAAATAACCGAAGAGGCTGTAGAAAAGTGGATTCAAGAATCCTTCGCTTACCCAGAGGACCCAAGATTGATTGGGTACCAACTCCTTCTTGATTGATTGCAGATAACGTCTACTGAGCGGTACGATGCTAAATGGTATATGGATAGTGGCTGCTCAAGACACATGACAGGAAAAAGGGAATATCTAAGCGACTACAGAACATTGGATGATGCAGGAAATGTTCGGTTTGGCAACAATGAGACATGTCCAATTCGAAGTTATGGAAAAATCACAAATGGTCAATTTACGATCAACAGGGTGGCATTTGTGGAAGGTTTAAAGCACAATCTGGTTAGCATTTCTCAGTTAGTTGTGGGAACTGGAAATGAAGTCACATTTAATCATCATGGAAATATAATTGCAAAAATGGATACAAAAGAAGTTTTGTTAAAATCTGAAAGGAAGGGATCAATGTTTCCTTTGAATCTGAAGCCAGTGACAGGTGGGCAATCTCTTTGTCTTCTTTCCAAGGCTAACTCTTATGTCAGCTGGTTGTGGCACCGAAGACTTGCTCATTTGAACTTCAAAAATTTAAACAAACTTGTGGCTATGGATTTGGTTCGTGGTATGTCTGCTTTAAAATTCGATAATGATTCACTTTGCTCTGCGTGTGAACATGGGAAGCAGACAAAGCAAAGGCATCCAACTGTGATTAACCCAAAAATCACCGAACCCCTTTCATTTCTCTACATGGATCTTTGTGGACCATCCGCAGTGGAGTCCATAGGGAAGAAAAAGTATATTTTAGTGATTGTTGATGATTATTCAAGCTTTACATGGGTCTTATTCTTAAGAAACAAGTCAGATGTTGCTGAAGAAATCATCAATTTCATCAGGAAGATGGAGGTAATGCTCAACATGAAAGTCCGAACTGTACACAGTGACAACGGTTCGGAGTTCAAGAATCAAACTCTTGATGGATTCTTGAAAACAAAGGGGATTAATCACAACTTCTCAGCACCCTATACTCCTCAACAAAATGGTGTTGTAGAAAGACGAAATCGCTCCTTGTGTGAAGCAGCTAGAACAATGCTTAATTTTGCAAATCTACCCATGTACTTCTGGGCTGAAGCAATTTCTACAGCTTGTTTCACTTAAAATAGATCCTACATCCATAAGAGATTTCATATTACACCTTACGAAGTACTCAACCGAAGGAAACCAAATGTCAAGTTTCTTCACATCTTCGGTTGTAGGTGTTTTATCTTGAATTTGAAAGATCATCGGACAAAATTTAATGATAAATCAGAAGAAGGGATTTTTCTTGGTTATTCACAAGACTCAAAAGCCTATAGAGTCATGAACAAAAGAACTTGCAAGATTGAAGAAACCTTCAATCTCTCATTTGATGACTACTATATCAAGAAGTCACAACATCCCTTTCCAATGTCCTCGATCTTTCCAAAACCAGCTGTTGATACATCACCAATCACAACCTTCGACACAGACTTTCATCTTCTCTTTGATCCACCTGAACATGCTTTGGACTCCGAAGCAAGAGCACCAGATAATCAAGTGTCTGAACTGTCTAAGCTTATAGATGGACCCAAAGAGTCAACTCCAAGCCGTATCCACAGACCCTCTTCGGTTGAGAGTGAGAGTTTCAATGGATCCACAGGGAATTCTGGGTTCGAAGGGAAGCAAAGCAATTCAAATATTAATAACCCTTCACATGAAGTCTCACACATCATGTCCCTCTATTCACAAGTCGAGGGGGAGCTAGAAGCTAATGTCGAGGGGGAGCCAGAAGTAGCAACTCATAGCTCTTCGGATCACGAAGGAGCTAGTATCGAGGGGGAGCAATTACTAAACTCTTCTATTCATTCCTCAAACCTAAACACTCCACAAACAAATGTCACAAACTCAGATAATGACTTAATAATGGATGATTTCCCTTCCACTTCGGGTTATCCTTCAGATATTGAGGAAATTGATTCTGAAGGACCTCCTGAATTTGATCCAAATTATCCTCCTTTGGAAAAGTGGACTAGAAATCATCCTCCATCACTTGTCATTGGTAATGTTCATGATAAAGTATTGACTCGTGCACAGCTCCACCAAAAACAACTTGATTTAGACAAAACTTCGGAGTTGTGCATGTTCAATGTTTTTATTTCAAAGATAGAACCAAAGAACGTTAAAGATGCATTTAATCACCCTGACTGGATTGAAGTAATGTAGTTGGAATTAGAGGAATTTGAAAGAAACAAAGTTTGGAGGTTAATTCCAAAACCTGCTAATTCTTCAATCGTTGGTCTCAAATGGGTGTATAGAAATAAGCTTGACACCGAAGGCAATGTGGTTCAGAACAAAGAAAGGCTGGTTGTCAAAGGTTATTGTCAACAGGAGGGGATTGACTACGAAGAGACGTTTGCTCCTGTTGCCAGACTCGAATCAGTTCGGATACTTTTAGCTTACGCTGCACATAAAAAACTTTGATGTCTATCAAATGGATGTCAAATGTGCCTTTTTGAATGGTGATCTCGAGGAAACCGTTTTTGTTGAACAACCACCTGGCTTTGAAAGTAAAGAACATCCAAACCATTGCTATGTGTTAGACAAAGCCGTCTATGGTCTAAAACAAGCTCCAAGAGCTTGGTATGAGACCTTGACAAAATTTTTAAAAGAATCAAGCTTTAAACAAGGTTCAGTGGATCCAACACTTTTCAGAAAGAAAGTTAGATCTCATTTGATGTTAGTCCAAATCTATGTGGATGACATAATCTTCGGATCCACCGACCCCAATTTGTCAAAATATTTTGAAAAATTAATGAAAAGTAAATTCCAAATGAGTATGATGGGAAAGATTAACTTCTTTCTTGGATAACAAATAAACCAATCCAAGGAGGGGATATTCATCAATCAACAAAAGTACACGAAGAGTTTGCTTGAGCGTTTCGGAATGACTAACTACTCAAATGCAAAGCAAGGCTGGTTGTCAAAGGTTATTGTCAACAGGAGGGGATTGACTACGAAGAGACGTTTGCTCCTGTTGCCAGACTCGAATCAGTTCGGATACTTTTAGCTTACGCTGCACATAAAAACTTTGATGTCTATCAAATGGATGTCAAATGTGCCTTTTTGAATGGTGATCTCGAGGAAACCGTCTTTGTTGAACAACCACCTAGCTTTGAAAGTAAAGAACATCCAAACCATTGCTATGTGTTAGACAAAGCCGTCTATGGTCTAAAACAAGCTCCAAGAGCTTGGTATGAGACCTTGACAAAATTTTTAAAAGAATCAAGCTTTAAACAAGGTTCAGTGGATCCAACACTTTTCAGAAAGAAAGTTAGATCTCATTTGATGTTAGTCCAAATCTATGTGGATGACATAATCTTCGGATCCACTGACCCCAATTTGTCAAAATATTTTGAAAAATTAATGAAAAGTAAATTCCAAATGAGTATGATGGGAAAGATTAACTTCTTTCTTGGATAACAAATAAACCAATCCAAGGAGGGGATATTCATCAATCAACAAAAGTACACGAAGAGTTTGCTTGAGCGTTTCGGAATGACTAACTACTCAAATGCAAAAGTTCCTTTGCTTGCAGGTATAAGGTTGAATCCTTCATTGGACAAACCGAAGACAGACATACAGCAATACCGAAGCATGATTGGATCACTGCTCTATCTCACAGCCATTCGCCCTGATATCATGTTTGCAGTCTGCAATTATGCAAGATATCAGGCTGACCCAAGAGAACCTCATTTGGCTGCGGTTAAGACAATCTTTCAATATCTTCATGGCACTACTACTTATGGCCTGTGGTATCCAGCAAACTCCGGCTTTTACATACAAGCTTATTCAGACTCAAATCTTGGTGGATGCTCTATTGATCGCAAGAGCACTTCGGGAGGTTGTCAATTCTTAGATGGAAAGCTAATTAGCTGGCAATCCAAGAAGCAAACTTGTTTCTCTATCTCCACAGCAGAAGCAGAGTATGTAGCAGCCGCAGCATGTACCTCACAAATCATTTGGATCCAAAGCCAACTGAAAGATTATGCCATCAACATGAGAAAAATTCCTTTGTTCTGTGACTCTCAAAGTGCAATTCGTATATGCCACAATCCAGTTCAACATTCCAAGACGAAGCATATAGCTCTTCGCTATCACTTCATCAAAAGTCATGTTGAGGAGGGGAATGTTGAGGTGCACTTTGTTCACACTACAGAGCAATCGGCAGATATCTTCACAAAGGCTCTGAATGAAGAGGCATTCTCAAGAATAGTTCGTGGACTTGGAATGATAGATGGATCCACTCTTCATTGAATCACAGATTTGCTCACTCTTACTCTTCTCTTTAGTTCAATAATTTGCAAAATCACAAAACTCCGCAGCACTCCGAAGTAAAATATCACTTCGGAATTCTGTGGAAAAATCAAGAAAACAAACTTCAAATAACACCGCAGCACTCCGAAGTAAAATATCACTTCAGACCTCTGCGGAACAAACTTTTTGTCCAAATAAACTCTTAAAACTGAAAATTTAAATTAAACATATTTTGACTTCGTTTCTTAAGGATAAAAATAAAAAGTTTCGAAGTCAAAGAAAATTCAAAAACAGGAAAAATCAAGTTCTTGAAAATCACACCAAGTTATGAGAAAAATTTGATGCAAAATGACAAAGTTTAACCTTTCATTCATGAATTAATCAAGTAAAGGACAAAACTTTGATTTTAGATTCTGATAATCATACCTTATTGCACTAAAAGGTATTTGGGAATCGACTTGAAACATTGGTAAGAAAACAGACTTCGAAGTGAGGTTAAGGCTATTTTACAATTGAAGCCTTGTTTGATTCCTATATCCTTAACATAATGTCTATTTCTAACCACCCTTCATGACTTGACTCGCTTCAACTTCAAATTAATCATGTAGCCTCAAAACTACACAGGATAACTCAAGTGCTCCGAAGTCTTCTATAAAGATAGTACCAACATTGTTTGATAAGCAAATTTAAACCGATTTTCATTAATGGTACAAAATTGAACTACATGAAGATTTTCACACTCAGGGATTGTTTAAAACAAAACCAAAAGGCACCAAAGAAAGAAACCAGATGGTGAAAATTTTGTATCTTCGGATAAGTAAATCCAAAACAGAAAAGATAAAAAGAGAAAAATTGAAAATCATCAAAAAGATAAACAGAAAATAATAAATAAATTGTCAAAAGAATCAAAGACAAAAAGTTAAACAAGTAAATGCAAAAGAACGAAAAATCAGCATTCAAAGGCTTATTCTTCTGTTTTAAATAACAATACAAGGAACTCCTATAACATAGTTGAGTACTTAGTAGAGAATATGAACATTTCAAGTAATCTATCTTAAATGATAAAGTTGGAGTGGTGTACGAAGCTCAAATGCTTGTCATCAGAGTCTAGTATCCAAACACTTCAATTGATGAAAGGGAATATGTTTTTCAAAAAGGATCTTCAAAGACAATCCAATTTCTAAAAACACTTCTGATGTTCAATTCAAGAATGAAAATTTCTTTAAATTTTAAATGCAAAGGATGTTATCATTGTTGTTTATGAAGAATTTGAAGCACATAAGTAAAAATCAAAACATATTCTCAAATGCGAAATCAAGTAGTGATGGGGTGATTAGACTTATACATTCATGACTGATATTGAATCAAACAATCTTCGAAATGAAAAATGGACTTCGAACATGATTCGAATGATTCTGAACATTAATTTGTTAAATCTTCTTTTCATAATATTCCAGGATGTTAAGGATAAGTGTCATGTTGCATCATTCAAAGAAAAACCAAAGATTCATAGAAAAAAAAGTGAAAATAATACATTTCGGAGTTAATCATAAATTCTTGTCTTCGCTCCGAAGAGCACTTACAACGGTCATAATTTTCTTCATAGATCCGAAGTCAATTTAATGTTCAAATGATTTGCACATTTATGATCAATCTCAGAGACAAACATTCCTTGAAATATATAACAGTTTGTTTGTATACAGCTGTCAAGGAGATATTAAAACAAAATCTTAACCAAAAAGATTTCTCAAAAGTGGCGGTTCAAATTTTGAATCATTACAACTGACACCCGTACGTTTCTCCTTTTTGCAGGGATAGTGGGACGCGCAGTTGCTGAGGTGTTTGGTTCTTACTGGACCAATACAATCGTGCATTAAATGACCTAGGGACCATGAATACTATATAAACCTCTCACCGCTTCAGTTACATTATTTAGGTGATCATTTCACTCAAATCCTCTCTGCAAACTTACTCTCAAAGAAAAACCCAAACTCTTCATCTTCTTCCTTTCTTCAACAATGGCCGCTGAAGCTTCATCTCAAACCACTGAAGCTATGTCAATCCCAAACCTCAAAAGCCAGTTTGCTAATCTGGTTCTTCACAACAACCTACAACTCTACCCTCAACCAATCAATGCCCTGGTTGAATGCTTGAAGAGATCTGTTCTTGGCTATGCCCTAACCTGTACTCCAACAATTCCAGCAACTGTTGTTCACAGAGCCCACTATACATCGAATGCACTTTTCGATTCCAACAATCAGGTGAAATTGGTGTTCTATGAGGCCATCGATTCGAAGGGAAAAACCAAGAAGGTACAATTAACAAAAGAGAAGTTTGTTGAAGCCCTTCGTCTCCCAGTCTATAATTCCAAAGAAATGGTTGTTCCTTCTGTTGAACAACTGGTTGAGATGTTCAATGAGATGGGGTACTCACCTCCTCTAGAAAGGATTAGCACATTCAAAAAGAACCAACTGCCTGATCTATGGAGATACTTCTTTAGCATCTTCCTCAGATGTCTTTTAGGAAGAACATCAGGATTGGACTCGACTAGTGTATCATTTCAATCCATACTCTACGGAATCTACTATGACGTCAAGGTAGATTACGCAACCATACTTTGGACTGATTTCTGCTCACATATCAATCATAGCATGAAGGGAACAGAAATGGCGAATCCAAGATTTTGGGCAATTGTTGTTCATGCCCACTATCAACAAGCTGGATTTGTTCTTGACGTTTCTCTTCCAGAATTACGATACACTCCCACTGACATCCCACCACTGGATGATGAACCAGCACCCTTCTGTGCTCAAATTCCACAAGTCATGCTCTCTAAAGTGTCTATGGAGTGCAATGAGGTAAACACTTATCGTAACACTCTGGTCATTCCATACCCCACTCGTGACTTAAAACAAGAAGCATCAGTCATGGCAAATCCAAAAGGTAAAGGGAAGAGGGAGACCACTGGTGGACCAAGTGGTCCGAAGAGGGATGAAAAGAAAAGAAAGACTTCGGTGAAAACTACTCCGAAGAGGAAACAACCAAAGAGGCAAAGGAAACTGGTTACTGTGGATGAGTCTTCGGACTCAGAAAGGACTCCATCCACAGTCCATGAAGAAGAACAAGGAGAAGAACAAATTGAAAATCAACCTCCTTCACCTCCACCAACAACTAGACCACCTTCTCCACAACAAACCACTATTCCTCCATCTCCACCTAAAATAACCCAACCACCCTCACCACCACATATAACTACATCTCTTCCACCACCACCCACAACAGCTCAACAGACCACCACCATTCATACTACATCATCTTATGTACCACCACCACCTCCACCTACAACAGCTCCTCAAACGTCTAGCATTTCTTCCTCTGCTATTGATTTCTCATTGCCAGAGTTTGACTTGCCTCCATCACCTTCAAGACAAAACCCCACTTCGGCAACCTTCTTTGAGGCTTTTCATTTGGCCCCTTTGGTTACTGAAGGAGTCTCAGATGAAGATTTGCCAGATGAAGGCTTTGTACTAATGAAACAGTACAAAATCCTCAACTCCAAGCTTGACACTCTGATTGAAGCACAAACTGGCTTCGTTCCCACTAAACCAACCTTGGGTGACATCACCGAAGAGATAGAGTCTTTGGAGGTTACCATGTCCAAAGAAATAAGGGACTCCGTACAGAAACTCGAGAAGAATCTCACGGGTCAACAAAATATGATCCAATCATCTTTTGAACAAAAACTTAAGTCAGTTGTAACCGTTGTTGACAAGAAAATCGAAGCCCTTGCCGAAAAGTTTGAAAAATCACATTCCGAAGTCATGCAAACTCTACAAGGACTTCGGAGTGAAACTCAGAAAAGTACCGAGTTTGAAAACAACTCGATAAGGCTAGAGCAAAGATTGAAGAGCTCACAGCCGCCCAAGCCGCTTCGGACATCTCAAAGTTTACAGACGAACTGTAAAGGAAAAATGCAGTTCTTACCCAAGACATGGCTGCTAAGTTAAGAACTGCACTATAGCCCTTGATAAACTTTGCAGACAGGATATCTAGGCCACAGGGCAGGCATGCAACTGCTCAGCATACGGGCCATGCTTCACAAGGAGGAGAAAGGCCTAGATTAACCTCCGCAGCCACAGCAGGTCCTTTATTTTCAACCATCATATCGACCACCATGGGAGCTAGTGGATCAGCTGGAGCAGGACGCTCAACAGACAGGTCACTAGAAAGCATAATTGCTCCACACATGGAGGATGTCTACAAAGCCAGAAAGGCTGACTACAACCTGATGATCAAAATAAACGAATTTGCACGTGATGATGGGGAATGGACCATAGAGGCAATCAAACTCTTTGGATTTCAAGATCCAAATGTACTCAACTGGCTACATCTTCGAAGTTTTGAGACAACTGACTCCGAAGACACTCAGCTTGACATTCCTTTTAATCCAAAGACTTTCGCTTTTCTCCAATTTGTTCATTCAGTACCAAACGAACAGAGAGCAACCTTTTGGACCAACAAAATCAACTTCCATGCCAAATACATTCAACGTCAGAGTGTAGTATGGAGTTTGAACAAAATCAAGCAAATCATTTCAATCAAGGAGACAGAAACTTATAAGGGCTTCGTAAATTATGAATTTCTTGTTCTCCGAGGTGCAAATGATGATGAGTCAAGGTTTACGATTGCCGACTTTCCAATAATGAATCCAATGGACTTCATTCAAATTCTTGATCTTCTGCGAAGCGGTGAAGCAGCTCAAGCCGGATTACCTGTGTTTGCAGTCAACAACCATGTCATGGGTTTTCTGAACAATTACTTGATGAGGTTTGCCAAACACGACATTGAGTTATGTTCCTACTACAGACAACCATTGAAAACTCCTCCCATTGTGGTTCAGAACATAACCAGATTCAAGAATGTAGAGATTCTCGATGAACCTTATGGTGTAGTCTTCAAAGGACTTCGAAACGAAACCGAAGTCATGATCAAGTTCTTTGAAATAGACTATGTTGGCCTCCATCCCTCCTCTTTTATCTCCGGTATGATCTCTCATGTAAATGCTTGTCACGCAAATTCTGAAGAAAAGAAGAAGAAGTTCATGGATCATATGAATTGGTACTTGACGATGAGGAAAACTTTGAAGAGGGCCTACAAGAGAAATTTCTGTATGTAGACTTCGGATGCACTTCACACAAAGGGGGAGATTGTTGGGTATATTTGTGATGAAGTGCTGACGTATCCGAAGCCCCCCTCATTAAAGAAAAACCCCGAAGTAATAAAGCAATAGAAGACCCCGAAGTCTGAAGACTACGAAGGGTATCACCTGGAGGATCCGAAGACTTCCAGCTGTCAAACCAAAGTGCACACGTGGTTGCAGACCACGTGGTGCATGATCCTGTCTTTCTATTGGATAGTACATCTGATAGAATATTTTCTGATAAAGTAATTATACTATGCATATCACTGATTGAGTATAAATATCAGTGATACCATACCGTGTTAGAATGCGAGATTGTGAGATCATAACAGCAATAGTAAAAACTTCATTGTAAAACCCAAGTTATTAATCAAGCATTCGGCACATGTTATCCATTTCACCTTGTTCATCTATTTGTGTTACAATACTTGTGCATGATTGTTAAACCCTTGTATTGTTGATAGAATCATAGTCATAATTTAACTCAAAATCGATTTCAAGATTCAACACATGGTACCAAGAGACTAATCTCAATCGTCGAAATCAAAATTATCAACGACTAAAAATTAGGTTGTAAATTTTTTACATTGAATCACATGTAGAGGATTATAACAAAAAATCCACTTAATTTTTTTAGTTTTTTTATTTTTCGACAATATTCTTTTTCAAAAATAAAAACCGAATATACCAAAATTCATAATTTTTTGTCCTCTACAAATAGACATCTATATTGATATATAAAAAATAATTTTTTTCATAAGTACAGCTCGTCTGGATTCATAATGTGAATCTGAACTGTAACAATTTGAATATGAGTAATTATTTTACTTTTAAAACTTTTACTACTTCAATATTATAACCATTTATAAGTAATTTACTTGATTCATAAGTGGATTTACTCACATTTACACGAAAATTTACTCATATTTACATATCAATATCATATAGTATTGAGTATTTACTTAAAAGTTTTTTACTACTTCAATATTTAACCATTTATAATGAATTTACTCTGATTCACAATTGAATTACTTATATTCACACAAAAATTTACTCAGATTCACATATGAATATCATATAGTATTTTAAATATATTCTGAAATATGAATTTGATTAATTTACTTAGAAAATCTTTAACACTTCAACATTTTAATCATTTATAATAAATTTACTATGATTCATAAGGTAATTTCATTCACATTCACACAAAAAACTATTCATATTCACATGATAATATTATATGTCATTGTGAATGTCAACAGTGAATAACAAAATAACAGTTCAGATTCACATGTAAATCTCAAGTAGCGGAAAATTTGAATCTGAACTGTAAAATTTGAATATGAGTAATTATTTTACTTTTAAAACTTTTACTACTTCAATATTATAACCATTTATAAGTAATATACTTTATTCACAAATGGATTTACTTATATTTACACGAAAACTTATTCATATTCACATATCAAAATCATATAATATTGAGAATGTACATAGAAGTTTTTTACTACTTCAACATTTTAACAATTTATAATGATTTTACTCTGATTCACAATATATATTATTTACATTCACACGACAATTTACTCAGATTCGCATATCAATATCATATTCTATTTTAAATATACTCCGTAATATGAATATGATTAATTTAGTTAGAAAAATTTTAACAATTCAAAATTTTAATCATTTATAATGAATATTCTATGATTCATAAAGTTAATTTCATTCACATTCACATAAAAATTCATTCAGATTCACATGACAATATCATATGCCATTGTGAATGTCAACACTGAACAACATAACAGTTCAGATTCACATGTGAATCTCAACTAGCGGAAATTTTGAAAAAAAAATCATTTTTTGTATATCAATATGTATCTCTATTTGTAGAGGATAAGAAGTTATAAATTTCTATATATTCATATATTTTTTTCGATAAAAAATAAGCCCTAAAAATTAAAAAAACGAAAAAAATGAAGTGGGTTTTTTATAATCCGGTAGATGCACGTTCACCGTAAAATGTATAATCGTGTGGATGAGATTAGTCCCTTGGTACCATGGTTTATATTAGTCCCTTGTTGAACTTTTGCCTAGACCACCATCTTTAGAAGAAAACTTTTTATATTGACAAGGAATGGTTAAAAATGAGCAAAATATAAATGGGAAAAAGTACCGCCACAATATATACCAAAGTTATTTACCACACCAACACCCTTAGATATTATTTCTATTGATTGTGAAATAGATCAGAAACAAAAGTACAAGATTGGAGCAATAAAATTGGTATACAAATTCAATTAACCGACGAACTTAGAAATTTACACCATCAAATTTCCTAAGTTATATTATGCATAAAACACAAGGAAATGTCTATTGTTTTCTTTCATCCTTAGGCGAAGAAGAGAAATCTGGAAAAGCAACTACTGATGCAATGGAAACTTTTACAAAAGTATTAGATAAAATTCTCCAAGAATTTTTAGGAAAAAATGTAGAAGTTGATGAATCAAAGGAAACCTTTAGAAATAAAGCATTATGACATTTAACAAACCTAAGAATATGTAATATGTTTTATTTAGATTCATTCATATGTGAATTCTCTGAACAATATTATTATTTAGACCCACCAAAGCAAAAAAAAAAATAGCATTAGATATGTTATATCAAAAATTATCATCCTCATTGTTTGTCAAAGTGTTTAACGAGGTTTTACAAGAAGGTAAAATAGCAGATACTTTAGGAGCTAGAATAAATGTTTTGAAAATATGGATGCAAAATAAATGCCTTAAACAAAAAGTTAAGATTGACGCAAAAATTGATTTATGTTGTAATAACTTATCTACTCAATTGGTCAATATGGTTGTAGAACTAACTAACGGAAAAGAAAAAAGAAAGTTTGGAAAAACAATCTTATAAACCAAAATACAAACAATATTATAAGAAGGGAGAAAGAAAATATTTTAGAAATCGAAAACAATATAAACAAAAATAAAAAACATATCCAAAATATTGCCCATCTAAGAAAAAAGATTGTAAATATTGGTTATGTCAAGAAGAAGGACATAAAGCTTATGAATGTCCAACAAAAAATAAAAAGTCACGTGAAACAAGTATATTAAAAATCGCTTATGATTTAGGTTATGAACCAATTGAAGATTCAGATATTGATATTTGTACATATACTACTGATTCTAATACTGAATCTGACATTGATGATAACGAATGAGTAAAGAAAAACCAAAAATTAACCCTAATATTACGTTTATAACAACTATAATACATAATAAAAAAGTGATTGCTTACATTGATACAGGTGCAACGTTATGTTTTGGGGAAAATAATATTTTAACAAATTGGGAAAAACTAAAAATACCAATTAAAATCACTATTGCCGATAAATCCAAACATGAAATCTGGTTTGTAGGAGCAATATTAACATTATTATAGAAAAAATTTATTTTATTACACCAACCATATATCAACCTGATTTTGGTATAGATCTTATTATTGGAAATAAGTTTTTAAAACTATATCAACCTTTTGTGCAAACAGAGAAATATATAGGTATTAAACATCCATCCAAAGGAATTATAAAAACTTCCATAATTAAACAATACGATCTTATTAAAATAATAAAACAAGAAGTTGGTTTTCAGTTATGAATATTATTAACAATAACAAAAGACATTGCAGAAAAACAATTAGAAGAGTATGTAGTGAAAATCCCTTAGATCAGTTAAAAAATACCAATAATGAAGAGATTATAATATTACTAAAAGATTCTAAAGCATAAATCGATGTGCCTAATAGAATACCATATAGTATAAAAGATGTAAACGAATTTAAAACCGAGTGTAGTCAACTTTTAGAAAAAGGAATAATAAGAGAAAGTACGAGTCCACTCTGCACCGACATTTTATATAGAAAATAACTATGAAATAAAAAGAGGAAAAAAGAATGCTTATTAATTATAAAAATATGAATGATGCTACTATTGGAGATTCATATAAGTTACCAAGAAAAGAATATATTTTATAAAAACTAAAAGAAAATACACATTTTAGTACATTTGATGCAAAATCAGAATATTGGCAACTACGATTACATGAAAATACAAAACCACTAACAAGTTTTTCATGTCCACCTTAGAAACATTATGAATGGAACGATCTACCATTGGTCTTAAACAAGCACCGGCTATATATCAAAGATTTATGGATTCAACTCTAAATGGCTTGGACCATATATGTCTTGCATATATCGATGATATTATTGCTTTTATAAAGGAAATGAACAATTACATCTTGAGGCAGTTATTATAAAGTTTTACAAAGAATCAAAGAAAAAGGCTTAGTTTTATCAAAAAAAATCTAAACTTTTACAAACTAAAGTTGAATATTTAGGATTAAAAATTGAATAAAATGGACAACTTTCTTTAATAGATAATGTTCGAGAAAAATTGTATATGTTCCCTGATAAATTAGAAAATTGGAAACAAATACAACGTTTTCTTTTTGTCTAAACTATATTGTAGAACATGGTCATAGACTAATGAAGACATTATTTTAGTACAAAATATCAAGCAAAAAATTCATGCATACCAACTTTATATAATCCGCAACCGGGAAACTTTTTAATAGTCGAAACAGATGCATCAATGGATACATGGGCAGGATGCCTAAAAGCAATTATACATGGTAAAGTATTATTGGGTTTAGATAATGAAGGAAACCTTTCATCTAACCTATCAAAAGTAAACAGTGATACAAATGTATCATCAAAAGTAAACAGTGATACAAACATATCATCGAAAGTAAACAGTCATACAAACGTATCACCGGAAGTATTAAAAACTGAGAAATATAAGAAAAAACTATGTAAGTATACATCGGGACAATTTTCCCAAACTGAACAAAATTACAGTACACATGAACGAGAAACATTGGCATGTTTAAAGACTTTGAAGAAATGGAAAATTGAACTTTTAGAAACAAGATTTGAACTCCGAGCAGATTCAAAATATATGTTCGGATTTTTGCGATACAAAATACAAGAAGATTACTATAGAGGGAGACTAATCCGTTGGCATTTACAATTACAAGAATTTCATCCATATCTCAGGTAAATAAAAAGCGAAAACAATCATATAGCAGACACGTTGACGAGAGAATGGAAACCATCATGAAGCAGATACAACACCAGCTCAAACAAAAGCAAGAGCAAAAAGCAGCCATGATAAAACAACTAGAAGTAATCAAGAAAGAAGAAGAAGTAGAACTCTTGCAGACATTACAAATACTATCATCGCAATTCACTCCAGTTAAAGAAGAATCAAAAAAATCAACAAGTAGCTGCACAATTCCAACGGCACCAGAAATCCAACAAATTTCATTAGAATATACCAGTAAACAACAAGAAAAGCCATTATCATCAAATTGCATTTCTCAAGAAATTCCAAAATTCCATCAACCAAATAACAATGAATCAAAGAAGTGGTACATTATCTTTAATGGACCACACAAAGGAATCTATAACGATTGTGGAATCGCAAATTCTCACATCGTTGGAAAAAAAATACACATAAAAGTTACAAGTAAAAAATAGAAGCAAGAACGACATTCAGAGAAGCATACAAAACAATTACTACAGAAGTTGTTCAAAAATCCTCGAAGACAGTTCTGCTAGGAACAGCTTTGATATTATCACCATTACCACGCTCACTAAATCATATACATGCTAAAGCAGCTCTAGAGCCATACCTTCAACAAAAGAAAAGGAATTAACGAAGAAGACAACAGCCGAAAATTTTTCAAAATTATGGGACAGCCTAGTTTCATACACAGAAGTCCATTCAATAATGAGTTTCTATCCAGTAATTAGAAGGCTAGGCCCAAAAGCATTTTTCTTAGCCAAAATTACAAATCCATTGGCAGTATGGGAATATTTTATATATGGATTCATTGATACAATTTATCTAGACGGAACAAATCTGCAATGCATAAGTGAATTCCCAACTACGTTTCAAGAAGTCATTCACAACTACAAGACACATTTTGCAAAAGAACGTGATCTATTTATAAAATTATATTCAAGTTATCCATTTTTCGATGAAGATTCTCAGTTACTAGTTCCAAGCATTACATTTGCATACATGGGAATTAGCAATGGTGTTGGGTGTTGAATTCAATCAAATAGTGTATAATAACAATTAATCTCACGAGTTGAATCAATCTAAACAAATAAACACACACAAATATGAATAAGAACAATGAAGAACACACAAGGAATTGGATAACATGTGTCGGATGCTTGTATTTCACGATTAGGGTTTTACAATTGGGAGTGGATCAAAACAAATGATACAGACAAGTATCACTGATATTTATACTTAATCAATGATACGATTAGTACAAAAGATAATGTAGAATATTCCTACAGTGTACTAGCCAATAGGAATAGCTTATTGTGCAACATGTTGTCTGCAGAATACGCGTGCACCAAAAAGGTAGTTACAGATAAGCCTTCGGATCCTCTGGGTAAACCCTTCAGAGTCTTTAGGATTTGGGGTCTTGGATCTACAATCTTCAAGGTCTTCGGATGGTCCTGCACTTCAGCACAAATATTCTCAACAATATCCCCCTTTATGTGAAGTGCATCTGAAGCCTATTGAGCCAAATATTTCTTGAAGCGTTGCTTCAAGGCATGCCTTATTGTCATCCACCAGCCCATATGCTCCATAAATTTCTTCTTCTCTTCGTATGAGTTGACAGAGTATGTGTTTACCGCAGTGATTATACCCGAGATGAAGGCAGAAGGATATTGGCCCTTGTAATCTATTTCAAAAAATTTTGTGGTAATTTCATTGTTGTCTTTCAGACCCTTGAAGATTACGCCATAAGGCTCTAGGATTATCTCCCCGCCTTTGAATCTTTCAATGCTGCGAACTGTGACTGGGGGAGGCTTCAAGGGTTGATTGAAGAAGGTGCACAACTCAATGTAATTCTTTGAAGCGTAATATGTAATTACGGAGAAATCCTTTGACATGATCTCTGGCATTATTGAATATAATTGTAGTTTCTACAGCGTGGCCAGGTGCATCCCTCATGAGTTTCAGAAGCACTCTAAAATCATGAGGATTCATGATTGGAAAGTCAGCGATAGTGAATCTGGACTCATCTTCTTTTGAACCACGAAGCATGAAAAATTCATAGTTCTGAAGATCTTCAAACATCTCAACTTCTTTAATGGAGATCAGTTTCACAATCTTCTTTGAGCTCCATACAACCTTCTGGTCCTGAATGCAGTTAACATGGAAGGCAATTTTCTTTTTCCAAAAGGATGCTTGCTGATTGTTGGAAAGAGTTCGGATGCATTGTAGAAAAGAAAAGGATTTTGGGTTGAATGGGATGTCAAGCTGTTGGTCGACTGTTGTTTCTGTCACATAACTTTAAAGTGGTATTCTGTAAAAGATATTAAGATCTGCGAATCTGAATCTTTGAGTTGACTCAGCAGTCCACTTGCCATCTTTCAATGCGAAGGCATTGATCAACAACATCTTTTTGAAGTCTTTGCATCGGGATTTGTAGATTTGCTCCATGTGAGGAGCAATTGTGCTTTGATCCTCTTCAAACTTTGAGCTGGAACCACCATCTTAGAAGATCCCTTGATGGTGGTGGTGATGGTTGAGTATGAGGGACCTGAAGAGGACAGAAAAGGTGGTCGTCCAAGAGATGTGGTAACATAAGTGGTCGCAGTGATTTTTTTTGCTATTGTTGTTGTTGTTTCTGTTGCTGCTTCGGAAGTTGTGATCGTTGGCATAGGGGAACTAGACCTTGTTTCTCCCCCTTGTGAAGGATGAATCTCACGCTGAGAAATGACAAGTCTAGATTGGGAAGATTGGGCACGTGCCAAGCGATCTGAGAAGTTAATGAGAGGTTGTAGAGCTGTTTTTAGTCTGGTGACTAGATCCCCAGTCAGAGTAGAGTTAGTTCTTTGAAGTTCATCAGCAAACTTCTCAATTACTGAAGCAGATGCAGATTGGGCGACAGTCAGCTCATCAATTTTGGCTTTGGCGTCATGAAGTTGTTTTTCAAACTTGGTACCGTGCTGAGTGTTCCAAGTTTGTGCCTCATTACGAAGGTCCTGTATAGCCTTCATGACTTTGGAGTTTAAGGACTCAACTTTGTCAACAAAATCTTTCATCTTCTTCTCACTCTCCTCGATAAGCACCTTGTGCTTAGAGTCTACTTCTGTGATGGCAGCTTGGATTTTCTGTTCAAGAAGAGTCTGGATATTCAGATGTTGATCCAAAATCTTCTTTTCTGACCGATCGATTGAGTTATTTGTTTTCTCAGAAAGGGTCGTCTTTATGTCTTCAATTTTTCTCTGAGATATCACCATCTGTGAATTTTGTTGGATCGAAACCGGTTTGGGACTGAATGAGGATATCGATCTTGGCATTTAGGGTCTTATAGTGCTTAATCAGCATAAGATCACCATCGTTTAAATCTTCTTCAGTTTCTTCCACAGATAGGGAGCCATGTGGAAGGCTTCAAACAATGCTGCTGAAGTAGGAGGTGATTTTGGAGGTGAATCAGGAATAGTAAAATCTAGTAATGAAGAATCAAAATCAAAAGTAGAGATATTTAACATAGGATCATAAGAGGTGATGATTGGTTCGGAGGTTTGCGTGGTTGATGTTGGGGGAGTTTCTATAAAGGTGGAGATGGGTGTAATCTCCAAAGATATTGTATGGATTGTAGTGGTAAGTGGAATGGTAGTTGTGATATCTTCTGTGGTAATGGTAGAGGTTTATGGAGCAGTGGTTGGTGGTGGTGAATGTGGACTGGTTTCATGAACAGGTGAGGTCTGGTGTTCTTCTTCTTCTTCACCATGGATTTCTTCGGATAAGGTGTTCTCTGAGTCCGAAGGTTCATCGACAACCACTTGCTTTTTGGTTCGCTTAGGTTGAGTACGTTTGACTGGAGTCTTCTCCGAAGCCTTCCTTTTCTTTACAACCTTCGGACCACTAGGTCCTCCAGATACCTTCTTTTTCCCTTTGTTTTTGAAGGAGCTTTTGTAATGACAGCTTGTGCAGCTGGACGTGTGGGATAAGGCATTGTAAGGTTGGACCGATACATGTTGACTAAGTCATTATCAATTGAGACCTTGGCAAGCATAGCATGAGGAATCTGTGCACAAAATTGAGTCGAGTTTTCATCCACAGTTGGAATTGTGATTTAAGAATACCTCATTTCAGGGAGAGCAGGATAATAGATGAAGTTCGCTCGTTGGTATTGATCATGAACAACAATCGCCCAAAATCTAGCATTGGAAATTTCAGTCCCCTTTGCAGAATGGTTGATGTACGAGCAGAAATCAGACCATATAATTGAAACGTAATCCACATTTACATCATAATATACTCCATACAAGACACTTAGAAATGTCTGGTTGGCAGAATCCTGTCCTGATGTTCTCCCAGAGAGACATCGTAAGAAAATTTCAAAGAAATACCTCCATAGGTCGGGAAGAAACCTCTTCTTGAAACTTCCAATACCACCGAGTTGTGGTGTATAACCCATCTCGTTAAACATGTCAACGAGTTGTTCAGCAGTAGGGATGACAATGTCTTTCGATTCAAGAATTGGAAGTTGTAGAGCTTTGGCGAATCGAGATTTGGTTAATTAAACTCTCTTGGTAGTGTTGTCAGCGTTGATTACCTCATAGTGAACCGATTTGACTTCATTATTGGTATCAAAGATTGTAACAGAAGTGTAATGGGCTCGATGAACAAGAGTTGCAGGTACAGAGGGGGTATAGGTTACGGCATGAGCAAGAACGGATTGTTTGAGGCATTCGACCGGTGCGTCTTGACAAAGGTAGAGATTCGTCGATTGATTCTTCAGAATTGGAATGGAAAGTCCTTCAGGGCTTTGAGATGAACCTTCAGCAGTGGAAGCCATTGATGATCGTTGAAGAATTTTGGAAGACGATGAACAATTAGGGTTCTTGAGAGAATTTGTAGAATAGAGATGAATCGTTTGAAAGCGTAAAGATTTGAATAGATTGTAAAGCGGTATTTATACTGATTGTGGTCCCAATACCATTTAATACGCGTGTTTGAATGGTCGAATGAGAGTTTGCCACATCAGCTTCCCAACGTTCCACTAACCCTGCAAAACGAAATCGTCCTTGTGTCAGTCATCAAGGATTTGAAAAATGTGAGAATGCAACCGTCATATCTTTTAGTTATGATTGTGCGATATTTGCTGATACGTGGATGATTATTCCAACGTTCATTTATTCAAAGGAATGCTTGTCTATGATGTTCTCATAAATGTCCAAATCATTGAACATTTAATTGACTTCGGACCTATAAAAATAGTTTAGATTTTTGTTGCCCAAAGTGAGTGGAACACTAACAATCATTCCGAAAATAGTTTAGATAAGGATCCTTCGGATAAAGAGATTTGTGAAGGAATATCTAAGCACTCCGAAGATCTTTGCACTTATGGAAAACAGAATTTTCTTTTGATGATGCATTTTGACTTTTGACCATAGCTTCCTTGAATTTAATGAAATCAACATTTAACAATTTCATATTCAGAATCATTCGAATCATGTTGGAAGCCCGTTTTACACTCTGAAGTTTGTGTAGTTTAACATCAGTCAAGAAATGCATAAGTCTAACCACCCTAAGTTAAGCTCAATTTCGCATTATGCAAGGATGTTTGATGTTTTGTTTATGCTTCAAATTTTTCATGCAAAATAATGTTTGCATTCACAGCGTTGAAATTTAAAACAAGTTTCCTTTTGAATTGAGCATCAGAAGAGGAAATAAATTTTGGATTGAACTTGAACATGTTTTGAAAAATCTATCCCATTTCATCAGTTAAGGTGTTTGGATATGTTTCTCTGATGACAAGCCTTTGAGATTCATACACCACCTCAACAATTTCATTTAAGACTGATTACTTGAGATGTTCATATTCTCTACATGGTACTCGACTATGTTATAGGAGCTCCTTGTATTATCATTTAAGATAGAGAATTATGCCTTTGAGTGCTGATTTATCTTTGTTTTTGCACTCTTTCATTTATCTTTTTACTTGTATTGTTGTCTTTGTTTCTTTTGACAATTTGATTTTGCTGTTTTCTTTTGAATTTTTGAACAGTTTTCATCTTTGAAACATGTTTTTCAATTTTGGAGTTTCATATCCGAAGAGTTTGAAAATATCACCATGTGAAGCCTTTTGATGGTGCTTTTGAAGATTTGTGCAATCCTTTTGAAAAACTTCGTATAGTTCAATTTTGAAACAAGAGCAAAGAAAGTTTGAAATTTGCCTATGAGTCAATGCCGGTATCATTTGTGAAGAAAACTTCGGACCATGTGATTTATCCTGAGCAGTATTTGAACTACTTGATTAATTTGACATTTAAGCGAGTTGAGTTCAACAGGGAGCTTAGAGATAGACACGATGTTAAGATTATATAAATCACACAGGACTTCGTACTGTAAAACAACCTTAACCTCACTCCGAAGTCTGTTTCCTTACCATTGTTTCAATTCGATTCCCAAATACCTTTTAGTGTAATAAAGTATGATTATCAGAATCTAAAATCAAGGTTTTTTCCTTTAATCAATTAATTCATGAAAGACGATCAAATTTTGTCATTTATGCATTAAAAAATTGAGAATTGAACTTATGAAACTTTGTAATTTATCTTTGTTTGTCTTGTATTCATCTTTTCCATAAAGCAACCTTTTTTAGTAAGAGTTTTCATCCTTTTGATATGAAGACAATTGTTGTTTCAATGATTTTTAACACTTATGAAATTTTATTGACTGAAATATCTGTTCCGATGGACTCCGAAGGTTCAGAATGCTTCGGGGCAGCATAACTTCTTATTTTGTTATTGAAAAGAATAAGGTTAGAAAAAGAAAATCTGAGGTTTATGTCAGAGTGGATCCATCAATCATGCCAAGTCCTCGAACAATTCTTGTGAATGATTCTTCATTCAAAGCTTTTGTAAAGATATCTGCCATTTGTTCTGTCGTGTGAACAAAGTGCACTTCTATATTCCCCTCCTCAACATGACTTTTGATGAAGTGATAGGAAGAGCTATATGCTTCGTCTTGGAATGTTGAACAGGATTGTGACATATCCGAATAACACTTTGTGAATCACAAAACAAATGAATCTCTCATGTTGATGGCATAATCTCTTAATTGGCTTTGAATCCAAATGATCTGCGAAGTGCAAGCTACAGCTACTACATACTCTGCTTGAGTTGTGGATATTGATACACAAGTTTGCTTCTTTGACTGCCAGCTTATGAGCTTTCCATCAAGAAATTGGCAACCACCAGAAGTGCTTTTGCGATCAATTGCTCCTCACATGGAGCAAATCTACAAAGCCCGATGCGGAGACTTCAAAAAGATGTTGTTGATCAATGCCTTCGCATTGGAAGATGGCAAGTGGACTGCTGAGTCAATTCAAAGATTCGGATTCTCAGATCTTAATGTCTTTAACAGACTACCACTCCGAAGTTATGTGACAGAAACAACAGTCGACCAGTAGCTTGACATCCCATTCAACCCAAAAACCTTTTCTTTTCTACAATTGGTATCAGAGCCGTACCTTGAAGATTGATTAATCAAATCATTGTTGGGTGCAAAGTTCTTTATGATTATGACTTGGTGGCATGAGGAAGGTCCCTTAGGCGTATGGGCTTGTGGGCTTGTTCATTGGGATCTTTATTTTGTCTAGACTATAAATAGTGATTTTATTATTATTTGTAGCTAATGATCCTAGAGGGAGCTCAGTGATATTATAGAGAAAGAATCATACTCATTGTAAAACCACCACATTGTAAAAAATTGATTAATCGAATCATTCGACACATTGGATCCTAATTAGTGTTCGTTATTATTCCGCATTATTGACAAATCGTGATTCAAAAATTGGTATCATAGCCTAACCTTAAAGATTTAACATATTATTTCAAGGACCGGTTCTTGATTTGACAACCCACCACATCATCAATCAGTTCTTCATCTTTGATCTGTTTATGTTAATCAATATTGGTTTAGATCTTGTTTTTATCATTGAAAATTCATTCAGATCTGTTTCACTCACAAGAAATCTTAAAAGATCTACTTTCTCTCTCTAAAAACCCACTTTAGATCCACTTTATCTCTCTAGTTTAATTCCAGATCTGGTTAGTATTTGTTGTTTAGAACGAAAATGGAAGCAAGAAATTCGAAATTATGGACTTTTTGTGTTGATAATCTCAAATACAAAGTATCGTTTGAACAATTTTTGAGTCTTGTGTTGAGAAATCAGAATATGACAAATAACACACTCATTTCTGATGGAGAGAAAGAAACATATGGAACACTTGTTTTTCATCTCTTGAAACATGATTTACACAAACATTTTTTCTCAGAAATGTTAAAGGTTTTAAGAGAAATCGACAGTACACATGGGTTAGAAAATTGAAAATCAGTAGAAAAGTATGTTTCTCTTGTTGAAGATGCACATGGCCTTCTTGTTCCTCAAGACTTTGAAGATGATGTTTTTCATCTTCATGTTTCAGGAAATTCTGAAGAACACTTCGGATCTACAGTTGTTCCTCAACCTGAAAAGAAAGATGCAAAGGTTAAGGAGAGTTGGATTTGAAAGAAAAATGTTTGGTGAAAGTGTTATTTGTTGCAAAATCTTCAAAGAGAACGAAATCCGAATCTGTTGGTTCCTTGGTTTCAAATGACATGTTTGAAGGTATGAAACTTTATAGAAAACCCACTTTAGTTGAAAATTGAAATTATCAGATCTGAAGGGTTCACAATCCGATGGTTTCTGATAAATTTCACAAAGATGAACAAAGCTCACATTTCAATTCTTGTGTTCATAAGTTTAAAAAGACGAAAAAGAAGAAGAAGATGTCAAAAACGAAAATGATATGGGTTCCCAAAGAGAAAATTTATGATGGTGTTATTATTCCAAAATCAGAAGTGAAAAATGTTGAAAAGTGTGTTGTGGTTAAAAGAAAATATTCTAAGCTTGTGTTCAAAGAAGAAATTTTTTGAGAAATTCGGGATGGTATAATGAGAGGTTTGAAGATTTTTTGGTTCCAACTAAAATACCAAGATAATCTATTAGTTGTTCTTCAGCTCTTGCAAATGATTTTTACGACAATTTTGGTTCTAAAATTCAAAAATGGTATGGGTTCCGAAATGTTCTTGTTAAATTGGAGAGTTATTGAAAGATGGTATTGGAAAATGAACATTTGCGTATTACAGTCACATTTATTACATGGGTCATTCAAATTCTCTCAACACTCCAATTCTCTTTTACCCGGTTCACAGAAAAAGGAAAAAGGTGTGACTGATATCTACAATAGTACACAAGGACAGGTTAGATGGAGACATGTCAAAATTAGCTTTATTCTCTTTTATCCGGTTTTTACTCTGTAACCCATACATCAAGCTGTGAAACTCATCAACATCAAATATAACACTTTACACATACAATATGCCAGCAAAAGTACACTCTACACCTACTCTTTTAATTCACTGGTGTCTAAGTCAAGAAAAACTAACATTTTGTACAAAAGGATTTCACATCCAACGAATTGATTATCAATACATGTTCCTATTCAAATATACGTCAATACTCATAATATTTCATCGAAAATTAACAATCAATAGTTTGGATCAAGAACTTAAAGGCTGAAGATGAATGACAAAGAAATTTCGTTCTGAAAATTTGGTTCATAACAGAGAAATCGAGCAACTGCCATTCGAAGACAAGAAACCCACCGGTGCAAAATCAAAATCACATTCTCATTAGATTATATTCATATCCTTATAATACACCCAAAGGTTGGAAGTGATGAACTGAATCAAAAATAAAAGGGAAAATGAAAGTGGAGATAATGATAAAAGGGTCGAAAAAGTTACCTTCGTTTGATGAGTTTGGATGGACCAAATTGGAATGAACCCCGAATAGATGCCAAGGGAATCAATGGTGAACGTGTGGATGTCGGAATAATCTGTTGCAACTTCTTCGGATTGATCGTTGGTGAAGAAAGAGACTATGAAGGATGTAATGGCTTCATATGCCATCGGATGATCGGTTGATTTGAAATCCTTCGGATGGTATTACTTACACTACGAAGCCTTTGAAATACATCGGATGGTGTTTGTCGACTACGAAGGATTTTGGAATCCTTCGGCTCGTGTTGATCTACTACGAAATTGAAATCCTGCCGAAGGTTCAAGACGATGCTGCAGCCTTGAAATCCTTCGGAACCCTATTCGGAGTGGAGAAGACGATGTCGAAGAGATGAATCCTGCGGATAATTTCAGGTCGACTACGAAGAAGATGGAGAAGATAACTATGAAGGGTTGGAACTTGACACGCCTAGATCGTCATGCGGTAAAAAATAAGAAAATAAACCTCACACACACTAGTACAGCGGTAGTAAGGGTCGATCCACGAGAGTTTGGTGGTCAAGACAAGACGATAGCTTACCAACTGTAGTGTCACTCTACAGCCAGAGGGACTAACTTCACTTTCCCAAAAACACACAAAAAAGACAATTTCCAAACAAAGTCCAAAATCCAAATCAAACATAAAGTACTCTAAACCAAACCAAGTTCTAACCTAAGATTGCTTACTGCAATCAGAAACAGAGTTCAAAATTAGAATCAAACACACCAATCACTTGCATCCAAAACACATCCAAACACAATAAATATCGAAAAGTGCAACAGAAACATAAACTGAATTATTACTTGTATTAAAACCAAAACCAGAACATCCAAAGTATTCAAATACGAAAATAATAACTTTAACCAACTGCTACTGGTTCTCACAATCCAGAAACACATAGCTAAAAGCTAAATCAAACTAAACTAAAAAAGAAATTAAAGTGAAATATAAGAAATACCAAAAGAGGTTGCTAAAAATCGAAACTTAGAATCAAAGAGGCCTTAAGTCCACCTTAGGGGTCGTTCCTTGCCTGCTGATTTCGACCTAATGGCCTCTATTTATAGTTGTGGAAAATTAGAACCCGTGGCGCGTAAAGCTTCCAGCCGCATCGCGCGTACTGGCTTATCCCCATTTTTTGCTATTTGAATTTCTCTTCACCGCCTCATCCTTGACGTAGCGCGTCGCGCATGCCTTCACTCCCGCTGCGTGCGTGTTCGTTCTACTGTTTTGTCTTTATCTTCAAAACATCTTCCATTTGCCCGCTTTTAGTCTCTAATTGTAACATTTTCTTGCATACAAGCACTAACACAAAATGTGAGAAATACCAATATATATATATATATATATATATATATATATATATATATATATATATATATATATATATATATATATATATATGATATAATTTCACCAAGAATAGGGTCTAACAACGACTAAAATACTTGATATTACTAGGCGTTGTCAAACACCCTACACTTGTGTCTTGCTTGTCCCCAAGCAAGAGAGTTTTTAACAGATTATATGTAAGACTCAAACATTTTTGAACGTGTTCAATTCCAAAGCTTATTGTTCCTAGAGTTAGATTGAAATAGTTTTTTCAAACATAACTAGAATATCCTTTGTAATTCATGACTTTCTAAAGAACACTTGATTACAAATTTTCTGTCCACAATGAAGTGTACATACTCATTCAGATTCTAAAGGCCATTCAAGAATTGTCCATGACTTTCGATGTTATCCGTGTAATGAGCTTTCAGAAATGCCATCCCAGACCAGATTATCTTAGGTGGTAAGGTGAATAAGTGTCTCTTCGAGGCCACCCATTTTAGACCTACTGGCTCGAACAACAAAGGCCACTGATTGATAGTTCCTTCCTAAATTTCAATCCTAAAATATTCCAATCTTCTAACTCCTAAAACTTAATTTATTTGACTAAACCAATAGCATGATAACAACTAAATAGTATTTCTTGAAAAATACCAAGCTATAACATTCAAAAGTATTCGTTTCAAAATTACAATCTATTAAAAAATTTTGAAAAATTGCTAAAAATTTTGAAAATTGATCATTTCCCGCAAAAATTTCAAAAACACACTCTTTCGACCGTCCACACCCCACACTTAAAACCGTACAACGTCCCTGTTGTACAAAAATTATTTCAGAATAAGGGAGAAAGAGTTACCCCTTTTTGGAACGGTAGACTATTTGTTGGAACTTGATTGTCACAGGATACAACACACGAACTGCTCACTATTCAGAATTTCAGGAGTTGTGGCGCAACAGTAAACACACCGGTGAAATGGCAAATGTAGGGGTACAGTGACCCCACACTTGCTTGAAACAACTCCTCAGTCGACTTCCATTTAGTATTCACATGCAACACTCACAAATAATTAAATGCAAAAAGAAAACAAACATATAAATGATAAAAACTAACAGTAACACATGATAGTAATAAGTTTGGTAAAATGTCTCAAAAGGTAGAAAAGAAAATACATCAGTCATCGTCATCATGGTCGGTCCCAGATGGACCTGCCTCATCGTCTGGATCGCTCGCAGGGTAGTCTGGAATCTCCTCAATCCACGGCTGGAGCATGATCAATCGCTGCATCTCAGCCACCCACCGATGATGCGCCTCAACATGCGTCATCCTCCTTTCCATGGCCCTTATCACATCCTGCAACTCTACAAGCTGTGGCTGGGGCTGTACTGGTGGATCAGCTAGTGACTTCTCCCTCCGTCTGCATATCCTCGATGGCTGCTCTGGCTCTGGCTGGGCCTGGGACCCTGTGGTGCCTCTGTCGCCATCCTTAAAATAACACCAGCACGTGGCTGGTGAATAAGCCTCATAATCTCCAAATAATGGACCGATATCCGTGAGGGTGGTGTCGCCATCAGAGTCGCCACTATCTAAGCTGTCAACAGGCCAAAAGATCTGGCACGTGAGGGTGGTGTCGCCGTCAGGTCGTCAGGGAAACTGCCGGTGCGTATGGCAAGTGGAGGAATCTGGTAGGATCGAAAAGCGCCCACATGAAGGTCATATCATCCCCGGACACTTTCTCACATCCCCGCTTCTGCATGACAGAAGTTGATATGATACGGTGCATCAAACGGTGTAGCGGGTCGCGGAGCTGGCTCTCCCTGGCCGACCCGGCCTTGTACAGGTCATTGGACATTGCTTCCCAAATAGTCGCGTTGGCATCCCACTGAGGCTGCCCCTTGATGCACGCCCGAAGAAAAGGTACAAAATGGCGGCTCCGTAGCTCCGCCTCTGTGTATATCCCTGTGCATCATCCAAACTCATGGAGATTCCACTCCCTGCTCTCTCCACCTAGTCGAAATCAAATCATCTGGGCTCGTGGCTCACGTGATGCCGATGTGTATCGACATGTCGAAAGAAACTCTAGAAGGATCTCCTTGTAGACCACCCTCCTCGTTGGCCATCAGCCAGTCCCAGCCGTGGCAAGTAAAAGTGTGCTCCCCGTCAGTACAGGTGTGGTGGATGAAGGGCTCAAGCTCAGCCCAGAGCCTTGCCTGGGTCAGGATCGCCCGGTCCAGCTAAACAGTGCCAAGGACCTGTCGGGAACTCAGCTCGTCTCGTCGAGCCTCATACTGCGGAATATCGTCCAGCATCTGTGGAAACTGGAGAAATGGATGATCCTCCCTGTATGCCATCTGCATAAAAGAATCTCAACAAAAATATTTGCAATTCAGTCCTTCTTCTTGCACAGACACGCGCGACGCGGCCCAAGAACTTGGCGCGTCGCCCCGTAGGTCTGGTGCGAAGAAAAATCCCAAAATCGATGATTTCACCTATTAAACTCAATCCAATGATACTACATGGTACCCTAACTACTGACTAGCCTCCCTAGGGTAATGATTTTGCAAAAACAACACCCTACGAGCAAGCATTACTGATTTTCGAAGTTTTCTATTTTTTGCTATTTCAATCAAATTAACCATTGAAATGCATGTAATAACGTAAAATAACTAGTTCCAGAAGACATACCGTAGTAGTAGAACACTAGAATGCAGAAAAACGAAAGAAATCGGGTGATCAAGGGTTGCTCTGTCTTTACACGGCGTGGTTGTGTGGGTGCGATGAAGAAGACGTACCTTATAAAGTGGTTTTCTGTCCGATCATATTCCGCGACGTGCCCTGGATGCGATCAGCATCACGTGTGTCGCCAAAATAACCCCTGCGCATCGGGTTATCTTGTGATCCCGTGTCGTGTCTTTCTCCTTACCGCGTCGTGGCTTCCAAATTTTCCAAAGTTCTTCGGTTGACCCCACACTTGCCTCGTACCACTAATACCTGCAATGATAATGATTATATTTCCTAATTACTTCTAAAAACACGATACCTAACCTATTTACAGATGGGTTGCCTCCCAACAAGCGTTAAGTTTAACGTCTTCAGCCAGACGTGCTGCTCCTTATTCCTCGCTCTCTTCTGGTGGCATCATTCTCTTCATCCCAGGTGCAAAGTCAAGGACTGATGTTGCTAACAATGTGGTAAGTTGTGTCATGCGATCGCTTACTTGGCTGATCCATTGTTGCTGAGCATCCAGAATCTGGAAGACTTTCGCCTCCCTACACCGTGTGTCCTTCTCATGTTGCTGACGCTTCAACTCCATCATTTCAAGCATATCCAAAAGCTGCATCTTGTCCACTGTTGCCAGTGGGTATCGCTTCGCTTCCCACAATATTTCTTTTTCATCAATTCCATTCCCTTGACCCTGATTTCAACCTTTATCCTTTTCCTTTGGTGCCATAAGCGGGCTGTTATTCAAGTACTTATCGTCATATCCCGGTGGCAGCGATATCGGGCACCTAAAAATGTTCAGCCTACGTTTCCTTATTCCGAAGGAGATATCCATATCTCCAGTCTTGCAATCCATTACAGCCCCAGCTGTGGCTAAAAATGGACGTCCCAAAATTAACGCAGGCACATCTTCTAAACTCTCGTACTCTATTACCAGAAAATCGACGGGATAAAAGAAGTCACCCACCTTGACTATCATGTTGGTTAACTTACCTCGGAAACCTTTGTTGATTGATCTTCCAACTGCAACACCATTTTTGCATGTTCCAGTTCCTCATTCTTATACTTTTCATAAAGGTATCCTGGTAGCACATTAACACTTGCTCCTAAATCCAGCAAGGTGTTCCTAATGATAACATCTCCCACCGTGACAATGATCAGCGATGAACCGGGGTCCCTTTCTTTCTTAGGCAATGTCCCCAATAGAGCCTCGCTTGCTTTAATGATCAATCTTACCATGTTTGGTGTTGGCACCTTATTCTTCTTACACATCTCTTGCAACATATTCGTATCCTCCGGTGTGTTTTTCAATTCGTCCCAAAGAGGTTGATTGATTGATGGCCCTGTCGGCATGCGGGGCACCTCCTGCTTCTTTTTCACCCACTTCTCTTTCTTCTTCTTAACACCAGCTACAACTGGTTGTTAATCCTTCTGGACTTCCTTGTCCTCCTTAACTTGATTATCCCCTTCCCTCTTTTCCTCACTCTCTTCGGTCTTACTGTCACCTTCCTTTTCCACCAGATCCTCTTCCGTGACCTTCCTCCACTCGGTCTCGACAGCATTCACATGCTCTTTCCTGCCCTTTGTTTGTGGTTCGGGTTCATCTCTGTACTGCTTGGTAACTTGCCACTGTCCCTTTTCCTTTGGTCCTCAGCCATCTGCGCTATTTGCCTCTCCAAATTGGCGATAGCTTTAGCATTCGCTTGGGTTTGTTGCTGACTAGTATTTATCATCTCGCACATTTTGGAAATCATGCTTTCCTGGCTTTCTAGGGCATTGATACTAGCATTGGTCAGCCCCTTATTGCTATTATTACTCCCACTAGGACCACTATTATTCCCAGGCTGAAATTGTTTAGATTAATTGGAGGGCTGTCCTTGGTAGTTTTTCTATCTATTGTTATAGGAATTTTGAGTTCCTTGGTTGTAAGGCCTGTAAGATCGTCCATTATTGTACTGTCCTTGACCTTGACCGTGAACTTGACAAATTTCCTATGTCCTTTGTCCTTGTATCCCACCCTGTTGCTGATTCTGGGGTCTATTATGCAAGGTGGACATCAACCTGTCTAATTTTCTGTTTAACTCACCAATCTCCTTTTTCACTTCTTTCTTCCGATCCGCATCCGCTCCTACTACTGTAGCTGTAATCATAGGCTTCCTGGCAGAGAAATTTGCTTTTGATCCATTGCTAAGTTGCTCCAAGAATTGTCAGGCATCGTCCGGCTCCTGCATCATTATTGTACCACTGGATGATGCATTGAGCATGCCCTCGTTTGTTGAGTCTACCCCGTCGAAGAATATCTTCACCAGCTGCCACCGTGGCATCTCATGATGTGGGCAAGATCTCAGAAGCTCCTTTAATCTGTCAAAAGCATCGTTGAATGCTTCCCCTGGCTTCTGTTGGAAGTCCTGGATGGCTCGCCTGATATCCGTGGTCTTGCTACCCAGATAGAATTCTTGCAAAAATTTAGCCTTCATTTGCTCCCACGTACTAATACTATTAGGCTAGAGTGAAGTAGACCAATATTTGGCTTTGTCCTTTAAGGTAAAGGGAAACAGTCTTAACCTAAAATTATTCCTATTTGTATTTTTGGGATTGTTCACGTTTGCTATGGCCAAAAATTCGTAAAGGTGATTATAGGGATCATCTTGTTTGTAGCCCCTAAATTCAGGTAATATTCCTAGAAGCTACGGTCTAATTTTTACTTGGTTTCAACAGTCTCAAGGAAATATATGGGCGACCCGTCATCATACTCCCTAGGCTAGAAGTGTGATGCAACCGATTGCCCTCTCGGTTGAGCAAAATATAAAGGCGGAAAAAAGTTACCGTTATGATGCTCATTGTTGTAGTATGGCTACCCTTGGTGTTGTTGTAGTTGTTATTGAAATCTCCTCGAAGGTCCCTGACCTCGGTTCCATGGTTGTTGTGGCTGGGCTGGATGATAAGGCATCCAACCGTCGTCTTCCTCGTCATATCTTGGGTCTGCCTCTTGGTACCGGTATGGTGGCTGCTAAGGTTGTATTTGAGGTAGTTAGGTTTGGGTGGGTGGTATAGGATGAATAACAGGTTGTGGTTTGAAAATGGGTTGCTGGTATTGTGATGGTAAAGGTTGTGAAAACTGTGGTTGTGAAACCGGTATCTGCTGTCACGGTAATGGGTTGCCATCTCGGGCCGGCGCTCCCCAGGTCATCGCAGCAGATACTAGGAAAGGGCTTGCAAGAGGTTGGCTTAAAGGTTGGACTACAGGCTGAGTGCATGATGGTACCGGTGCGGTGACTGAAACCACACCACTAGCACTTATGCTTCCCACATGAAATTCAGAAATCGGGGGTATATTTGGAACTCCCACCGTTACCTCGCCCAAGGGCTCATTGGTAACATCCTCTATTGTGACACTACTAGGACTCATATTAACTAAACGCCTATGCACATTGTTACTGCATGCAGTTCGCTCGATTTCAGAGTCAAAAAGTAAGGGTGATGTATGCCCACCCCGACGGGTACGCATGCACTAATGCAACACGCCCGCCAAAACCAAAATAAAAATACTAACTAAACTCAAATACCAAAACTAAATCAAAAAATCATAAAACAACTCCCTACAGATCGTCTTATCCTAAGCTAACAAACCCCCGACAACGATGCCAAAATTTGACACGCCTAGATTGTCATGCGGTCAAAAATAAGAAAATAAACCTCACACACACTAGTACAATGGTAGTAAGGGTCGATCCACGGGAGTTTGGTGGTCAAGACAAAACGATAGCTTACCAACTTTAGTGTCACTCTACAGCCAGAGGGACTAACTCCACTTTCCCAAAAACACACAAAAAAGACAATTTCCAAACAAAGTCCAAAATCCAAATCAAACATAAACCACTCTAAACCAAACCAAGTTCTAACCTAAGATTGCTTAGTGAAATCAGAAACAAAGCTCAAAATCAGAACCAAACACACCAATCACTTGCATCCAAAACACATCCAAACACAATAAATATCAAAAAGTGCAACAGAAACATAAACTGAATGATTACTTGTATTAAAACCAAAACCAGAACATCTAAAGTATTCAAATACGAAAATAATAACTTTAACCTACTGCTACTGGTTGTCACAATCTAGAAACACTAAGCTAAAAGCTAAATCAAATTAAATTAATAAAGAAATTCAAGTGAAACATAAGAAATAACAAAAGAAGTTGTTGAAAATCGAAACTTGGAGTCAAAGAAGCCTTAAGTCCACCTTAGGGGTCGTTCATTGCCAGCTGATTTCGACGTAATGGCCTCTATTTATAGTTGTGGAAAATTAGAATCTGCGGTGCGTAAAGCTTCCAGCCGTGTCGCGCGTACCGGCTTATCCCCGTTTTTTCGGTATTTGAATTTCTCTACACCGCCTCATCCTTGACGTGGCGCATCGCGCATGCCTTCACTTTTGCGGCGTGCGTGTTCATTCGACTGTTTCGTCCTTATCTTCAAAACTTCTTCCATTTGCCCGCTTTTAGTCCCTGATTGTAACATTTTCTTGCATACAAGCACTAACACAAAAAGTGAGAAATACCAATGTATATATGATATAATTTCACCAAGAATAGGGCCTAACAATGACTAAAATACTTGATAGTACTAGGCATTGTCAGAACTCTTCAGAGGTTTGGTGTTGATCGGTGAACAGCTGGTGTCAATCGGTGAAGAAGAAAAGAAGGGAGAAGATGATGGTCTGCTTGCACCTTGATGGTAAACACGTGAATGAAACCAGAGATTGAAAGAAGTGATCACAACAAAAGCCGATGATCTGAAATTAGTTTGATTCGAAACTGTGATTAGGTTTAAATTGAAAGAAAAAGAAATTGGATGAAACGAAGATGGAGTCGGAATGGCGGGGCGATGTCTTCACTGGTTAGCTCGGAACTTGGTTTGGGATCCGACTGAAATAAAGGGGATGAAATGGAGTTGCAGACAGCAAAGAGGAAGGTATAATGAAGATTTTTGACCTTGTTGTCAACTCAAAACCAAACACGGGATCTAATACCTGTTCCATCCATTCGGACCCTAACCCACCTAGAAATGGATCCTTTAGCCCAACTTCACCCATTTCAGCCCAAATCGACAACCTTTTAGCCCAAACTCTATTCAAATCCCTCAGCCCAACAAACACAATTCATTTAATCCAACAAATTCAAAACCCATTTAAACCCAGAACATTCAGCCCAACACATCGAAACAAAAATCGAAAACCATATTTTTAGACAAAACCGAAGCATTCTTCGAGAGGGAGTATGTGAATTACTTTTGCGGATCAAACGCGTCTCATGACCACATTGTTTTATGGTCTCGTTGATCATAAAAAGGGGGATATTGTTATTATTGGTCATTCGAGAAGATTGTCAAAGATTATTATTCACGCGTTCTTGATTCGCTTCCTATGCCACGTCATCCATTCCGATCTTTGAGAGGGAGATTTTTGGGTACAAAGTTCTTCATTATTGGGCTCTTTATTTTGTCTAGACTATAAATAGTGATTTTATTATTATTTGTAGCTAATGATCCTAGAGGGAACTCAGTGATATTATAAAGAGAGAATCATACTCATTGTAAAACCATCACATTGTAAAACATTGATTCATCGAATCATTCGACACATTGGATCATGACTGGTGTTCGTTATTATTCCTCATTATTGTCAAATTGTGATTCAACAAATGGAACAAAACCAACCAAAGATGAACTACCTCATGAAACTCCATCGCAAAATCATTTAATTTTTGCATTATCAGGTGTATATTTAGCCTCTTCTAGAATAGGAAACGCCAATGATCAAAAATCACAAGTTCGAATAAACTACTGCAACAAAACATTCTTAATGTATTCCGCGACCTACATAGAAATACCAGCTGAAGGTCTACAGGCACTAGAAATATTCGAAAACTTTTCACATCATCTTGCTGATCTACCTGTAGAAAAAAAAATACAACTATGTAAACATATTATGAATGGACCACGTAATCAATGTACTTATTGCAATGAAAACATATAAGAAACACCATTCATGGAGATGATGGAAGAATAATTAGCAATGACGTAAGAAGACACTGAAAGCAGACATCATGGAAGACAACAGTTTATTCACTGTGGTGAGGATTGAGGATTTGACAAAATAAATATTCGGGGACCCCTCCCTCATGATCTTTATTATTATGTAATCTTTTTACTTTTATCTTTCTGTAATTTCTTGACGCAATAATGTAGCGTCTATTGTTACATGTAATATTATATTATGGTGTGTATTATTTTAAGACTCTAGAAGAGTCTCCCGTGTACTGTAAATAAGGCCTTTGTCAATGAATAAAATCGGAGCCTGTTTGTGAATTTTTTGAGTTCTCTCAAAAATATTTCTTTGTTTAAGTCCATACTTCTAAATAACAGAGTCTAGTATTCACGATTAATCACAAGCATACACATACAATCACACGGTATCAACATGCAAGCATCAGTCACGTACATTTTGTTGGGTGTTGAAATCGATCAAGTAGTAAACAATAATAAGTGTAATGACGAATTGATTCAAAGCAAGCAATGAAAACATACACAAGTATTAAGAACAATCAAGAACACAATAATAAATGGATAAAGAGTGTCGAATGCTTTGATATTACGATTAGGGTTTTACAATATGAAGGTAGATCAAAGTCACTCCCGACATGGTAAGGTATCACTGATATATATATATATATATATATATATATATATATATATATATATATATATATATATATATATATATATATATATATATATATATATATATATATATATATATATATATATATATATGTATATGTATATGTATATGTATATATATATATATATATGTATATATATATACATAATCAGGGATACCAATAGTACAAACAAAATCAGAGAATATCCTATCAGTGTACTATCTAATAGGATTACAGATTCATGCAACACGTTGTCTGCTAACACGCGTGCTGTCAAAAGTTGTTATTGCTAAGTCTTCAGATCCTCCAGGATGAACCCTTCGGAGTCTTCAGACTTTGGTGTCTTCTTACAAAAAGCTTCAAGTCTTCGGATGGTCATGCATAGGTCTTCGGATAGGCATGCACTTCAGCACAAATATACTCAACAATCTCCCCCTTTGTGTGAAGTGCAACCCAAGCCTAATTTCTGAAGTTTCTCTTGAAGGCCCTCTTCAGGGTCTTCCTAACAGTTAGCCACCAAGACATGTGATCCATGAACTTCTTCTTTTTCTCATACAATTTAACATGGTAGGAGCTCACATGAAATCATGTTGGTAATGAAGGACGAGGGATGGAGGCCAATGTAGTCAATTTCAAAGAACTTGATCATGACTTCGGTTTTGTTTCTAAGTCCTTTGAAGACCACGCCATATGGTTCATCAAGAATCTCCCCATTCTTAATACTGCTGATGTTCCGAACTGAGACTGGAGGAGTGCCCAGTGGCTGTTTGTAGTAGGAGCACAACTCCAAGTCGTTCTTTGCAAATCTGAGCAAGTAGTTGTTCATAAATCCCTTGATGTGATTCTGGGCAGAATTGAATATGAAACTTGATTCTGCAGCATGACCAGGAAAGTCCTTCATGATTTCCAAAAGTTCAATGAAGTCGTTTGGGTTCATTATCGGGAAGTCTGCGACTGTGAACCTGGAGTCCTCTTCATCAGAACCACGAAGAACGAAAAATTTGTAGTTTGTGAAGTTCTTAAACATCTATGCTTCCTTGATCGAGATGATTTTCTTGATCTTTTTCGAACTCCATACTACATTCTGATTTTGAATGAACATAGCATGGAAGTTGATTTTGTTTCTCCAATAGGTTGATCTTTGTTCGTTTGAGATTTTCTGAATGAACTAGAGAAATGAGAAGGTCTTCGGATTAAAAGGTATGTCAAGTTGTTGATCATCGGAGTTGCTTGTGTCAAAACTCCGAAGAGCCAGTATGTTGAACACAGTCAGGTCTTCAAATCCGAAGGCTGTGATTGCTTCTGCCGTCCATTTGCCATCAGTAAGTGCAAAGGCGTTCATTTTCAGCATCAAGGCATGATCCTCACATCTGGCATTGTAAACCTTCTCCATGTGTGGAGCGATCAAACTTTCAAGTTTCCTTTCTGTTGATCCCCCAGCTTCAGATGATCCTATTGTAGTTGTAGTGATTGTTGAGTAAGTAGGACCCGAAGAGCCCAAAAATGGAGGTGTTCCCAAACTTGTAGCAACATAGGTTGTTGAAGTTGAAGTTGCTCTGGCTTCGGAGGCTGTGACCAAAACTTCTCCCCCTTATGAAGCATGACCCACATGCTGAGCAGGAGCAGGTATTGCTTGTAGCCTGGATAATCGATCCCCAAAGTTGATGAGAGGCTATAGTACAGTTCTTAACCTTGTGACCATGTCTTGGGTAAGAACTGCATTAGTCTTTTGGAGTTCATCAGCAAACTTTGTGATCTCTGAAGCAGTTTGGGCAGTAGTAAGCTCATCAATTTTAGCTTTTGCCTCATCAAGTTGTTTTACAAACTTGGTACTTTTCTGAATGGATTGGGTTTCAGTCCGAAGGGCTTGCAGAGCCTTCAGGACTTCGGAGTTTAAAGACTCCACTTTTTCAACAAATTCCTTCATCTTCTTTTCCGTTTCTTCTAGAAGTAGCTTATTTTTTGTATCAACCTCAGTAACAACAGACTGAATTTTCTGTTCTAGGGTTGATTGGATTTTGGCTTACTGATCCATGAGTCTCTTCTCAAGTTGCTTCACAGAGTTTCTCAGTTCTTGAGACAAGCTAAATTGCAAGTCTTCTATTTCTTCTGAAAGGTCTCCCACAGTGGGTTTTGTGGGATCAAATCCTCTTTGAGCTTGAAAAATGGCATCAAGTTTGGAGTTGAGAACCTTATACTGTTTTATGAGCATAAGATCCCTATCTTGTAGTTCTTCATCGGAACCTCCTTCAGCAACTAAAGGAGCTAAGTGAAAGACTTCAAAGAATGCTACTAAATTAGGATTTTGTTGTGGAGGTGACTGATGTAGATCAAAATCTGGTAATGAGAAATCAAAACTAGTAGATGAAATGTTTAACAGTGGGTTTGAAGATGTGATAATGGGTTCGGAGGTTTGAGTGGTATGTACTAGTGGTGTTTCAGTAGAGGTGGATTTAGGAGGTGCATCCGAAGATGTAGTGTGGATTATTGAAGTTGAGGAAAGGGTTGTCGTCATTTGTTCTGTATTGATGGTAGAGGTTTACGGAGCTGTAGTTGGTGGTATATCGGTTGAAGATGTATGGATTGTTGTGGTTTGGATTGTTGTAATGGTGGAAGTAAATGGAGCAGTAGTTGGAGGTGGAGGAGGTGGTACTGTGATATGTGGCGGAGTGGGTGGTCTTGTGTCTTTGATTGGGGAAGATTGTTGTTCTTCTTCATCTTCTTCTTGTATGTTTGCGGATGGAGTCCTGTTTGACTCCGAAGACTCATCCACAACCAACAGTTTCCTTGTGCACTTTGGTTGTTTTCTCTTTGGAGTAGTTTGTTCGGTGGCTTTCTTTTTTCTTACAGCCTTCGGAGCACTGGGTCCTCCGGTTGCCTTTTTCTTTCCCTTGGGTTTTACAGGGACTTTGGCTGCGGCAGCTTGAGTGATTTCACGAACTGGGTATGGCATTATCAAGGTGGATCGATAGACATTAACCTCATCACAGTCTAGGGACACTTTTCGGAGCATCTCATGAGGAATTTGTGCACAAAAAAACCAGAGAAATTTTCATCTAAAGCTGGAACAGTAATGTAAGTGTACCTCATCTCAGGAAGACCAGGGTCAGACACATAACCTGCCTTCTGATAGTGATCATGAACAACCATCGCCTAAAATCTGGCGTTTGAAATCTCGGTTCCTTTCAACAAGTGATTAATGTGTGAGCAGAAGTCAGCCTACAAGATGGAGACGTAATCTACCTTAACATCATAGTAGATTCCATAGAGCATGATCAAGAACGTCTGACTTGCAGAGTCTTGACCTGAAGTTCTTCCTGAGAGACACCTCAAGAAGATCCCAAAGAAGAATCTCCAAAGGTCTGGTAGATGCCTCTTTTTGAACAAGATGATGCTGCCAAGTTGAGGTTCGTAACCCATCGCGTTGAACATATCTACCAGTTGTTCAGCAGTTGGAACAATAATTTCTTTTGGATCGTAGATTGGAAGGTGCAGGGCATCAGCAAATTTGGTTTTGGTCAGTTGTACTCTCCTGATTTTTCCCCTGGCATCAATGGTTTCATAGTGAACTGACTTGACGTTATTTTCATAATCGAACAGGGCATTTGACGTGTAATGGGCCTTGTGATCGAGAGTTGCTAGAATTGAGGGTGTGCAAGTCAAGGCGTGACCAAGAATCGATTGCTTGAGGCATTCGACCAAGGCCACGATAGGTTGAGGATAAAGCTTGAGATCAGTGCGAATATACACGGTCACGATTGACTTTTAAGGACTGGAATTGACATCACTTTTGTGGTCAAAGTAGATTCTTCATGTGTAGTGGACGCCATTGATGATCAAGTGAAGAAGATGAAGAGCGATTAGGGTTCTTAGAGAGAGTTTGTAGAGAAGATGTGAATCTTCTAAATGAGTAAAGGTTTAATCAAATGGTGTGTGAGACATATATACAATTCGTGGTCCCAAGGCCATTTAATGCGCGTTTGAAAAGGTCCACTAAGAATATGACACCTCAGCATCTACAAACTCCACTTTCTCTGTAAAAGCGGAAACGTCCGGTTGTCGGTAATGATTATTCAAAAATTGAACCGCCATATCCCACAAGATCAGTTTGTTATGATTTTCCAAGATTCTCTAAGTGTCAGTTGTCCATCAACGTTCATTTAATTTGAACGAATGTTTGTATATGTGATTATCATTAATGTGAAAATCATTCAAGCATTTAATTGACTTCGGATCACTAAGAAGAGTGTAACAATTATGGATACACTTCGGAGGACCAATAAACACCATTTTGCCATTCCGAAGGGTATAGAGAACACTTCGGATATATAATTTTGCTACAATTACTATCAATACTCCGAAGAGTTCTGCTTTTATTGAAAACTTGTTTTTCTTGTTGATGATGCATTATGACTTTTAACCAACGCTTCCATGAACATTGTGAAATCAAGATTTTTCATTTAAGTATTCAGAATCATTCGGATCATGTTGGAAGTCCATTTTTCAATCCGAAGACTCTTTGATTCAACTTCAGTCAAGATTTATCTAAGTCCAACCACCCTAGGTTAAGCTTAATTTCGTAGTTTTTCAAAAAGTTTATGTTTTCATGTATGCTTCAAATTTTTCATGCTAAATAATGTTGTCATTCACAACATTAAAATTTAAAACAGATTTCCTTTTGAATTGAGCATCAGAAGTTTAAAGTAAAATTATGGATTGACTTTGAAATTTCCTTTTTGAAAAATCTATCCCATTTCATCTGTTAAAGTGTTCGGATATGTTTCTTTGATGACAAGCCTTTGAGATTCACACACCACATTAACAATGTCATTTAAAGCAGATTAATTGAGATGTTCATAACCTCTACATGGTACTCGACTATGTTATAAGAGTTCCTTGTATTACCATTTAAGATAGAGAATTATGCCTTTGAGTGTTGATTTATCTTTGTTTTGCACTCGATCTTTTATCTTTTTATTTGTTTGTTGTCTTTGATTCTTTTGACATTTGGATTTTCTGTTTTTCTTTTGAGTTTTTCAATTTTCATTGTTGAAACATGTTTATCAATTTGGAGATTCATATCCGAAGTGTTGAAAATTTAACCATGTTTTGCCTTTTTATGGTGCTTTGAAAAACTTGTACAACCCCTTTTTGAAAAGCTTCGTATAGTTCAATTTTGAAACAAGAGCAAAGCAAGTTTGAAATTTTCCAGTCAGTCAATGCCGGTATCATTTTGAAGAAAACTCTAGAACAAATGATTTATCCTGAGTAGTATGATAACTACTTGATTAATTTCACCTTGAAGCGAGTTGAATTCAAAAGGGAGCTTAGAGATAGATAAGATGTTAAGGATATATGAATCACACAAGACTTCGTTTTGTAAAATTGCCTTAACCTCACTCCGAGGTCAGTTTTCTTACCAATGTTTCAAGTCGATTCCCAGATACCTTTTAGTGCAATAAGGTATGATTATCAGAATCTAAAATCAAAGTTTTGTCCTTTAATCAATTAATTCATGAAAGAAGGTCAAATTTAGTCATTTATGCAAGAAATTTGAGAATTGAACTTTTGAGGTTTTGCGAATGATCCTTGTTTTTCTTGTTTTTGATTTTTCCATGAAACTAACCCTTTATTGTGAGAATGTTTATCTTTGAGGTACAAAGACAATTGTTGTTTCAATGATTTTCGACACTTGTGAAATTTTATTTGACTGAAATATCTGTTCTGATGGGCTCCGAAGCGTCGAAGGGCTTCGAAGTGCTGCGGAATAGCATAAAGTCTTATTTTGTAATTGAAAAGACTAAGGTAAGAAAGAGCAAATCTGATGTTTATGTGAGAGTGGATCCATCAATCATTTCGAGTCCTCGAACAATTCGTGTAAATGCTTCTTCGTTCAAAGCTTTTGTAAAGATGTCTCCCAATTGTTCGGTTGTGTGAACAAAGTGCATTTCTATATTCCCCTCCTCAACATGACTTTTGATGAAGTGATAGCGAAGAGCTATATGCTTTGTCTTGGAATGTTGAACAGGATTGTGGCATATCCGAATAGCACTTTGAGAGTCACAAAACAGGGGTATCTTTCTCATGTTGATGGCATAGTCTTTTAATTGGATTAGAATCTAGATGATCTGTGAAGTGCAAGCTGCAGTTGCTACATACTCTGCTTTGGCTGTAGAGATTGAAACACAAGTCTACTTCTTGGATTGCCAGCTAATTAGCTTTCCATCAAGAAATTGACAACCCACCGAAGTGCTTTTGCGATCAATAGAGCATCCACCCAAATTTGAGTCTAAGTAAGCTTGTATGTAGAAGCCTGAGTTTGTTGGATACCATAAACCATACGCAGGAGTGTTGTGAAGATAATGAAAGATTGTTTTAACAACAGCCAGATGAGGTTCGTGTGGATCAGCTTGATATCTTGCACAATTGCAAACTGCGAACATGATATCTGGTCGACTGGCTGTGAGATAAAGCAATGATCCTATCATACTTTAGTAGGTTTGGATATCATTCTTCAGTTTGTCCAAGGATGGATTCAATCTGGTGCCTATAGGTAAGGGGACCTTTGCTTTGGAACTGTTAGTCATTCTGAAGCGTTCAAGTAAACTCTTCGTATACTTTTGTTGATTGATGAAAATCCCCTCCTTAGATTGTTTGATTTGTAATCCAAGAAAGAAGTTAATCTTTCCCATCATACTCATCTGAAATTTGCTTTTCATTAATTTTTCAAAATCTTTTGTGAGGTTTGGATCAGTGGATCCGAAGATAATGTCATCCACATAAATTTGGACTAACATTAAATGAGAGCCAACTTTCTTTCTAAAAAGTGTTGAATCCACTGAACCTTGTTTGAAGTTTGACTCTTTTAAAAACTTTGTCAAGGTCTCATACCAAGCCCTAGGTGCTTGTTTTAAACCATAGATAGCTTTATCTAACACATAGCAATGGTTAGGATTTTCTTTGTCTACAAAGCCAGGTGGTTGTTCAACAAAAATGGTTTCCTCAAGATCACCATTCAAAAATGCGCATTTGACATCCATTTGATAGACATCAAAATTTTTGTGTCCAGCATAAGCCAAAAATATCTGAACTGATTTGAGTCTGGCAACAGGAGCAAATGTCTCTTCGTAGTCAATCCCCTCCTGTTGACAATAAACTTTGACAACCAACTTTGCTTTGTTTCTAACCACATTGCCTTCGGTGTCAAGTTTATTTCTATATACCCATTTGAGACCAACGATTGAATCATTTGCAGGTTTTGGAATTAGCCTCCAAACTTTGGTTCTTTCGAACTATTCTAATTCCAATTGCATAGCTTCAATCTAGTGAGGGTGATAAAATGCATCCTTAACGTTCTTAGGTTCAACCTTTGATATAAAGACTGAACATGCACAACTCCAAAGTTTTGTTTAATTCAAGTTGTTTTTGGTGTCGTTGTGCATGAGTCAAGACTTTATCTTGAACATTACCGATGACAAGTGATGGAGGATGATTTTTCGTCCATTTATCCATAGGTGGAAAGTTTTGATCAAATTCAGGAGGTCCTTCAGCATCAATTTCCTCAATGTCTGAAGGATACCCCGAAGTGGATGGAAAATCATCTATTATTAAGTGATTGTTTGAATTTGTGACATTTGTTTGAGGTGTGTGCAAATGTGAAGAAGAGTTAAGAGTGTGCTCCCCCTCGACAACAGTTGGTGTAGAAGTTTTTATGTCATTATCCGAAGAGATTGGAGTTGAGACATTTGGAGTAGTAATTTCTGGCTCCCCCTGGACAGAAGGGTACAGGGACATGATATGTGAGATTTCATGTGAAGGGTTGTTGAGTCTTGTGTTGTTATGCTCCCCCTCGAAACCAGAATTTCTTTAAGATTCATTTGAAGGCTCCCCCTCAACTGAAGATGGTCTTTGAACACTGCTAGTTGAAGAGTCATCTGGGCCATCTGTGAGCTTGGACAGTTAGGACACTTGATTGTCTGGTGCTCTAGCTTCGGAGTCCACTGCCCTCACAGGTGGATCAAAGAGAATACTGGAGTTAGTATCAAAGGTTGTGATTGGTAATGCATCAACTGTTGGCTTTGTAAAGATGGATGACATTGGGAAAGGATGCAGAGACTTCTTGATGTAATTGTCATGAAACGAGAGGTTGAAGGTTTCTTCAATTTTACAAGTCCTCTTGTTCATAACTCTATAAGCCTTTGAATCTTGTGAATAACCAAGAAAAATCCCTTCTTCTGATTTGTCATTGAATTTGTCAAATGATCTTTTAAGTTCAAAATAAAACACCTACAACCGAAGATATGAAGAAACTTGACATTGGGTTTTCTTCGGTTGAGTAATTCATAAGGTGTAATATGAAACCTCTTGTGGATGTATGATCTGTTTTGAGTGAAGCAAGCTGTAGAGATGGCTTCGGCCCAGAAATAAATGGGCAAATTTGCAAAGTTAAGCATGGTTCTTGCTGCTTCACACAAAGAGCGATTTCTTCTTTCTACAACACCATTTTGTTGAGGAGTATATGGTGCTGAGAAGTTGTGACTTGTTCCCTTTCTCTTCAGAAATCCATTAAGAGTTTGATTTTTAAACTCCAAACCATTATCACTGTGTACAGTTCGGACTTTCTTGTTGAGCATTACCTCCATTTTCTTGATGAAATTGATGATTTCTTCAGCTGCATCAAACTTGTTTCTTAAGAATAAGACCCAAGTAAACCTTGAATAATCATCAACAATCACAAGAATATACTTTTTCTTCCCAATTGACTCCACTGTGGATAGTCCACAAAGGTCCATGTAAATCAGTGAAAGAGGTTCGGTGATTTTAGGGTTGATCACAGTTGGATGCCTTTGTTTTCTTTGTTTGTCATGCTCACAAGCAGAATAAAGTGAGTCGTTATCAAATTTGAGAGCAGGTATTCCATGAACCAAATCCATAGCCACCAACTTGTTTAAATCTTTAAAATTTAGGTGAGCAAGTCTTCGGTGCCATAAACAGCTGACATCTGAATTGGCTTTGGATAGAAGACATAAAGATTGCCCACCAGTCACTGGCTTTAGATTCAAGGGAAACATTGATCCCTGTCTTTCTGACTTCAAACTTTCGTGATGACACTCCCTTGGTTGTTGAATAATAGCATTTACAGTTCCAACCACCAACTGAGAGATGCTCACAAGATTGTGCTTTAAACCTTCTACAAATGCCACTCTGTTTATTGTAAATTGCCTATTTGTGATTTTTCCATAACCCTGAATTGGACAAGTTTCGTTGTTACCGAAGCGAACATTCCCTGCATCATCCAGTGTTCTATAATCTCCGAGATACTCCCTCTTTCCTGTCATATGTCTTGAGCAGCCACTATCCATGTACCATTTTGCATCATACCGCTCATTTGACATAACCTGCAATCAATCAAGAAGGAGTTGGTACCCAATCAATCTTGGGTCCTCAGGGTAAGCAAAGGATTCTTGAATCCACTTCTCAACGGCCTCTTTAGATATTTCATTTGCATTTAGATTGATCATATACTTAGAAGTCTCATGTGATGAGCATGAAGAGTCAGAAGATGATTCTGAAGAGCCTTTTGTTAGAAAAGATGAGTCCGAAGAGATTGAAGTGCTGGAAGTCTTCGGAACCCATATTTGCTTTAATGATTTTGACATAGAGGAGTTTGAAGTCTTAGAAGAGTTCGAAGTTTTCTTGGCTTTTGAAAATTTTGAACGATTTGATGACCTTGATGATTTTGATTTTGGAATTAAGTTTTCTTCTAGGTCATTCCTCTTCCAGTTTTGTTTTGAGTTTTCAATTGTTGATTTCCTTGAAATAGAACTGCATAGTGTAGAAGTACACAGGTACTCTTCGTATGCCAGTTTGAAATCATTTAATGAAAGATTTTTATCTTTAAACAGATCCAAATTTTTGTCTAGCCACTAATGAATGTCTCTATCAAGTTTGTGCCTTTTGAAAATGTTTTCTTTGTTGGTTTTTGAAACTTTGGATTCGGAAAGTTCGGTTTAGTTGGAGAAAAAGATGGTTTTGAAGGTTGTTTCTCCCTTAAGTTCTTTGCATCAAGAGGTTTTGTTCCAGAAGTGGAAGGCTTCATATCAACAGGTTTTGTTGGTACGAAGGGTAATTTTCTTTTTACAAGATTCTGATCTTGTTTCGATTTGAACTTCTCAACAGTTGGTTTTTGAATTGGTTTTGTAATTACAAATGTTGGTTTTGATTTGGAAGTTGATGCGAAGTTTTGAACTGGTGGTCTTTTCAAGATTTGAGGTGTTCGTAATGTGGGTTTGGAAACAACATTCTTGGATTTTGTAACAGCATTTTCAAAAGATTGTGAAAGAGGTACACTTTCACAAGATTCCATTAACTGAAAAACATCCATCTTCGGAGCTATGAGTTTGTCCATAACTTGAATTTTTTTGTAATTTCTATTAGTATAAATGTGATTACCATTTTTGGTATTGAGAAGATGTGTCAAGTTCTTTGGAATATTGTCCTGTTCATAACATAAACGATTGTAAATGTTGTGACCATACAAATCTTGTTTTCTCACATTGATTTCCACTTCCATATTCTCATTCATCTGATTTTCAATCATTTTTGAAGATGAGAAGAATCCTTCCTCAGTGACTGTGGAATTATCCTCCTCAACAATCTTTTTCAAATAATTGTCAATTAAAATCATGCACCAGGCTTCACAAAAATAGAGTTTTTAAAGTACGAAATCTTGGGATACACACAATCAACATGGGCTAATCTTTTTGAACTGTCTTTGAGATATTCTTCATATAACACACATTTATCATAAACTTGAGTTTTGTTTTTAACCATTTCCTTGTTTTCCGAAGTTTCATTTTCACAATCCATTTTGGTTTTGCCTTTGTCAACCGAAGACAATTGTGAGATGTCTTCGGAGGGTAATGCGATGCGGAGGATGATGTTATTTTAGACAAAGAAGAACAATCAATCTCCTCCATATCCGAATCACATTCAGAATCCTTTTCAGACTCAGTCTCAACAGTGACTTCTGATTTCTTTTCAATTTGAGGAACATTTCTTTGCAAAAGTGGAATTTCTTTTGGCAGTAATTTCAACATATTTTCACTAGTTAAGTGTTTTTCAACAGAAATCAAGCCATGCTTATACGAAGGGTTAGTGACTTTGGACCCAGATACTATTGATTCACATTCATACGAAATACTATCAACATTTTTCATCTTAAACTCACGAAAAGACAGTAATGATAAATACGAGTAATATGAGCATACAAACGTCTAGCAGTTTCACAAAAGATATTTGGTTGTCTCAAAATTACATCATTATTATTCAAATGTTTTTCTCTGTTCTCCTCTAGCAATGAGATTCTTAAATTGGCTTTTTCTAGGGATAGCTTCAGACTCTCAACTCTCCCCCTCAATTGTAGAATCTCCTGCTCACTGATCTTTGCCCTATTTTTAGCATCAATTAGCAATTTGTTCATCACAGAGCAATCACGTGTTATTTCATTTATATTTGCAGAAAATTTGGATGCAGGAATTTTAAAAGATAAGAGAAGTTTGGATACATGTTCCGGAATGGTTAGTCGTGAGTCCTTCGCCATGAAGCAAACATCCTCCTCATCATCCGAAGAGTCATCAGTCCAGGCCTTCGGAACTTCTGCATTAAGTACTTTCTTCACTTCTGAATCCACATTATCAAGATCTTCAAATCCTTCATCATTCAAGTCTCCTTCAGCTTCACTCTCCTCTGAGGTATCCTTCGGAAAGCTCTTACCATCATCATAGGCAATGAATGCACTATGAGTTGGCTTTCTTACTTCCTCGTCTTCGGAGTCAGACGACCAAATTTGCTAAGTTCCCATTCTATCTTCCGAGGCCATCAGGGAAAGATCTTTGGTTTTCTCTCTCACTTTTTCCATCTTTCTTGCATAGTAAGCCTCATCTTTCACTTGAATTTGTTTTTCATTTCGTTTGCGAAGCATAAAATCCTTTGCAAAATGATTTTTACCATGGCAATAGTTACAATCAAAGCCAGAGTCAGCAATAGTTTTCTTTTCTTCAGATCTGTCTTTTGATGTCTCCGAAGTCTTTGTCTCAATAGGCTTCAGAGTGGAAGACTTCGCAGTTTCCTCCTTAGGAGTATAGATTTTAGGTTTTGGTTTCGGAGTGAAAGAGTTTTTGTTGAAATTTTTCACGAAGGGTTTTGCTGAGTTAGACTTGTTCACAAATGATTTTCTGAATCTTCGATTGTTTGTAGCATACAAAGCAATCGTTTCACCATTGTCTCCTTCCATGTAGCCAGCAGGCTCATCCTTATCCTCTTCTTCATCAACATTAGACAGTAGAGCTAAGGAACTTGTGTTAGCCTTCTCACTTCTTCTACCACAAATATCAGGTTCGTGTGATTTGATGAGATTGTATAAAGCAGCCAATGAGTAGGTGTTAATGTTTTCATATAACTTGATCATCAACATGATAGGTCTCCATTCTAGTCTTAAACTTAAGAGAAATTTGATGTTGATCTCTTGTTGACTTCGAGTTTCCCCATACTTTTCCAATTCATACACCATTTTGTTGTATCTTTCATATGCTTGTTCCAAGGATTCATTCTCTTGTTGCTTGAAGATACTGAAGTAAGGTAACACTTCTTGAACAACACTTGATTGAAGAGTGTTGTCACCAGCAAAACGAACAGCGAAACGATCCCAAATCTCTTTGGCAGATTTTGCACCTGAGATGTGATGTCGAACATCTTGACCAAGTCCACTTTTGAGTTCTCTCATGCCTCTTTCATCATTTCTAACTTTCTTCAGATCAGCAGCTGTCAGGACTTCAACAACTTCTCCATCAACTACTACAAATCTTCCTTCAATGTCTGTGTGAGGACCATCTTTGACAGATCTCCAGATATCTTTTTCTTCATCAAGACCTTCAAGGTAATCCCTCATACGATCAGCCCAGAAATCATAGTAGGTTGGAACAAGAACTGGAGCTTTGGTGGAAAACCCAATCAGATTGGCATAATTGAGCATATTAGCATAAGTAGCAGTAGAATCAGTAATTTTGAACGGATTTCAACAGGATCTTTTCAGAAAAACAAGTAATTGAGATAGTTAAGAGTTGCAGAAAACTAGATCTGAGAAACAATTCAGATCTAGAACTGTAACAGTGAAATGAGACTCTAACGGGTTCTCGAGCTGTCCCACTCTGATACCACGTGTTGGGTGTCTAAAGCAATCAAGTAGTAAACAATAATAAGTGTAATGACGAATTGATTCTAAGCAAGCAATGAAAACATACACAAGTATTAAGAACAATCAAGAACACAGTAATAAATGGATAAAGAGCGTCGAATGCTTTGATATTACGATTAGGGTTTTACAATATGATGGTGGATCAAAGTCACTCCCGACACGGTAAGGTAATACATAATCAGGGATACCAATAGTACAAACAAAATCAGAGAATATCCTATCAGTATACTATCCAATAGGATTACAGATTCATGCAACACGTTGTCTGCTAACACGCGTGCTTTCAAAAGTTTTTATTGCTAAGTCTTCGGATCCTCCAGCATGAACCCTTCGGAGTCTTCAGACTTCGGGGTCTTCTTACAAAAAGCTTCAAGTCTTCGGATAGTCATGCATAGGTCTTTGGATAGGCGTGCACTTCAGCACAAATATACTCAACACATTATTACATATATAATGCCTGATTCAAAAGTTCAGATTCAAAATAATGCATAGTATTACATTTTGAAACTACAAATACAACAAACAAGGCAACAAAGATCATCACCAACATATATAGGTGCACAAGCTGAAATCGATCAAGATTATACAGTTATAAAATATTTTAGAGAAATGATCTCACAATCTACGTGTTAGTCGGTTTTTTATTTTGTATCACGTCAAAAATAAAAACGTGTAAAACATGGTTTTATGTCTTGCAGTTATAGATTGTGTTATTAGAGAAATAACTTGTTCGTTAATTATCCGGTTAGTCATGGAAGATGCATCTGATTCTTCTATTAATGACTTCAAGGTTTTCCTACGCCCTGTTCCCGAGTGTCATTTAAGGAGAGAATGGGAGAGATTAGAAGGGATTTGGAAAGAAAGTATAATTCTTGGGTGTTCCCGACTTTTTTTTGGTAAGGATTGTGAAAGAAAAGAACGGATCAGGGAGGAAGATTATCCCTCCAAACTTTCCTCCCAAATTGGAAGGATTTGGAGAGAAAGAGATCGGGTCAATGTATATATATATGCTATCTTGACAGATTTACCTCAAGCCTTCTATAACATCATCTCGTCTATTGTGTAATCGTCTTCAACTACTCCTGCGAATTCTCATCAAGTCGTCATCTTGTTCCTGCTGGGTAGCGTAGATTGCTTCAGGTTTCTTCGAGTTCTTATTTTCTCCTTTTTTGTTCTCTTTTCTTATTGTTTTTGTTGCTGATTCTCATTATATGAACTTGTAGAATAGTTATGACTTGTTGTGTATGTACGACAATGATAGATTGCTTGAAAAAAACCTGTAAACTTATTCTTTTCTCCTGTTCTTGAGACCTTGAACTTGTTCATAGTTATTCTGCGTACACCTAGATTGCTCCATCAAGTGACAGCCTTATAGCCATGGCATCTTGCTTCTGCGTAGACCTGGATTTCTTTCATTTCCTTCGAACTCGGGAACACGAAAGTGATTAATCCTTTCCTTTCTCCCCCTTTCTTTTCTCTCCATATTTTCTTTTCCTTTCTTTTCTTTCCTTTAATGAAACTAGGGAACAGGGCGTTAGAGTTTTTAATAGATTTTATATATAGTTTGATGTCGTTGGATGTTGGTCTGCGCATGTATTATGCACCATATAAGTGAACAATACTATAGCAAAAGTTGTAGAGGCTTTCACAAGATGTTCGTTCTGACATATTCAAGTACTTATCAAGTGAATCGGGGGTGCTCCCGCCCCCAATTGGCGGATCGCAGATGTGCATTTCTGCAATGCAATGAAACGTTTAACTCCAACAGTATTATAAGGTGTGCGAAAATATGGAAAATTTCTTTCCAAGTCTTAAACAATCCATACAAACAGTCTACTACTCATCCGGAACCTATTTCTGAAATTAGCATCCCCAAACTTTGAATTGGGGACAAAGTAATCTTGAATGAGCTGTTTCTCAGCAGTTTCTCGATCTCTGTGGAGATAAGTTCTAGAACGATGAGTGCTAGAACTTGCACAATTTTGGAACAAAAAAATGCAGCTTCACCAACAGCCGTGATTGTATTGGCATCGTTTGATGAATCAGACGATGACGATGCACCGACTAAGTTCATTCAGTATTCTGCTGCGGACATACGTATCGGAAGAATCAGAAAAACTCATTTCAACTTAAAATTAAATGGAAAAAGGGATAATAAATGTGTGTTTTTTTTGGAAGGGTAAAAAAGAATGAATGTTGAGAGTAAGAAAGAAGGATGGATGTTTGATTTTTTAAGGAGTGAAGATGTTATATTTATAGATATACGGGGACTGTATTATTTGAAAGAATAATTTTTTTTATTAAACAGTGTAGGTTTGAGTGGGTTCACCACCCCACACCCGAAACCGCATGACTTGATTTATCGCGAACCCGAGGAGGCGGGGCAACGGTACCGGCGGTACCGTGGCCACAAAACTCCCGACCCGACTCGATCTAGAGACTGCACCATGCACCCTAATATGAAAACTGTGGATATGAATTTTCACAGTTTACGACCATCATTTGTTTTAAGTCTTTTAATTCTATCTTTTTCGTTTTCCACGTAATCTTGCCATATCAGTTTGGTTTTCCACATATTTATCCTTTTGTAATTTTTCAGCTTATGTGGTATAATGTCTCGGAAAACTGGGTTTTGGATTTAATCAAAAGGTAAAACATTAATGGTTGGGATTTTGTACACATAAATATATTGTTAGGTTTTTTTGAATATGCACCCGGCTTTTTTGTATTTTGTCAAAACAAAAACTCCACGGATAAGTTTCTCGATTTTTATGAGCAAAAAGTTTACAAAAGTTTGAAAAGACTCTTAGAAAAATACCCTTAAGGCTGGAGGGAGTAATGGTCGCCAAAGAGGTCGCCAACCCTCTTGGCGAGCCACCTCCACTCGCCATGCCTACTCCGGCCATCCTCGCCATCATCCTCGCCAAGACAAATCGCCAAGCTGTTGGCGAGATGCCAACAACCAAAAAACCAGCATTTTTCCTTTGTCTTATTATCTTATTGGCCATTGGCCACCACTCCCTACAAAATGGCCAATGCCTGACAACCATAGTCTGGCCCACAAAAATCCCTTGGCTATGCGTTGGCCATTGATCACCACTCCCTTTAGCCTAATTGGAAGCTCTAAAAAGTGGTTATAGATTTTTGCCGAGTTCATACGGACATCAATCGCATAATCACATCATAAGATATATATTAACAAGAAGTATTTTTTTATTCTCCTTGAAAAAAAGATTTTACAAACAATGGTGCACAAAATTTTATGATGGACTTTGCAAACAATTAGACATTTGCATATCCCTTTCTAGATTTAACTTTAGTCCCCTTGCTTTGCTTGTATACAGTTTTTTAACATTTGAGTTCTGTTCATGTAGCAACTTCACCAGGCTTCTTTTTGCATTTGATCTAAATGGACAATTTGATGCCAAGAAACCATCCACCAAATGTAGATATGCTTCCAAGTCATGGCAACATGACACATCAGCATCCGGTTTCAAATATGGCGAGTTTCTCGTATCAACCCGTAGTTCTGTCCCCGCATGCGCATATGCCCACGGCATCGTGTTATCGAGAATATTCAACACTGTATTGGTATTTTTTGACTGTCGGAGTTTTTTATCGAGTTCTTCGCTTACAAACATTCCTGGAACCCGAGTGATAATATCTTTTGAGTTGACGATTCGTAGTACTTTTACATGTTGTGAACTAAGTTTCTTTGTGAATGCTCGGTTTCCAACACGTGGACCACCGAAGGTGTAGACTGCTATTGGTGGCATGTCTTTGGCACAGGTGCTCAAATCATCTGCCACCAATAGGGCTAGGGCTGCACCGAGGCTGTGCCCGGTGACACTGATACTTAGGTTTTCACCTTTGTACAATTCGGTTAACCGTTTGATTTCGGTAACCACTGACTCAGCTAGGCTCGAGACGTGAGCTCCTGCGGTCTTGTAGAGGCTTAAAAACCCACACTGTACTTTCGGTTGTCCAAAGCTTTGGTCGTTTTTCCCCGGGATCTTTACGAGTAGGTCCCGCATGTTTTCGGCCCATTCAAGACATGTGGCGGTCCCACGAAGAGATATCACTATGTCCCTTCGACCCATCCTAGAGATTTCTCGTTGATCCTCACACACCGCCACGTAACCAATGCAACTGGTTCGTTGAGTCATCCACTCGAGATCCGGTGCCACCTTGTCGACCCAGTCCGGCAAACCTACGGAAGCTGTGGCGTACAGGGTCTTGGTGACTCGGTAGGATCTATCTGGGAGGGCCACTTGGCGAGGTGACGGAGGTTCCTTGCCGGAGGTGGCGGGATCGGAATGAAAACAATGATATGCGGCTTGAATGAACTCTCCGTACCGGACCATCTCTCGGCGGAGATTCTCGTCAAGCGGATCAAGTAAGCCCGCCCAATTATTGCTCCCTTGATACTCTCTCCACCTGGAAGCCAGGCTGTTCCGAGGAGAATACTCAATTCCGTTCTTCGACAACAGGCGTTGGAGGCGGTTCAGGTGGCGGGGAGACATCTCTTCCGCTGCTTTGTTTTCTAGCCAAATTTGAGGTAAATTTAGTCCCTCCGGAAGACTCTTTCCTCTGCTCTCCGGCAACCCATTATCTGCATTGTCTCTCTCAGCCACTGTGGGTTCCGACTGGATCACCTGAGGTTGTCTACCTATAAGTTTTTCAAGATTTAAGAGGTGTTCCCTTGTGAACTTGGTTGTTGATAAGCTTGTGGTTTTCATGGAGGTCTTCGATAAACAAGCTTTTATTGCCGGTTTCACCGAAGACCCGTAACAATTAACGCTGAATCTTGCCTGAAATACGTCAAGATTGTGCGCCTGAACTGTTGAGCCGATTTGCATCATAATTTTTAAAAGATAAAAAATGGAAGAGCCTAGAAGAGATAGAAGTCAAATGGACGGTGTAAAAGAGATAGGAAGAGGGAGAAAGACGTGTTAGGTGTGGGGGAGGACACAGCATGATGGGGTATATATAGAAGAATAGATGTAAAAATCAAATTTATTAGTAATAACTTTTTTATTTTTATTTGTATAATTATTAATAAATTTTTTTATAATTTATTCCTTCAAAGTGTGTGGTTAGTCAATGTTACGTCTTCTTGTGTTATATTTACCTCCAACACACACATTCATGAGGGTATACTTTGTAATTTTGTGTGTGTATGAGGGGTATGAATAGAATGAGCCTTCTTTAATATTAGCTATGATTTTTCTAAAAACCTTCAAATCACTATAGTCGATGTTACTAAATTAATGGGAAGTAATTTGTACACTATAAGTTTATTTATACACAATTATATATATATATATATATATATATATATATATATATATATATATATATATATATATATATATATATATATATACTAGTTGTGTACCCGCGCAATGCGGCGGGACACAAATTATAAGTAGCGAACATCATACGTCAAGCTAATATAGATGCTTTTGGATTCATATGTTGGTTTAATTTTATACTATAGATAATAAAAATATATCACTTCACTATTATATATATATTAATTACCAAAGTGAACATGTGAGAGCTTTTCACTGTTCATTTGGTACCTGCTATTTCCAGGATCATAATTACTAAATTCAGATAATAGTATTATTGGTAAAATATAGGATACAAATTGTAAATAAGTTTTGATTTGGAAATAGCAATTTTGATTCTTCTTATAGCAAACTTTTATATTTACGTTTTTTCTCCTCAACTAATTTTGAATTAATTGTTTTCACCCTATTTATTATAAAGTTATATTATTAGTATTTCGTAAGTTACAATTCCAGTCCCTTATTATATTTTAAAGTTACATTTTTCGTCCTTTACGTAAATTGTCTTTGTCGAGCTGCGTTTTTTCAATATACGGGGCTTCCGCAGCATTGCGCAGACTGTCCGAATACTAGTTAAAAATATTTATAAAAAAAACTTACAAATTTTAGTACCGGAGATGGTGATAAGAAGATAGAGTAATCAACTTTGAATATTTTTATTATAAAAAACATCATTTTTTTCAAAAAAAAATGGTATGCCTAAAGATGCGTAATCAAGACCTTATAGTTGCAAGTTGATAACCTTTTGTTTTTTTTTTTTTTCGGATAATGATTTAAAAGGATAAAGAAGTTTTAAAAATGTTCAAAAAACATCATTAAACTTTCATTTGTGCACAAAAACCATCGAAGTATAGATTTTGTACACATTACACCATCAAAGTATACATTTTGTACACATTACACCATCAACGTTGACCGACTCATGCTGATGGACCCAAGGTCAAATATGAATAAACATATAACTTTGATGGTGTAATATATACCAAAATGTATGCATTGATAGTATAATGTGTATAAAATGTATACTTTGATGGTGGTTTGTGCACAAATGAAAGTTTAATGGTGTTTTTTTGTACATTTTTAAAACTTCGTTACCCTTTTAAGTCATTATCCCTTCTTTTTTTCTTTTGTACGGTTTTAGCAAGAAAAGAATATATCTTTGCATTTTTACTTAAGAGCAAATGTCCATCCCACATCATGAAAAGGTCATATACCATATTTTCATGCTTGTGCTTTTTTCTTACCATTGAGAGCAAAAGTTCACATCCTTTTAACTTTTCCTAAACAATGACTACATCGGTGAGTTGAAAAATATATTGTTTTTTTTTTGTTAATATTAAATTTGTTATTGTGAGTTGAAAATAAAAAAAATTGTTATATGCTTAAACGTAAAACTAATTTTGTAAGCCTAGAATCAATTTTAATGTTATGTGTTAGGATATGCTTTATTTTCCGATTGCCAAACTCCATGAAAACAAACAATATTGGCATGTTGAACCTTCCTCCAATAACACACGTAATGCTTATTTATACCATTAATAAGGCTTTATATACAGGATATGTAAAGTTGACTGAGCATGGCTACTTCATGAGCAAATTCAACTTCTTATTTTCATCTAAATGTTTAGATATAAGAATACTGACAGCAACATCCTGACCAAGGTACTCTCCACTGCATCTTTCAAGAACAAAACCAGAAGTAGGAATGTAATGAAATTAGAAAACAGTCAAGTTAACTATTTTAACACCAGAAAATCTATTTACACATTCAACTATCCATTCCAGAGAAAATCAATGAATTACATTTACTAAAAATTGAAACCGATTGTCTTCTCAAATTGAAATACATCTTTTAGGCTACATCGCACGAGTACTCATAATAGATGAACTGTGATTTCTGAAGAGCATTTTATGTTAGATTTGTTCCTATGGCAGCACTTTGACAGCTTTGGAATTACATGTTAATTTAAATAGTTATGAAAAGAAAAATAAAGTTTACATATTAAATAGTTATAGAAAGCCACAATGACAAACGTTATTGCACATATATCCTGCAATAAACAGTTGGAGTTCACTCTATAGCAAGACCTTAAATGCAAAAGTAAAAATTCATCCAAAATCAGAAAATATGAAGTTAATAATAAGCACTGGTATTAGAATAAAAGGGTAATAATGTAAGTTGCATCATTTTTCCAGCCGAATTAAAAGTACATAAGATCTTCTTGAAGTTTTCCCACGTGTTCTTTAAAGTCAACTTACGTATGTTTCCTTCACTCAGAAGATGACAGTCATAAAAACATATGGTCAAATGCACAGGCACAAACAGATCCCATGCTACACACACGCGTATATTTAAACACACCAAATATAGACATAGAGCTAAACATATTACATGGCATTAGAAAATAGATCCAGCCACCAAATACTATACGTACCATCATCACTGGTTACCTTCTCAAGGATTCCAAATATTTGAGCTTTATACTGCACTACAAAACCTGCAAAAAACATTAAAATAATATTCCCTCCGTCCCAAAATGATAGTCCACCTTCTTATTTTCAAAGTCAAAGCTTGTCAACTTTGACCATCAATATTTTCGTTGTTATTATATAATATTTGATACAAAATATATGAATGGATTTGTGTTGTAAATGTGATTTCATTGGTATAATTTTCATCTAATATTATATAGCACAAAAAAATATATTTACGGTCAAACTTGAAAAGTTTTGACTTTGAAAATGAGAAACTGGACTATCATTTTGGGACGGAGGGAGTATAACTTTGAAACCCCCATATAATTGTTAAAAATTTTCAGCAACACATATCTAAAACAAATTACCAGTTTTTAAAAAGAAAAACGGCAAAATCAAAATCAAAAATAGGTGCATTACCTTGAAGCGTAAATCCATACGATTTTGAACTGTCTCTTCAAAAAATTAATGTTATTCGTGGAAGATATCAAACCCACCTGAGACAAAACATCAAAATCAAAAATTTTAACTAAAGATAAAAGTAAATCGGTAAGATTTGGTTGGGTTGTAGATAGATAATCGGTATTAGGTTTAAAGAGTGAGAGAGATGGGGGTTACGATCGATGATAAGGGAGGGTATATATTGAGTGAGAGAGAGATGTAGAGAGATAAATACCGGACACCACACTCACCTGAGGAGATCACGTTTAGAAACATTCAAGGGCATCTGACAACATACATATATTTTTTTAAATCATAAAATGTCAACAGCTGATTCTCGCAGGAGCAATAATAAATAATAAATAATAACTTACAGGCATCACTTGTCAAGGAATCAATTTTGTACAAATTGAGAAGATGAAGTCCGTTGTTTCCAACCTCTATACCAGAAAGCCCCAAACATTTAAAATGCCTGAAAATCGTGAATTAAGCATAAAACAGTCATGTAATATATAAATTTGGTATAAAAACAGGGAAAATACAATTGAGAATCGCATGAAAAACAAAAAATGGCTGATAAAAGTAGTAAAGAGTAAATACCATTAGAAACCAACTTTGGCTCTCTTTCTATTAATTTTGAATAAAAAAGACAACGTTTTTCAACCAACCCACAAGATATTTACATGTTGGTGTTCATTAACCATCACTCATGCCTACCTAAGCTATTAAACACATAACCACCTAAATGGAACCTTGTAATAGCAATTGAATAGAGCATAACACTCAACAAATCTGGTAAGTTCATGTTTGTAGAATTCCCTGGAACGAAAGAACATAAGGTCTGATTCCCCCACCTGAAATAGATGAAAATAAACAACTACAATAATGCAAAACAAAATGAGGGCTATAAACCTTTTGTCTATCTTACAAAACATTATAGCTTGTTTGCAAATGCTACCAAATGTACCTTTCCAAAACACACAACAGATGGCCATAATCTCAAGATGCCATGTATGTCATTGGTGAATTCACAATCTCTCTGTTCACAGTGTGGGCTTATGCTATTGATTGCAAGTCCACGTCAATCTTTTTGATTCGTTTTCTCTTTAAGTTGTATAACTGATATGGGTAGTCTCTAATCTTCAAAGCAATTGAAAGAATCCCTCATAAACAATAACACTTGAACACATCCAAAAATTTAAAAAAAAAAATCAGAGGTGAATTCACAACAAAATGGAATATGTTTTTAAGTTGCAGAAAGATGGTAGATTTAGAAGATTACCTAAATCAAATAAACATGGTAATCATTCTTTGCCAGCATTTCTATAACCAGCAAAAAGCCCCAAAAATTATTTTGTTGATGAGTTTTTCCTAACCTAGTACCAGTATAAAAGAGAAAAAACATCAAATATACCAGATTTTGATGTAAAAGATAAATAACATACGAAACATTCATCAAATCGTATTTTCAGGTGTCGAGAAGAATTAAGTACCTTAAAGAAAAAATACGGAAGCTATGTTCAACGTAGTCTTTAGAAATTTTGGTTATCATCTCTGAAACAAACACAAAACAAAAATCATAAATGATAACCCTACAATAGCAGAGGAGTAGAATTTATTATTCTTATAAAGCCAAAACATCCAAGAAAACAACCCAAATTTGATACTGGTAAGGAATAAAAATTTCGAAACCATGGAAGAATACCCTAAAATTATAAATCAACCGGAAAAAACTTGTCAATCATGAAAGAAATTGATAGACGAAGCACCAAGAACACTAAAATTCTTCTCCCACCTCCCAAAAGTAAACTTCAAAGGAACGACCAGATGCACAAAACAAAAAAGAAAGACGGCAGGTCATGGTGATGGTGGTGGTGGGAACTGCTCTCGATGGCGACATTAGGGTTTTATAAAGAGATGGTAGAGAGAAATTATAGTGTTTTCAAATTTTGAAATGAGAAAGTGAGTATAAATGGGATGCACCGTGATTTAGGGAAACTTTTGAATCAGTCCCATACTTTTCATAGAAGATGAACAGGGGCGGGTGAGAAAGGGATATGCTTAATATCATTGTACACCACGCACATTCAATTGAATCTCTTAATTTTAAGAGTTTCCATTTTTAGAAACCATTTTTCTTTTTTAATGTAGTTTGTATATATATATATATAAAGTAAATATCAAATGGGAACCAAATTTTTCCTAAGAACCTAGGAACCATTTAATAGCCATTAGATCAAAAAATTCTATGGTTGAGATGGATGGTGGCATTTCTGTACTTAAATTCAATCACCTACTATTTGACCCGGTTGGAACAAGGCGATGGAGGGTAAATTCGTCATAGCAGATTATGATCGTGTCACCTTTTATAGTAGATCCCATGAAATCTGCTATGTATATCAACTTATTTTTAGCTAATGAATCATTGCCATAATTATCGAGCATAAAAATTGGTTTCCATTCCAACGAAGTTGCTTCATCTCAAAGCTTTCTGAAGACGAAGTCGATTCAAAGGTGAAATTGGTTTTCCGGTTCTTGCAATGCAGCAGTAATCTACCTATTTTAATCATATTTTGAATTTGCAAAGGTGTTTTCTCGTGTGATTATGAAAACGAGTTGAAGGTTTATCTTTCTATAAGACTTGAAATTGCTTTTCCGGTTCTTAATCGTAACCCTAATTCTGTTTTTTTATGGAATTGTAATATACTCTCGTGTTTTTTATATTTTTTTGTGTGTGTTTTGAAAAAAGTTTTTATCGTGTTTTTGTAAAAACGAGTTCAATTTGTTTCGTCCGATCAAACTCTCGAAAGGGGTTTTTCATTCCGCAATCACAACCCTAAATCATTGATTTTATCGATTAAGCAAATGTTGATGTTTTGTGTGTATTTGTATTTTACAGGCATCGGAGATAAAAAAAGAGACACAATGGTGAACAGAGGTATATCATACGTATGAATTTTGGTTGTTTTTTATTTCTTTTATTTACTTATTTTTTTTTGCAGTTTATGGTAGAAGGAGCGAAAGGCAGCGTAAGAAAGCTCTGAGAAAATTTTCAAATCTACAGAATGATCCACTAGTCATTGAAGACGATGTTCAAGCTTCTGAAGTCGAAACTGAACATCAAGCTAACAATATTGATGAAGATGTACATGAACCTGAGTTACCAGACAAGGATAATGATTAGGAAATTGATGTTGAAGATGACACTGATGATCAAAACAACGAAGATGAAAATAATAATAAAACTGAAATTGAAGGTACAACATTTATTTATCCTTATGTTAAAACATATGTTCATGTGAAATGTGTTATGCACATGTTCACTACAGTAAAAAACATAGACTTGTCATATGTAGATATGCTCCCATGTCTTGTGATATGTACATACGCATATATAAAAAAAAGTAGAACACTTAATTTTGTTATGTAGATATGCACCCTTGTTATGTGATTTGTACATATGCATATGTGAAAAAAATTATGAGATATGCACCCCTGTTTTTTGATATGTTCATATGCATATAGAAAAAAATGTAAAACACTTAGTTTTGATATGTACATATGCACCCATGTATTGTGAATATATATTTAATTAAGAACACATGTATATATGCACATTGGCCTGCATGTTAATGTACATATGGAGATATGCACCCCTGTTTTTTGATATGTTCATATGCATATAGAAAAAAATGTAAAACACTTAGTTTTGATATGTACATATGCATTCCTGTATTGTGATTTGTACATATCACAAGACAGGGTGCATAACTCCATATGTTCATTAACTTGCAGGCCAATGTGTGTGTATATATATATATATATATATATATATATATATATATATATATATATATATATATATATATATGTTGATTAATTACATATATTCAAATATATAAAGAAATGTACAACACTTACTTTTGTTATGTAGATATGCCCCCTTGTTATGTGATTTGTACATATGTATATATATAAAAAAATATACATATGCACATTGGACTCCATGTTAATGAATATATCTAATTAATGAACATATGTGTATATGCACATTGGCCTGCAAGTTAATAAACACATAGAGAGATATGCACCCTGTATTGTGATATGTACATATGCATATATAACAAAAAGTAAAACACTTAGTTTTGATATGTACATATGCACATTGGACTCCATGTTAATTAATATATCTAATTAATGAACAGATGTATATATGCACATTGGCCTGCAAGTTAATAAACACATGGAGATATGCACACTGTATTGTGATATGTACATATACATATATAACAAAAAGTAAAACACTTACTTTTGATATGTACATATGCATACCTGTATATTGATTTGTACATATCAATATGTAAAAAATGGCCTGCAAGTTAATGACACATGGAGATATGCACCCTGTATATATGCACATTGGCCTGTGTGTTAATGAACACATGTATATATGCACATTGGCCTGCAAGTTAATGAACACATGGAGATATGCACCCTGTATTGTGATATGTACATATGCATATATAACAAAAATTAAAACAATTAGTTTTGATATGTACATATGCACACCTGTATATTGATTTGTACATATCAATATGTAAAAAAATGGACGTATGCACATTTTGTCTGAATGTTAATGAATATATGTAATTAATGAACATATATATATATATATATATATATATATATATATATATATATATATATATATATATATATATATATATGCACACTGGCCTGCATGTTAATGAACATATGGAATTAAAAATTTATATATGTGTTATATTAATACATATTTAATGTATATTTATGTAACATGTGACGAAGAAGCTGTGACTCCCCCACATAACCTTATTAGACTTTCTGATATATGTTCATATAGAACAAGGAGTAGTAAAATAAAATTGACAGAAGCAAAGGTTATGGATAAATGGAAGGTTAAGAAATGAAAGAGAGGACTTGTAATTGCGATCACACCAGCAAAACGGCTAAGATCTTCCGGAAAACCATCGTCTAAGAGGTGTAGAAGCAAAAAAAAAAAGATATCGAAATCTCCTTCCAGTGGTGGATTCAATAGACCTTATGGTTTACGAATAAAGACTTCCCCTTCGTCAATGACTGAAGCAATTCGAAATTTGTCAGAAGATCAACAAGAAGCTGCAAGAGAGATTGGGGTTGGATCCTTTTTAAACATGAAACTAGGGGTCAGTTCTGCTAAGCTAGGTCTTTATGTAGTTGCTAATTTAGACGACAACAAGCTAGTATATTGAAGATGTTGATGACACGAATGAGATTGTTACTGCTTGGAAGGCTCAATTTGATAAGCAGCATGTATCAAGGAGTGAACTGGTAAAAAGGATTCAGGAATCAGATGATGATGGGATATTATTCAAGTTGAACTTTGTAGCTCTATTCAATAGTTGTGTATGCAAAGCTTACAAAACCGGATACATAATGAAGCAAATTGTGAATAAGGTTGCCGGGGTAAAGGATATAAGTAAATTAGATTGGTGTGGATACGTTTTGGATGCAGTTAGAGGTTCGAAAAGGAAATGGATACCGTACTCAAAGAAACATCATTTCTGCGGACAGATTACATTCTTACTGGTAAGTTGTTTACATTATAAAATATCATTTGTTCTGATATTTAGTTCCTTAAACCAATAATTATATATGTGGTCAACTGCAGTTGACATATTTGCATCATATAAGAATATTGAACGACAGTGTTCCAAGAACATTACCTGCAATTGGGAACTGGGATTATGATGATGTGAAGAAGAGGGAATTATACGAGTTGAACAACGGTGGATTCGGGAATTTTACAGGTGGTGACCAGTTGGAGGAGCAGGAACCGGAACCTGTTGTTAATAAGACGGTTCAGGTATTTCTTATCACATTTATTTGTCAGTTTACAAATAAATTACTTGTTCTAGATTAACTGATCGTTTAATTTTTTTAATGATATTGATAGGAAGATATTGTTGATATAAGCTTACGAATTTCAAGAATCAATCTCTATAAGAAGGATCTGTCAGTAAAGATTGAAAGTCTACTTGTAAAAGAGCCAACTAACAAACAGTTGTTGTCTGCTAAAGCAGATTTCGATCGACTATTTAGTGGAGAAAGAGTGAAAGCTGACAATGGGATGAATGCACATGAGGATAACAGAAGTGTGTTATCAACTAGGAAATATGGAGATGAGACAAACAACTGTTCAATGGCACCTGAGGTTGATGGCTCTATGGGATTGGGTGAGGATGACACAACAGTGGGTTTGGATAATATCGATCCGACTTTGTCAGAGGCTGTAAACATCCAAAAAGACAAAGGTGTTCCACATGATTCTGTTCATGGTAATAAAGAAGATTTTGTTGAAGGAGTTATGAAAACCCTAACCAAAACCATATCGTTCAAGATCACTGGGACACCGTCACATGACAAACATAAAGATTTGTTTGATTCTCTGATCTCCACTTACATGCTACAGGTAGTGGAAGAAACAGAAAATAATTATTTTTCTAAACGCCTAAGTCAACAACATAGGAATCCTGATTATATTGGATTGTCCAATATACATCAGCCTAATTTTAATACGAAAGAAAACGAGGATCTTAACTTTGATTTGGGGATATCCTAGGAATTCGGGATTGTGTTAGCGGATCAATATGGGCCGACCATTAATCTTGGTGGAAACGAAGTGAAGATACCTCTTGTAAACCGTGACAACGAGGTTGAGGATCCAATGGATGAGATCCCTTTGATTAAAAGAATTAGGAAGCCTTCACAGTACAAACTATCTCCATATTTAAACAAACAGGTTCAAGTCGTAGATTTTGTCAAGTCGATAGAGGTTAAAGTATCAGAGTGGTTGTTTCAACTGGCCGGTGATCATGAGTAAGTTTTGTACATATAGTAATATAATTTGTAAATTTTTATACTTATGAGTGTGGCATTTTTTGCTTGACAGGTTTTCATTATTTGAATATAAGAATGGCAATCATGTTAAAAGAGTAAACATGGAGACTTTTTTGCCTGATGTTGCTATGGATGTATAAGCAGTCAATTCATGGTGTCTGGTGATGAATCACGGAGAAGGGATAAGGAAGAAATCTGGGCCACCAAGGTTGTTTTTGAATGTTATAAATATGATAGTGTTATTAGTAATCATAATTATTTAGTAAAGGGACATGACAAAGTAGTATGCTAACTAAGGAATATGTTTATGTTACAGGATAATACTGATCTGGGAGATTTTATGGTGAATTTGAATGACTCGTATCAAGCATTTGCAGCATATGTTAAAGATTTCATGAAGACAATTAAAGGAAAAGACAAATGGAAGAATGTTGAGCTGGTATGTTTGTTGTTTAATTATAATAAAATGCACACAGTTGATTATGTTATTTATAAATGTAATGTACATAGTAATACAATAATATTTAGTTAAATATAGTATTTTGAACTGGTAACTAAACCCACAATAATATTCTGTACACATGTAATGACAAATGTACGATACGTATGTGCATATTTATAGTGTAAAGTGTGTATATGCTCATATGTGATTTAAAAAACATACATTCATACAATTACATTTTTGTGTAATTGTACATGTATAATATGTGTCTAGATTTAGTGTACATGTAAGTGTATATATACACATATGTGAGTTTAATAACTTATATTCATACCAAAATGTGAATGCTAAGTATATGATTCTGTCTAGAAATATGTATAGACATATATATTGCTTACATATCATATGTGCATACGTACATCTACTGTACATGCACACATCTACTGTTCATACCAAAATGTGAATGCTAAGTATATGATTCTGTCTAGAAATATGTATATACATATATATTGCTTACATATCATATGTCCATACGTACATCTGCTGTACATGCACACATCTACTGTTCATAGAGGCATATGCAAATTCAAATGTGCTGTTCATATACACTTGAAATCTCCGTATACACATATACTGCTTACACAATATGTGTACATACGTACTTTTGGTGTACATGCACATATATACTGTATGTAGACACATACTACTTTACTTATCCACATTCACCTAAAGAACAACATAATAGTGTGTATCATGTGCTGAGATTTATATGTATATAACATAGGTATTAATATGCATATAACATATGTATTAATATGCTTATATTAGTTGTCCATAAACTGCAGTTAGACACAACTACTGTACACATGTTCATACAATGTACTTATACACATTTTGAAGGTCTCATAATAGTGCACATAGTCACATACAGGGTTCTATAATGTGTTTTTTGTTTGGAGTTTGTTCTGCAGGTCTTCATCCCAATATACCAAGGTCAACGTTACTATCTTATTGTATTTGATATCAAGCGAATATGTAAGACCCGTATCCTGATTATAACATATACTTAAAATAAGAGTGTTAGGAATTATATGATTTTTGGTAGTGATAAAGCTAAGAAAAACTTTAGTTACAATTTCGTATGAAAATCAACATTTTGTGTCGTTTTTAGAAAAATCATAATTAATTCTAGGTAAATCGTTTGGACCTCAAACCAGTGCACAAAGTTTAAAAACTGAGTCTAGTATAATTACCAAAAATAAGAGTAAGCTTGAAAATTACATTATCTAAGGTAAAAAAATGCAATCTTTACTGATTAGTTCGGAATTGACAGATTAGATAGTCTGTTTTCAAAAAATCATAATAAATCATAGAAAAATCGTATAAATACATACCATACATCCCTGGAAAGGTATTGAGATGAATTTTCTGAATATCAAATAAAAACGTGAATTTAATGGGTTTAAGATCGGCTAAACCAGTCTTGAACAGACTGATTCTAGAAGGCCTTTAATTTCAACAAAATTATATTATTAAAATCTTTTGTCAAAAGTGTCATGCCATTTTTATTCAAGAATTCAAGTATAAATACCCCCCAAAACATCTCATAAACCACACCAACAAATCTCAATACAATATATAGAGGTTTCTAAGCACTAGAGTGTAAGAAGTGAGCGGAAGGAAGCTCAAAAGCCTAGCGAAGAAGTTATAGGTTCTGACGACTAGTCATAAGGTAACTACAAACCTTTCTATAGCTTAAATTAGGTATTGTAAAATAATTTTTGTGTTAAGAAGTAGAATATGTAATAAGTATAACATATGTTATATTATATTCATTTCCAATAATAGTAAACAAAAACCTTAAAAACGTCGTTATTATAACAATTCGTAAGTCTGAAAATAATACCGATTGATTTACTTACGAGGACGGTGACTAGGCCGATTACTTGGGATCTGGTTGTTGGATTTTCCGAAAGGCTAAAATGCTGAAAGGATCCTGCCACCCCATCTAATCTTCTACCTGGCCGTTCTTTACTTGATAAATCATGGAGTATCATATTGGAATTATTGAAGGGTTTAATGATGCGACTATAATATAGTTAAGGATTAAGAAATGATAGATTTCTTATTATGTTAACAGTTAAAGTTGAAGGAAATACAAAGCCGAGAAAGATAAACGATATAGTCAACTATAATCAGGTGAGTCTTCTCACTATACTATAGGTGATATTGCATGCGTAGGAAGGAAGATATGTTAGACTAAGGTGATCTTACCTGTTATGATAATTGTATGAATTATTGCTATGATAATGATTGTTTGTGGACGGAACGGGATAGCCCGCGAGCCAATAGGCGGAACGGGAATAGCCTGCGAGTCATTAGACAGAACGGGAAAAGCCTGCGAGCGATAAGACGGAACGGGAACTGCCCGTGAGTCTTCAGGCGGAACAGGGATAGCCCGCGAGTCTCACAGACATATGAATGGTTAATATGTGTTGTATGTTATGTGATGGATCGTATGGTATTTTGAGGAACTCACTAAGCTCCGTGCTTACCCTTTCCCTATATAAACTACTGTTTCAGGTACATCAGGTACCATGGATGGCAAGGCGTGACGTGTATACACTGTGCTGCTTCATTGGAGGACTGTTTTTGAATGGATGTTCCGCTATGTTGTGATTTCATTAACTTTTGTTAATCCTGGGATGTTTTCATTAAACTTATAAGTTATGGAATTTTATCAAAATTAATTAAGTGGCTTTTCTTATATTGAAGTTTTCGTTTAAATTTTTTTTAATTTTACCCTAAAATTTTGGGATGTTACAAGTTGGTATCAGAGCACAGCTTGAGAGAATCAGGCTCACTTAGTGAGTTCTGGACTCAAGTTGAGGCTTAAGAGTTTTCTTAGAACATTTTTACGAAAGAAATATGTTTTATGAAGGGTGAACTAAAGACACAGTGTGTACCGCCAGCCGAAGCCAGCATGGGAAAAGGGTTAAGTATTTAATATTGTCGATGTAAAGAAAAACATATAGTATATGTTTGCTGAAATGCCCGGTAGAGATCACACATTGTTGTATTATTATCTGCTATTTGCTAATCGAACTGTATGCCAGTGCCGATAGGTTGCTTAGAGATTTCCACTAACTTGTATACAATAGGGACTGAATAGTCATAGAATGTGTGAGTTGGCCTCATTGCATGTTCCTTGTTTGGTTGTTGCCTTAGGGTAGATTCTCTTATTTGAAAGACTATTTAGTTCGATATTGTATACAACTACGTTCGCGAAACAACCTGTTATCACTGGAGGAAGTTCCGTCTTAGTTAGAATAGCAGGGTGGGGGTGGGATTCCAAGTATTCCTAAAAGGGTTGACATATGCCTTGTAAGGGCATATGTGTTAATATTATCGGTGATAAGCGAATTGGATATTTCGAGACGGGTCTTGGAACGAACATGGATAGGTGTGGAAGGTAGTAGTAGAGCTCCTACTATCGAAAGCACAGGATCCGCGTTCGAGTCGGGAGTTCGTCACGAAGGATCCAAGGAGCTGAGTATGTGAGTGTCTAGCATAGTTGACTTAAATACTATTATAATGTGGTAAACCTTTATCCATTCGATTGTTGAATATTGATTGTAAGGTTCAGTAGGAACAATTAAGATGTGATCATACCAGTTTGGTTGGACCGATCATGCTTAAGTTGATTACTGAGCTTAAAGACTGTTGAAAGGGAGAATGTCAAAATGCTATTGTGCTAGCTATTTTTCATGCAACTAATGGGCGCACAAGTCAGACAGGGACTAAAGGATGCAAGGGTGAGTTTTCCAACTCACGGTCAAAGAGGTGCAAGCGGCGCCTAAGATGATAGCGGGTATTTTTGAGTCGACTCTGTACATGCCTAGTGCTGCGTAATAGGGGCTACCTACCCTTGTATTGATCTTGCTTGAGTGATTGATCAAGTCGTGTGGGTTGAGAGTTTGGATCACTCGCTCGTGATTGAGGTAACTGACGATAGAGGTGTTGACTAGGGTCACAAGCGGATGAGTAACATATGGTGGTTGATGTAAACGTCTCTACATTATCGAAACGTGTTTATTGAGATGGTGTTTACCCCTGATGCAAGTTGTTGGCTGAGCAGAATGGGCTTGGTTTTCGTTTGAGAGTAAGGGCTCGTAAAAAAATAAGTATAAATCGAAGAAACAGACTTGGACTTTAGTCCAAGTGGGGAAGGAATACAAAATTAAGGGAACAACATGAAGATTGTATAGAATCGATGAAATCATTAAAATTATAGTAACACATTGATATATTTAATTCATTACTATAACTTTATATTAATACATTAAGAAAAGTTTACAGAACTACTAACCTAAACTGGAGAATCAGAAAGATGTGAGAAAAGATCTTCTACACTCCACTCTTTGTCATCATTACGTTGACTTGTACCTTCTTGAGGATTTGGAAGGGGTATGCTTCCGGTTATTGGAGGAAGAGCTCCAAGGTATGGGGTCTTAATAGGGTTGGAACCCGTAATCCCATGATTATGGGCTAAAAATCGACTCGTTTGGGGAGTGTGTAAGTAGGGAAGTGATGAGGAAAGGTTCCAATTCGGAACTAGTTGGGGATAGCTATAAGAAGGAGGAAACCAGGCTAGGTCACCTACAAAGCCTCCAAAATTATCCTCACTCGCAGGCTCGAGTAAACCAGGATTAATACTACTCATACCAGAGTTAGATGGCAGAGATTGCTGCTGTGTATGAGTTCTTGATGAAGTTTCCCCCTTTTCCAGAAATTTTCTTTTCTTATATTGAACCTTATGAGCAGCTTGTATCAGTTTCTTTGTGCCGTCTGTTAGACCCGATTCTGACCCTTCAATTATTGCTTCTTTCTCCCTTTTTAGGTTGGGTATTAAATCTTTCGATAATCCTGCTGCTCCACTAAACTCGTTACCAAATTCCTGTGACATAAATAACTTTAGTAATTACAACTTTATGATATAAAAAAAACAAAAATTTAATTCCTTACATCAACACGATCAATAAGAGTTTGTAGACTCTTAAGTTGTCACTGGGCCAATGTTCGATACCTAAATCTCTACAGCGTTTTTTTAACTGTGTCGATCCAATGTTGAGTTCCTTCGCAGCTTTCTCAATTGGTTTGTTAAAGTGTTCAGCTATTATTTCCCTACTTAATGAATGTAAGAAACCTCTTCTACTGCCAGCTACTGTGGTTATCAGAATCGAAGGATTGAGTTCAAATGTACTATTATTATTCGGAATCATTTGAACATGATCCTGATTTTCTGAACCAAAGATGGACATTGATTCATTAAAATCAGTAGCTTCTATCGGTGGTAATTGTAGGTTTTCAATCATGGACCCAGGATTCTGAAATCCTTCTAGATTCCTTTGAATCAACTAAAGGTGATTTTGATATTGAAAACTAACCCCAAGCTCAAGATTCATTTCAATATTGATGTTATGAGTGGTTTGTAATTGGCTTTCATTCTGAATGTCAGTCATGAATCCTTGATTCATGGGGATGATCTCACTACTCGTTGAGGGTACATCGTTGAATGAATTGTAATCGGGTAGACCATCCACAAATGGGTCTACAAATATCAATTGTCTGATGATAAAATAAAATTGAATACTCATAGAAGCAATCATTTAAAAGAATTTAACCTGGTAGAAGGTATGGAGTCTGATCAAGTACAAAGTCTAAAGATGCATGCACCGGATCTTCTGAGTTAATGTTCAGCTCGGGAAAAATTTCTGGCTTACCGTGGAGTTGCTCTATTGGTAGTATATCTTGAAGACTGTAACATAATTCAGAATCAAACAAAACATTAGAAATATAAACAAAATATGGATGTTAGATGTCTAGAATGTTAAGTCACCGAACTCTATTACGAATTCCGGGTTTGTAGTACCCTCTCCTTGCAGAAAACCAGGTCCAGGGTTCGACAGATCGCCCATTGAAGATCTGTTTTCCATGACTCAGCTTTAAATATGAGTTCGTTTACGAACAAACTAGTGATAAGAGAGGATGAGATTGAAAATGAATGTGGAAATGAATGATACTACATACCTGTATATATAGTATCTTGCAGCTGGAACCGAAAAGACACACGAAACTGAAAGGACACCTCACGTTTTAATTACCGAAATTCAAACTAACTACAGTAGATGAGACTTTTCACTACCCCAAGTGACATTTTTTTCAAAATTCCCTGCTTGACTTTGGTGAGAACAAGATAATAAAGAGACTTTTGAAATAAACAAATTTTTTATGTCTCCATATAATGGAAATAGTTTAAAGAGTGTTCAGTACTTCAAAAAAAAACAAAAAAAACTTAGGAAATATGATGTAAATTTTATATTTTTTGGTGAAACACAAAAAAAAAAAAAATTTGAAGATTTTACAAAATAGATTTATTTAGCCAAAAAGTATTTAAAAGAAATGTTGAATTGAGGCAAATGTGTGTTGAAATATGACGAATTCATATAAATATGAAATAGTGTTAAAAATTAGGTGTTGCAAGTTAACTAGGTTAACTATGTATATAGATAGATTAGAAAGTACTAAATGTGTACTATAGATAGTAGTCGGTCAAGTCGATGTGTGGGACTGTGAGAAACAATTAAAATTTTTTTTGTACATCTAGAGTAACTAGGAGAAAAGAAGTATGAAGTGAATGAGAATAATAGGACATTAAGCATTATTACAGAGGTATGTGAATGTTGAAGGGGAAAGATAATTAAACCTTGTAAAGGTTCGACAATAAGACGAGGAGGATTTTTGAAGGACATAAGGACTCGATAGGAAATACATAGAGGCGTTCGAGAATGCGGATTTCGGGACGAAATCCAAATAAGTGGGGGAGACTTGTAAGACCCGTATCCTGATTATAACATATACTTAAAATAAGAGTGTTAGGAATTATATGATTTTTGGTAGTGATAAAGCTAAGAAAAACTTTAGTTACAATTTCGTATGAAAATCAACATTTTGTGTCGTTTTTAGAAAAATCATAATTAATTCTAGGTAAATCGTTTGGACCTCAAACCAGTGCAAAACGTTTAAAAACTGAGTCTAGTATAATTACCAAAAATAAGAGTAAGCTTGAAAATTACATTATCTAAGGTAAAAAATGCAATCTTTACTGATTAGTTCGGAATTGACAGATTAGATAGTCTGTTTTCAAAATATCATAATAAATCATAGAAAAATCGTATAAATACATACCATACATCCCTGGAAAGGTATTGAGATGAATTTTCTGAATATCAAATAAAAACGTGAATTTAATGGGTTTAAGATCGGCTAAACCAGTCTTGAACAGACTGATTCTAGAAGGCCTTTAATTTCAACAAAATTATATTATTAAAATCTTTTGTCAAAAGTGTCATGCCATTTTTTATTCAAGAATTCAAGTATAAATACCCCCCAAAACATCTCATAAACCACACCAACAAATCTCAATACAATATATAGAGGTTTCTAAGCACTAGAGTGTAAGAAGTGAGCGGAAGGAAGCTCAAAAGCCTAGCGAAGAAGTTATAGGTTCTGACGACTAGTCATAAGGTAACTACAAACCTTTCTATAGCTTAAATTAGGTATTGTAAAATAATTTTTGTGTTAAGAAGTAGAATATGTAATAAGTATAACATATGTTATATTATATTCATTTCCAATAATAGTAAACAAAAACCTTAAAAACGTCGTTATTATAACAATTCGTAAGTCTGAAAATAATACCGATTGATTTACTTACGAGGACGGTGACTAGGCCGATTACTTGGGATCTGGTTGTTGGATTTTCCGAAAGGCTAAAATGCTGAAAGGATCCTGCCACCCCATCTAATCTTCTACCTGGCTGTTCTTTACTTGATAAATCATGGAGTATCATATTGGAATTATTGAAGGGTTTAATGATGCGACTATAATATAGTTAAGGATTAAGAAATGATAGATTTCTTATTATGTTAACAGTTAAAGTTGAAGGAAATACAAAGCCGAGAAAGATAAACGATATAGTCAACTATAATCAGGTGAGTCTTCTCACTATACTATAGGTGATATTGCATGCGTAGGAAGGAAGATATGTTAGACTAAGGTGATCTTACCTGTTATGATAATTGTATGAATTATTGCTATGATAATGATTGTTTGTGGACGGAACGGGATAGCCCGCGAGCCAATAGGCGGAACGGGAATAGCCTGCGAGTCATTAGACAGAACGGGAAAAGCCTGCGAGCGATAAGACGGAACGGGAACTGCCCGTGAGTCTTCAGGCGGAACAGGGATAGCCCGCGAGTCTCACAGACATATGAATGGTTAATATGTGTTGTATGTTATGTGATGGATCGTATGGTATTTTGAGGAACTCACTAAGCTCCGTGCTTACCCTTTCGCTATATAAACTACTGTTTCAGGTACATCAGGTACCATGGATGGCAAGGCGTGACGTGTATACACTGTGCTGCTTCATTGGAGGACTGTTTTTGAATGGATGTTCCACTATGTTGTGATTTCATTAACTTTTGTTAATCCTGGGATGTTTTCATTAAACTTATAAGTTATGGAATTTTATCAAAATTAATTAAGTGGCTTTTCTTATATTGAAGTTTTCGTTTAAATTTTTTTTAATTTTACCCTAAAATTTTGGGATGTTACAGAATATCAATTACTTTGATTGATAGTACAAAGGATTTCCCGGAGTCCTTTTACCATAATGTACCTAGAAGACTGGTTAGTTCTAAATTTCACCCACTTACATTATTATCTGTATATTAGTGAATGTAAGTAATTGTTATTTTTGTAATATCATAGGCTTTGTATTTTTCAAATTTACTGGTTGAGCTGAAACACAAAGCTGCAGAATCAATTCGGAAAGAAGATGTTAAGTGTGCAGAATTGAAATGGCAGACAAATGGAACAGACATAGATGGAGGGGTTTTCTTGATGAGACATATGGAGACGTACAAGGGTGGACCTATTAGCAAATATGACTGCAGATTGCTAGTTGAGTCGGAGGAGCAGTCGCGTCAAATCCGTAAGCTGAGAAAGAAATATGCAACAAAGATCTTGTTAAGCAGTGTGAACATACATGTAGATTTTGTGTTGAATGAATCAGACGCATTTGCTAGAATACTAGTCAAAGAATGGAAGAAAATATTGTTGGAGGCTTACAAGAGGAAGGAAGAAAGGTTTGGAATTTAGTAGTGATATGGAAGAACTTTTTGTGATGGTTAAGATAGTTTTAAAAAACAAAAATGCTTGTTGATTTGGATAATAGGTTTGGTATGGTTGAATGTTAGATTTTCTTTTGGGTGTAATGTATTTTGATCATGGGGTTTTGATTGACTTTTAGAATATTATGTGTTTTTTGTAGATGTGATTATGTGCACCTAATGCGCATGTGCATACAACTTAAAAATAATTAAAATGTGCGTATGTGCATAACTTCACTTAATACCCATTTGCCATATAAATCTACACCTCCACATACACATACATTTTTTGTTTTAAGTAATCAATACAATTGTCTATAACACACACCCACACACATAAAACAAGCAAATATGTGCATATGCGCATATCTGCACCTAAGACGCATGTGTACAGACACATACACATAAAACAAACAAAAAACATGCAGATGTGCATATGTGGTCCTATTACGCATGTGCACTCAAACATACACATAAAACAACTGATTATATATACATCCCACACACATACATCCTAAAAAAGGTTAATAGGTGCATATGTGCATCTAATACGAATATGCACTCACACATACACATAAAACATTTTATTAGTATGTGCATACGTGCATATGTTGACATAATGTGCATGTGTACACAGACATACACATCAAATTAGATTAATGTGTGCATATGTGCATACGTGCATATGTGCACGGAGGTAAATATACATGCACATACACATACTTTTTTATCAATCTGCATTTAGTGAATGACTATATGCACATACCCCTAGTTTTGTATGATTATACAACTGCATTATTAGTCGCACACATCTCTATACGTCATAAATATGTAAATAAACGTAGCAACTTTATTTGAAAATAATCAAATCGTTTATTCATTGTTTAAAATAGTAAAAAACCAAAACATTATACGTAAAAAATACAATAAAAAATCCTTTTGAAAATTAAATGTACTATATCTGTGCTACTGATTTCATTTTCGCCGCATCCTTTCTTTCTGGACAAGTCCTTCTGTCATGCTTTTCGTTCGGTGGAATCTTCTTATTACAAAATGTACACGTTCTGCCATCCTTATCCGCGTTAATCATTGCAATTTCTCTTTTGCTTTTTATCCGCTTTCAAGTCCCACTACCTTTGTTGCGTATGTTTTCCGGATTACCTATTGAAATTTCAGCAGGTTTAGACACTCCAATTGCAGCCTCCATTATTTCAGTTCTTGAACGTGTGTCTCTGACAGGTGCATTGTCTTGTATTTTCCTTTTGATTTCTTTTTGCCACTCTATTAGTTTGATTTTGCATCCTTATCATGTGCAACCATGTCGATACACTCACGAACTATAGAATAGACCTCCTGCACTTTTGTGTATTCTCCACCATTAATCTCACCAAAATATGTGCTTTTCTTTAGATCCTTCATATGTATGATACCTTTCTGCCATCACTGTATTAAGTGTTTGCAAGGTATGGTCTTCATGAATGTTTTTTTAATAATACACAAAATATGCCTGCAGAAGACTCCATAATGTTCAAACAACATGCAACAACATTCAAAGGTCTCTCCGTCTTTGTAAACTTTAACCTGACATCAACAGATGATTATAAAAAACGACATTACTAGATACATTCAATTTGTTGTTAATTAAATTAAAAATCTGACCTGATATCGCCATTCCCCATCATTATCACTCAAACACTCCTTAGATGATGCATTAAAAAACAAGCTTTTATTTTGATCCTTTTTTGCATTAGTTGTTCCAAAACTATGTATGAATCATCTGATCAAGAGAAATACAAGAATTCAGTGAGCATGTCCATACAGAGTCTTCTATTTCCCTCTGGAATATGTAAAATATTTTATGAGTATAAAAATCCGCTGCTTGTGCTTCTAGAGGTAGTTTTGTCACCAGTCCAGGTATCTTTGACATAGATGTAAACTCCGTGTTTGATTGTATGTTTCTTTGTTTATCCATTGCTGCATCAAACTTACACATAAACATCAACAAATTTGACTTCCTTGACATGAAACCCTAGAAAAAGTAATTTTCACTCTCTGATATTGATGTCGTGCGCATCAAACCAATCAAGGGGGTATTTTTAAAATACGCAGCTATCCAACGCTCTCTCATGCTGTACATTCCTTTTAACCATTTGTTGTCCTATAGTTGAAACTCTTCTATGAACTCTGTCCATTTGTCGTGAAATATATGTGGACTAATGCATGAATTCCGAATAATACGTTGCAACCTTTTTCTGCAATCTGTTTTGTATATTACTTTAGCAGACACCTACAAAAAAAATTTAACAGTTAACATCCAAGATGTAGTATAAATATATTTTAGAGGTTTACATTTAATAACTTAACCAATACTAACCTTATCTGTCAATTTCTTCCCAATGTGCCACATACATAAACGGTGCGTGGAATTCTTAAACACACGCTCCACAGCTTTTGCCATTGCTGCGTCCTGATCGGTCACAACTATATTTGGTTCTTTCCCAAACGAATACTTGAATGCTTCCAACAACCAAATATAGTACTCCGATGTCTCTCTTGCTAGCAGGCCGACGCCAAATTTGACACATCGTTTGTGGTTGTCAATCCCAGTAAACGGAACGAAAACCATGTTATACCTAAATGTAACACTAATATAATTAAAATGTACAACCATATATACAAGCTAAAATATATGCTATTGTAGTAAGCTTACTTGTTTGTACGGAATGTAGCATCAAAAGATACAACATCGCAGAATTCAGAGTAATTTCTTTTTGCTATTCCATCGGCCCAAAATAGAGCCCTAAGTTCATCCTTCTCCAACATGTAATGAAACGAGAAAGATGGATTGTTCTTGCTTCGCTGTTTCAATAGGTTTACCACCATGTTCGCATCACTGTCTCCTATATGGCAGTTTAGGTCTCTAGAATAATTATTGTAGTCTATCTTTAGTGGACCTTGATTATTGTAACCACCTTTAAGTCCAGTGACAATGCCATGTGCCTTGGTTGATCTAATATTGGATGTATAGAGCTCGTTTATCATATGTTAATCAGAAAACAAAGTTTTCTACAATGTTTTGACATGTGAATGTTCGACTTCGTGTACAACTCATGATTGTGATTTTTTTCAAATGTAACAACAAAATACTGTTCAGTACCTTTTACATTTTTAAATCCAATTCTCGCAGGGCAATCTAGTCTTTCACTTTGTAGTTTTCTCTTGTTCTTCATAGATTCCCCTTTTAAAGAATCAACATTGTGCTTCTCGCGCGTTCCTTCTTTATTACAAAAAAGGTATTTGTAAGTAATAACTCATTCATTTCTCTTTGTAGACCCCAAACTTGGATCAAAACCTGCCTTTTTGCATACTCTTTGTAGAAGTGAATACCATCATCAAGTGTCTCGAAACAAAGTTCCAATTTAGGCTCGGCCTCTTCTTTAAAGTTTGGAATCCAGGACACAATCTTTGTACCTCCTGGTGATCTAACTTCTGTACTGCTTAGCTCATCTTCAATGTCATCATCATCTGACATAACAATGAATAAAATATTGATGTGTTAATGATCACATAAACAAAATGTGAATATACACATTTCTATGAAACAATAAAAAAAACGCTAATTAAGAAACTCTGTCGTGACTATATACATAATATGACATATTTGTGTTCATGCATACACACACATACGGTGTAGGCATATATGCATTTGAAGTCATGTAGCATGATGCATACACACACACGTGAGCACGATATAATTACGTATCATATGACTTATTCAGTATGTATACTTACTATATGGTATGTGGTTTGAATCAACAACCAAGTCTGTAATACAATAACCTTCTAAATCTTCTTCATCGCGGCTGCATCCATCATCTTCTATAATTGTATCAATTTCATCGAATATTATATCATCGTGATTTTTGAAAAGATCGTTCCTGAAAATAAAAAAACACATCAACGTAAAGGTAATATTTTTTTCACATAAACATGATTCAACTAACTAATTACATACCTGAATAATATTGATTCTTCCATCATATTCTCACTCGATTCACCAATCATCATTGTAACAAATATGAAACCAATTTATATATAACAATCAAGTTAATATATATAAATACAGAAATACGTGGTTTATTTAAAAATCAATACAACGCCATTACTGAAGTTGATGGAGAAGAAGAAGAGAAGCTCTGTTATTGAAATCGGTATGATGAATGATGGTGAATTGAATTGGTAATGTGAATCATAATTTCGGAAATTAATGCAGATTCCTGAATTAATGGAGCTGTTACGATTTAATTAGATTTTTGTTTATAATTACCGAAAATAACAGAATGACAATTGACAATCATGCCCTTTTATGATTCAACCAATCAGAATTGGTTCCCAGGTTACTAGGAAAAATTTGGTTCCTTCTTGAAATGGACTATACATATATATATATATATATATATATATATATATATATATATATATATATATATATATATATATATATATATATATATATATATTCAAATAACATCATTAAAAGATTGAGAACTAAAAAGAACTAATCTTAGCCTTAAAATTCTTTTAGTTTTGATCAATGTCTAAAAACAAAAAGGGGCTTAATAGTCATTTGAGAGTCTTAACCTAAAATTAGATCTGAAACATCGTCTACTTAAAAACTCTCTCAATTCTCCAAAAACACATTGAAACCCCACCACCACAATCACCACTAGCCGCCACCTGCCGCCTGCCATAATCGCTTGCCGTTGCTACATGTCGTCGCCGCTGCTACCTGCCACAGCCGCCGCCGCCGCCACCGCCGCCATCATTGAAATCGTCTCCTCCACTGTCTCCTCCCTAATCTATTATCGTCTTCTTCCTGCAACTCTACTACGACATTCAGATCTACACCTTCCGACAACAGATCTGTAATTTACACCTTTAGATCTAGGTCCTTTATCTACAGATCTACAATCTCCACCTCTAAATCTGCAATTTCAGCGACCACTATTGTTACATACCATCGAAGAAAGAGTTTCGGCGAGATGAAAGGACTTTCGATAAAGAATCACAGCCAGCGTTGCTACTTAGCCTCAGATCTACCACCGGAGTTGCAAAAAGTCAATGAAAAATAGGTCAGGCAGTTGATTTACACCATCGTTCTCGTCATGTGCACTACTGCCATCTCCTTCCTCTCCCGTCGATTTCAGAAACCACAACCATATCGAATATGTTCCAGTAACATCACATGAGATCTGATCCACAACCGCACACCAAATGTTTGATAAAATGCCTGTATGAATTTCTATACTTTGGTAGTTTGTATTAAACTATGCATATACGTATTAAACTGTGAATGTTTGTATAAAATTTCAATGTTTTGTCATATTAAACTATGAATGTATGCGTTAAACTTGTCACCACCACCACTGATGGCAGCTCCACTATCAGCTCCTCCCTCCCCCTGTTGCTCCATCGTATCATCGTTAGAAATTGTGAAATTGTGTAAAAGTAAGTGTATTAAACTGTGAATCAGTGTATGAATGAGTATTTTAACTGTGAATAGATGTATGAATGAAATATATTAAGCTGTAAAAATGACGAATTTGCCCTTTTTTTTACACAAAAAGACAAAAAAAAGAGATTTAATCAATTTAATCAGATCTGTCCATTTTTTAATGATGTGTTAAGATTAGTTCATTTGGTTCTTAATCTTTTAATGGTTCTCATTTGAATATATATATATATATATATATATATATATATATATATATATATATATATATATATATATATGTTATAACTTCAGCGTTACAACGACAATTATGAACAAACTAAAAACTAGAATATAGATGATGAAAGAAAGAAAGCTTGAGAGCTTGGAGAGAGTAGAGAGAGTTTATATCACTTGTGAAAGAGTTGATATGAGATGCATTTTCTTCCTTACATTGATGGTCTATTTATACTACCAACTCTACTATTCAAATATAGTTGTTTAATTGGTAAATGCAAAGTGATGACAAAGTGATGACATAATGTTGTCATTCACCAATTACTTGTAACACTCCCCCTTGAATGACATCATTCTACATCACAGTTCAACTTTGAAGTACTGCCTCATTAAAAACCTTGCTAAAGAATACCTAGTGGGAAAAAACTTTAGCGAAGGGAAAAAGAGTGCAGTGTCTAGTTGACTCCCCCTCATTTAGATATCGAATGACCATTATGTATTGTGTAGATATCTCATTCCAATACCATGAAAATGTTTTCTAAAGATCTTGGTAGGAAGTGCCTTTGTGAAAAGATCTGCTGCACTGTTGCTAGATTGAACATACTTTAGTTCAATCTGTTGATTCTTTATACGCTCTTGAGTGTATTCAAAAAACTTTGGAGGAATATGTTTTGTCCTGTCGCTTTTGATGTACCCTTTTTTCATTTGAGCGACACATGCTGCATTATCTTCATAGATTAAGGTTGGAGATTTATCTTTATCTATTCCACAAGAAGTCAGGATAAGTTGTTTCATCGATCTTAACCATGTACATTCTCTACTAGCTTCATTTAGAGCAATTACTTCTGCATGATTTGAAGATGTAGCGACGAGTGTTTGCTTTTGAGAACGCCAAGATATTGCAGTACATCCATTCATGAATACATATCCAGTTTGAGATCTAGCTTTACGAGGATCAGACAAGTAACCTGCATCTGCATAACCAATCAAGCCTTGTTTTGAAATATTAAGAAAAAATAAACCTAAATCAGTAGTTCCGCGAAGGTATCGTAATATGTGCTTGATTCCATTCCAGTGTCTTTTTGTTGGAGATGAACTAAATCTTGCTAATAGATTTACTGCAAAAGAAATGTCAGGTCTAGTACAGTTAGTAAGATACATAAGAGCTCCAATTGCATTAAGATATGGTACTTCTGGACCAAGAATTTCTTCATTTTTCTCACAAGGGCGATATGGATCTTTGTCAATATTTAGTGATCTAACAATCATTGGAGAGCTTAAAGGTTTGGCTTTATCCATATTAAAACGTTTCAAGACCCTTTCTGTATGGTTCGATTGATGGACAAGTATCCCATTTGGCATATGCTCAATCTGTAAACCAAGACAATATTTGGTTTTCCCAAGGTCTTTCATTTCAAATTCTTTCTTTAAAAATTCAATCACTTCAAGGATTTCTTTATTCGTCCCAATAATGTTCAGATCATCAACATAGACGGCTATAATCACATATCCAGATGTTGTTTTCTTAATAAATACACACGGACAAGTAGTATTGTTTTTATAGCCTTTGCTTACTAAGTAATCGCTTAGACGATTGTACCACATACGTCCAGATTGCTTTAACCCATACAATGATCTTTACAGTTTGATAGAATACATTTGTTTGGGTTTTGCACTTAATGCTTCTAGCATTTTAAATCCTTCGGGGATTTTCATATATATATATCACTGTCAAGTGATCCATATAAGTAAGCAGTAACAACATCCATAAGATGCATATCTAAATTTTCAGAAACTGCTAGACTGATTAAATATCTGAAAGTGATTGCATCCATAACAGGAGAATATGTTTCTTCATAATCGATTCCCGGCCTTTGAGAAAAACCCTGAGCAACGAGCCTGGCTTTGTATCTCACAATTTCATTTTTCTCATTTCTTTTTCGTATAAAAATCCATCTGTATCCCAATGGTTTCACAACTCCAGGTGTGAGTATAATAGGTCCAAAAACCTTTCTGATTCAGCTTGCATGGCCTCTTTCCATTTACCCCAATCCTGCCTATTTTGGCATTCAATGACAGATTGTGGTTCTGGATCCTCATTGATAATATTGCATGTAACTGAATAAGAAAATATTATATCTTCTAATTCATATTGGCTCCTTACTATTTTTATATGACTATAATTAATTTCAATCTCCTTATCATTTATTTCCTCAACTGGGGAAGTAATGTTATTTTGTGTTTCTTCATGAATACTTTCATTATGCTCAAACATATTTTCCATTCCTCTTCTTTTTCTAGGATTTGCATCCTTAGAACCAAATGGCCTTCCCTGCTTCAGGCGTGCTTTGGATTCTTGAGTTACTTTTTCATCAGATTGTCTATCTGGGAGTTCAATTCGAGCAGGAGCATTAACAGCAGGTATACATGATTTAGTAACTCTTTTTCTATCAGTAAATGCATCAGGTAATTGATTTGCAACTTCTTGCAAATGTATTATTTTTTGAACACCCATCTCACATTCTTGTGTGCGAGGATCAAGATATGATAAAGAAGGTTCATACCATGAAACATTCTTTTCTTGGGTTTTCATTTCTCCCCCAAGCATTGGGAAATTTTCTTCATTGAAATGGCAATCTGCAAGACGTGCTGTAAACATATCACCTGTCAAAGGTTCAAGATATCTTATTATTGAATTTGTTTCAAAACCAACATATATTCCCAACCTCCTTTGAGGACCCATTTTTGTACGTTGTGGTGGAGCAATAGAAACATATACTGCACTTCCAAAAATTTTAAGGTGGGATATATCTGGTTCTTTTCCAGAAACAAGTTGAAGGGGAGAATGTGTATGATATGCACTTGGTCTCATACGAATCAGTGATGCAGCATGTAAAATTGCATGACCCCATATGGAAACAGGAAGTTTTGTTCTCATTATTAATGGTCTAGCTATTAATTGGAGACGTTTAATCAGTGATTCTGCTAAACCATTTTGAGTGTGTACATGTGCAACTGGATGCTCAACAGTAATTCCTATAGACATACAATAATCATTAAATACTTGAGACGTAAACTCACCTGCATTATCAAGTCTCACTTTATTGATGTTATAATCAGGAAAATGTGCTCTCAGTTTAATAAATTGAGTTAGGAATTTTGCGAATGCCATGTTACGAGTTGATAATAGGCAAACATGAGACCATCTAGTTGATGCATCTATTAAGACCATAAAGTATTTAAATGGTCCAGAAGGTGGATGAATTGGTCCACATATGTCTCCTTGAATTCTTTCTAGAAATCTAGGCGATTCCCTTTCAACTTTCATTGGTGAAGGTCTTGTAATTAATTTCCCAAGGGAACAAGAAATACACGGGTTCTTATTACCTATTTGAGGGAACTTCTGGTCCTTCAATGGATGCCCAAATGTATTTTCAATTATTCGACGCATCGTTGTTAATCCTGGATGGCCCAGTCTGTCATGCCACAAACTAAATATTCTAGGATCACAAAATTTTTCTTTAACTACCAAATTTGACTCAACTATATTTATATATGTAAAATGTAAACCATAATCAAATTGTGGTAATTTCTCCAATATATGGTTTTCATTTATTATAAACATATATTTCTTGTTTCCTATTGTTTTGGTAAATGTGTCATATCCGTTAAGATATATATCATTAAAACCCAATAAATTTCTGTTTGACTTTGGGGAAAATAACGCATTACTGATTACAAACTTCGTACCATTAGGTAACATGAAACAAGCATTTCCTACTCCTACAATCAAGTCTACAGGACCTGATATTGTATTTATGTGCCCTTTTACGGGTTTTAGTGTGGAAAAATATTTCTTTGTTTTCAAGATGGCCTAGTCTGTCATGCCACAAACTAAATATTCTAGGATCACAAAATTTTTCTTTAACTACCAAATTTGACTCAACTATATTTATATATGTAAAATGTAAACCATAATCAAATTGTGGTAATTTCTCCAATATATGGTTTTCATTTATTATAAACATATATTTCTTGTTTCCTATTGTTTTGGTAAATGTGTCATATCCGTTAAGATATATATCATTAAAACCCAATAAATTTCTGTTTGACTTTGGGGAAAATAACGCATTACTGATTACAAACTTCGTACCATTAGGTAATATGAAACAAGCATTTCCTACTCCTACAATCAAGTCTACAGGACCTGATATTGTATTTATGTGCCCTTTTACGGGTTTTAGTGTGGAAAAATATTTCTTTGTTTTCAAGATGGTGTGTGTGGTACCACAATCAATTATTAAGAGTTCGCCAAGATTTCCTTGGTTTTGTGCTCCAGTTGAACTCATTTTGAACTTCATATAAGAAAAATAAATGATGAGTTATGAACACAATTTTAATAAAAGTGACTCGAAAAAACTTCATTAAGAAAGAAAATTATTACAATAAAAAATTAAAAACATGTTACAAAAGGAAACTAGTTTTCTAGGATGTCTAAATCATTGCAAAAGTCAAGAGTGTTTTGTTCAATGTTTCCTAGATCAACACCATCTATGAGGTTGACTTCTTTCCCCTTTCCTTTAATGGAATCTTGGTAAAGTTTACAAAGATGGGGATCTGTACGACAGGTCCTTGACCAATGACCTGTGCTACCACATTTATAACAAGAACTTCTGGGGTTTTGTGATGTTCCCGCATCATTTCTTTTTTCTTGTGGTTGGACATTATTTCCTTGTGGAGTGTGTTGATTATTGTTTCTTTGACCACGCCTACGGTTATAAGGATGACCGCGTCCTACGACCCTGAGTATAACCGCGCCCAAAATTTTGGTTTTGGTTAAAATGGTTTCAACCGCGACCACGGCCTCGTCCTCGTCCACGACCACGACCACGTCCTCGTCCATACGAATTATTTCTAGGTTCATAAGTGATAGTAGCATTTGCTTCAGGAAGTGCTACTGAACCTGTTGGACGGGACTGGTGGTTTTTTATTAATAGTTCATTATTTTGTTCAACAACAAGGAGAAGTGTATTAAGCTCAGAATATTTTTGAGCTTTTGCATACGATATTGTTGTTGCAATGTCATATTTGATGCATGGAATGTGGAGAGAGTTTTCTCCAATATTGAAGCATCAGAAACCTCTTCCCCACAAATTTTTAGTTGTGAACATATCCGAAATAATGCGGAATTATAGTCATGTACCTTTTTGAAGTCTTGAAACCTCAACGATAACCACTCAGCTCTAGAACTTGGAAGTATAACTTCCTTTTGGTGGTCAAATCTTTCTTTTAAGCTTTTCCAAAGAGTGCTAGGATCGGTGGTATTGAGGTATTCATACCTCAACATTTCATCGATATGTTTGCGAAGGAAAATTATTGCACGTGCTTTATCTTGCGACGTGCACTTATTTTTTTCTTTTATAGTTTCAGATAAATCCATGGACTCAAGATGCATCGTAACATCTATAGTCCAAGGCATGTAGTTCTTTCCGCTGACTTCAAGAGCGGTAAATTCAAGCTTTGCAATGTTTGACATATTGTAGTTCCTAATAAAAATAAACTCATTAAACTTGTCGTTTAAAGGTGGGGATGAGTTTTACTATTTCTATTATAGTTACAAACATAATTAAATAGATGAATCTTCTCAAATTCCTTTTATTTTAAAATTTAAAATATTATTTTTTAATCGGTTGCGCATAAATAAACGTTAGTATATATAAATAGATGTCAGAGCATGAATAATAGTTAGTATACATAAATAAATGTTAGTATGCGTAAATAAATGTTAGTTTGCATAAATAAATGTTAGTTGCCGTAAATAAACGTTAGTTTACATAAATAAACGTTAGTATACATAAATAAATGTTAGTTGCATAAATAAAAATTATTATGCGATAACAAAAGTTAGTTTGCAATAATAAATGTTAATAAAGCATAAGTAAAGTTAGAATAAGAAATGAACTTCGTTAGTAGTCATAACGTCAAGGATAAATAAGAAAAGAAATTTGTTAGTAGTCATAACGTCAATGATAAATAAGAAAACAAATTTGTTAGTAGTCATAACTTCGAGAATAAAATGTTTTTTTTTGGTTGTCATTGTTATTATTATTATTATTAATTAACATTCTAGTTTTGATGAAATTACATACCTTGATTAAGATCGATGTGTCTTTTAATCGCCTTCGTTAGAGCCTCGTACTGATAACGTGTTATAAATTCAGCGTTACCACGACAATTATGAACAAACTAAAAACTAGAATATAGATGAAGAAAGAAAGAAAGCTTGAGAGCTTGGAGAGAGTAGAGAGAGTTTATATCACTTGTGAAAGAGTTGATATGAGATGCATTTTCTTCCTTTCATTGATGGTCTATTTATACTACCAACTCTACTATTCAAATATAGAGTCTTAATTGGTAAATGCAAAGTGATGACAAAGTGATGACATAATGTTGTCATTCACCAATTACTTGTATATATATATATACATATATATATATATATATATATATATATATATATATATATATATATATATATATATATATATATATATATATATATATATATATATATCTTAACTTCTAATAAAAGAGTAATGTTCCTGCCACGTGTCCTTCTCTTATGACCCTACTCCTTTGTTCCTGCCACGTGTCCTTTTCTTATTACCCTTCTCCTTTCTTTTTCCCGCTCAATTGAATCCGGTTTCTAAGTAATCAATTCCCGCTCATAGAATATAACAGGAAAACGTATTTCACAAAGCAGTTTCATTCCTGATTTTATGCAATTGCTATCAATCACATACAATTATTTTAGGTAACCAATAAATCTTCGACAACTAATAAGGAATTGATACGTCAAATTTGTAATCAATAACAGCATATATGGTATCTGTTACGCCTCACCATGGGGATACGCAAACAAAAGCAAACCCCACTTCCCTGTTCATCATTTTTTTTACAAAGACCTGGTGTAGTCGATTCTTAAGGAGGGTGTTGGTTGTCTTGGAATACTTGTGTAGCCGGCTGGTTGCTTCTATGGTATCTGCTTGGCCTTCCTATATACAATCACACTAGCAACCTCAACAAATACTACATGGGTTGGTTATCTCGGATCTCGGTTTTATTATTTTATTTGTATACACCACTTTGTTGATTTCTTGTATTTCTCAAGCTTTTGCTGCATGTTTATATTGAAATCTAATTGAGGGTTCGTGTTTAGAAAGCTTCCTAGATCTAATAACGACTTTAATGCAATAAATGGCATGTGGATGTTTGTATGTTTGTGTAGTCACCTGTGTATGAAAGTATAAATCTATCATGTTATAAATGTGTTCAAGTTGACCATTTCACCCCTACTATGGTTTCAAGATGTACGGTCCTTGATTTGTAATGATTTTGGCATTTTAAAGCATTTGTTCTTCAAATTTTAGCCTAATCTATTGTTTTTGGTTTTATTCTAAGGGCCAAGGATACAAATATCACAACAGGAAGATCATAATTTTCTTCTACAACAACATAATGATGTAGTGCTTATAGCTTTGGGGATGGGTTATGTTTCTTTTACAAAAATAATGGGTATGATTTCATCTTTGATAAAAATAAAAAAAATTATTATCTTTTCCACGATTATGACTGGATCTGTATTTTCTTGAAAAATTGTTGTGTAGACTATTCAACAAATATCTTGATCAAATGTGAGAGATTAGAGTTTAGAAATTCGTTATCAACATCTTCATTTGTTTATGTAAGAGAAATTCTCTTTTTCTTAATGTTGTTTATCATCTTGGGGATTCTTTCTTATGAGTTATGGTGGTTGTTGTGCAAAATTTGAAGCTTAAGTTCAAGCGGAAGCATCGAAGCCTGAAAAAACTAACTTTTTTGCTTAAATATGTCTTGATGGATTTGTCACACTTCGTTAGTTTGTTCTTTTATGTGGATAAAGAGAAATTTGAAATGTATGTATATTAAATTAAATATTTCAATTTAAAGTTAAGATTTTTTGGATATTAATTATTATTCGTTGATCAACGACTTTTGGCTGTTTTATTTCTTTTTTTTGTTTTTAAACTGTTATGCTCTATCAAACCATTGTGATGCGTGTATGAGTTCTTTTAAGATAACAAATCCATTGTGATTCTTTATCGAGAAAATGACTAAAATAGCCTAATCCCTTAGGGGTTTGCCTCAAAATAGCCAAAAAATCGGGTCCTGCCTCAAACTAGCCAACGAAAACGCAGGCCGCAGGGGCGCCTGCGTTTTCGTCCCCTTTAGCTGCGTTTTGGTCTTTGACGCAGCCATAAGCTGCGTTTTCGTGCCTATTGGCTGCGTTTTGGCCTTGTGGCTGCGTTTTGCTTGGTTAGGGCCGGGTATATAAACCCAAAAAAAAAAAAAAAATTTCGATCCCGTAAACGACAAACGCTCTGAAATGGCTTCGCAAAATTTTTCCTCGTGGAAACAGGTACGTGTCAAATTTCATGTTCATTATTTGTATTAGTTATCGATTTAGTTGTTAGATTATTTGATTGTACAAAATATTATGCACAATGTACAAGTTTTCAATGCACAAAAAACTGGGTTTATGAGTTTTCCTGAGGAAAACGCAGACCTTGGGGAGGAAAACGCAGATAAAGGGCTTATCTGCGCAATCCTCCGGGTTTTCCTCAGAGGAAAACGCAGCTAAGGGCCTTCATCTGCGTTTTCCTCAGAGGAAAACGCAGAAAATGCCCTTAGCTGCGTTTTCCTCTGAGCAAAACCCGGAGGATTGCGCAGATAAGCCCTTTATCTGCGTTTTCCTCCCCAAGGTCTGCGTTTTCCTCTCCCTTGGCTGCGTTTTCCTCTGGTAGCTGCTTTGTGGTCGTTTTTTTCCCGAAAACCTTAATGATTCACACTAACGTTGTTTTTACCGACATTTACAGCATGC
>CM042009.1:103232054-103294554 GCA_023525715.1 Cichorium intybus
TAGTTTAGATTGAATTTCACTCCGTAATTCTTATATTTTTTCTGGGATAAACTCATTTATATAGTTTGTATGACAGCGAACCTCGCAGTCAAAGTTGTACGAATAAGCAGGCAAGGTTGTACGAAAACGCAGTCAAGGTTGTACGAAAACGCAGTCAAGGTTGTACGAATACGCAGTCAAGGTTGTACGAAAACGCAGTCAAGGTTGTACGAATACGCAGTCAAGGTTGTACGAAAACGCAGTCAAAAGTTGTACGACTACGCAGTCAATGTTGTACGAATACGCAGTCAAAGTTGTACGAATACGCAGTCAAAAGTTGTACGACTACGCAGTCAAAGTTGAACGAATACGCAGTCAAAGTTGTACGAATACGCAGTCAAAGTTGTACGAATACACAGTCAAAAGTTGTACGACTACGCAGTCAAAGTTGTACGAATACGCAGTCAAAGTTGTACGAATACGCAGTCAAAAGTTGTACGAATACGCAGTCATAGTTGTACGAATACGCAGACAAAGTTGTACGAATACGCAGTCATAGTTGAACGACAACGCAATGTTGTATGAATACGCAATCAATGTTGTACGACTACACAGTCAAAGTTGTACGGATACGCTGACAATGTTGTACGACTACGCAGTCAAAGTTAAACGAATGCACAGTCAATGTTGTATACTGTTATAAATACTGTTACAAGGTAGTAAGCATTTCTGGAGATACATTATGAGTTCTTCTAAAGATGCTTCTTGGCATTGTGATGATGAGGATTGTTACATTTGTTCAGATATTAACCCTTTTCCCGATGTCTGCCCAGGTCAGCCAGGATATTCTATGAATGATCCACTACCAGATAAAATGCCTGACTATATATTTGATGCGATGACACGCGCAGAAGAAGAAAACAAAAGAGACCTGGAAAAAACAAGGATTCTAGATGACCGTATAGAAGTCCTTTGTGAGAAATTGAAGGAAAAGAAAATTTGGGTTAAAGATACGTCTATGAAGCTAAAAAATGCTAAACGTTGGATTGAGGAAACTGAACAACAAGTTTCTAAGCTTGTGGAAGAAAAAAATCGTATTGCGGATGTTAGTAGGATAAGGGGAGATTTTATCGACCGTGAAAAAACAATGTATCCGTTGCAATTCCCAAATTTGTGGCCTAGTAATTAAGATTATTTATTATATTATTCTAATTAAAGCAAATCGCAATCTATATACTAGACAGTTGATGTGACAATTAAGTAGATGTAGGTAGAGTGGTTTGTTTGTATCTGTATCTTTCCTACTTTTCATCTCTATATAAAGGTGTGCTCTTATGGTCTAATGCGTATCTTTTTGTTGTATCTGAGTTTGTTCCATCGTCAAAATATCAAATGGCAAGAACATGCAGTTGTTGCGGTTATCCTACACTAATACGTGTGTCGAATACAAGCAGAAACCCAGGAAGACAGTTCTATGCTTGTAGTAACAAGGTAATATTATAATATCGAACCCACCTATGTTTTATAATATGATCGTACTATATGATAACCTTTGCTGTAATATCATTAATACAGATGCTAAACTGTGGCTTTAATGGGTGGGTCGATGAAGACAATGTTGTTGCCAGAATTCAAAGAGATAGAGAACTAAGAAGGCTTCAACTCGAGAATCGAAATTTGAAGATCGTCCTAGTGCTCAGTTGGATGCTTTTTGTAGCCATACTAGTTTATAAAGTCTAATTACCATATAACGGTGATGAATTGTGTAATGGTAGTAAAGTAAATCCTTATATGACTTTACTGAACCATCTAGTAGTTTTCCTAATGTGTGTAACGTCGTTGGACTCTAATTTAAATTTCTATGTTATCCTTAAAGATCCAACAGGTAAACATACTTTTGCAATCATGAAGTAAACTTAACAAAAACCTTGTATCCCGTACCAACTAAATAATACATGTCTTGAATAGGAAACACCAAAAACTTTTTTTGTAAACTTAACCAAAACCTTGAATCCAGGACCAACTGCTTCGTCTCCTATGAACTACACCAAAGATGCAACATAACAGTCGGAGTTTGCAGAAAGAAATAGAAGCAATTTAGGTAAGTGCAGCTAAAGACAAAGCTAATACAAAGCTAATGGGGGGAAAACAACGAAATACGCTTCATACAAAGGTCATATATCTAATACAAAGCTAATGGGGGGAAAACATTTAAGACAAAGCTAAAGGGGGTAAAACATCCACCATGTTGACAGGTACATGCCATTCACTTTGAGGAGGTACAGCCTGCACCACTTTCATTTGATATGCAGCTCTATATGCAGCCGTAGTGAAATAAATGTTCACCGTATTAAAATCCTCATGTAACATCATATAGGTTCGATACGCAGCCAGGCCGTGACGACATGGAATACCAGAACTCCTAAATTTTCCACAATCACAAGTGTGTTCACGCAGGTTAACAAGATATGTTTTCGTGAAGTCACGGACAAAAAACTCGGTGTTGTATAATTCTGTTACTTCACATGGTTCAGACTTGCGCATTCGTCTATAAAGTATGTTCTCTGCATACGGGGTGAGTTCATGATGAAGCATGCCTGAAACAAATCATTAGGAAATTAGCATAAGTCAAAGTATCTTACACACAAATATAATTAAATAATAACGATTAACCTCCTAAAGCACCGCGATCAGCATAAATACGTTGCAGCATGTCAACGAAAGACCGAAGAAGTGATATTATTGGTAAATCTTGCTGAGCTGCAGAGACCCAACGAATCTCATCGGGCATTATTATGGAGAGGATGTTGTAACGGAAAATTGGGAACATCACCCGTGCCCATTTTTCTTGAGAAATACCTTCAAACCAGGTCATTATATCTTGGCCCCCGTGTTGGACCAAAACATCTCTAAGTATAGCAAAGTTCAGTTCAAAATGACGTAATTCGTAAGCCTTGCAAGTCTGCCAGAAAATATGTGGACATTCTTGGAATATTGGCATTCTATCAACAAAATATTTAAACACACTTTTGCAACAATATCCATGGTAACAGTGTGGGAACACATGAGATAGGGCGACGTCTAAGTAATTGGACAATTTGGTAATGAAACAAACTTCTCTAGCATTTCTAAAGCATTCATGTAGTCTCATAAGGAACCATGTCCACGAATCTAACGATTCTGAGATTCCAAGACCGATTGCTATTGGTAGAGGTTGATGGTTTCCATCTACCGAGACCGCTACGTACATTGTATGGACGTATGGTCCATTCAATGGTAGGCACTCCAGTAAAATGACTGGTAGGGTGGTAGAAAGGAATGTATGCATCTACAAAAAGGTTTACAACAAATGTTAGTATTATAAATTTGTGATCATTAGATTAAAAATATGATCAGAATAACAACTTACGACACATCCTACAGCCATAAAACAAAATTCAAATCGTTTCTGGGCATCTTGTTTTATGCTAGTGATTGTATGTGGGTTCGCAAGTTGTAGGTTATGGAAGAAGATGGGAAGGCGGGTAAAGCTTTGTTTGTGTTGCTTGGTTGATGTACTCATTTTGGATAATAATTGAAATACAAACTGATTGATTACAAAGTATGGACATATCCACGTATTTATATCCTACTCATTTCGATTACTATTGACTACACACCCTACCTACTGCTAAAAACTATAGACAATACACTGCTCCCTAATACAGCACAGTGTAGAGTACCCTATGGACATGACATTTCACTGCATGGACACTATACGGGCTCCCATGGGCTGCGTTTTCCTCTAGATGGGCTGCGTTTTCCTCTAGATGGGCTGCGTTTTCCGTATGCAGAAAATGTCGTTGACAAGACAAGACACTGCTCCCTATTACAGGACACCATAGGGTACCCTGTAGACATGACATTTCACTGCATGGACACTATACGGGCTCCCATGGACTGCGTTTTCCTCTAGATGGGCTGCGTTTTCCTCTAGATGGGCTGCGTTTTCCATATGCAGAAAATGTCGTTGACAAGACAAGACACTGCTCCCTATTACAGGACACCATAGGGTACCCTGTGGACATGACATTTCACTGCATGGACACTATACGGGCTCCCATGGGCTGCGTTTTCCTCTAGATGGGCTGCGTTTTCCTCTAGATGGGCTGCGTTTTCCGTATGCAGAAAATGTCGTTGACAAGACAAGACACTGCTCCCTATTACAGGACACCATAGGGTACCCTGTGGACATGACATTTCACTGCATGGACACTATACGGGCTCCCATGGGCTGCGTTTTCCTCTAGATGGGCTGCGTTTTCCTCTACATGGGCTGCGTTTTCCGTATTTACATGACATTTCGTAGTCAAACCCACTTATTTCGTAGTCAAACTAACACATGCGATTTCCCTAATTTCTATATAAATAAACTTTTTCATGTCAACTATCACATCTACACGATCAATCAAATTTAGATATTTTTTATTTGTAAACATGTCTGATCAATCACAGAAGTTAAAACGGGTATTGGAAAAACGCAAGGCTCCTTCTACATCAACAACTCCACCTACTATTGATGATAGGATGCCAGAGGAAATGAAAAAAATTCTCCTTCACAGCGCCTCTGAAGTCGACAAACAAATCCAATCAATTGCTGAAGATACAAAATTCTTAGAGGGTCAACGGAGATTACTTGACGGTAAAAAAAATTGGATAGCTTCAAAAAAACAAGAAGTAATAGAAGCTGAGAAATGGATTAAGTCAACCAAAGCAAACATTGATCGAGAGATGGATAATGTTTTGTCACTTGGTCAAGAAATTACTGAAAAAAAGTTTTGGGTAGCTAATATGAAAAAAAACTATCCATATGAGTTTCCTGAGTGGCAAATTAAAGATTAGTTTTTCTATTTCGTAGGTATTAATTATTTTATTTCAAAGTTGGTATTTAGGGTCCCAGTAGTCATTTGTCGCTTGTTGTTTGTATCTCAGTAGTTATTGTTTGTATCACTTTATGTATTTCAGTACTCTATATATCTTTATATTTAATGGTCACATCAACCCCCTCCCCTGTATTATTATTTCCCACCTACCAACCCATTCTAAATGTTCTATATATACACCTTATTTCACCTTAACATTATTCACACCAAACCATTATCACTCATCGAAAATATCGTAGCCCAAATATGTCTGCTTCATCATCAGACCGACAAGGAAAACCTTGGCTCATGCCTGAAGCCCTTAGAAAACTAGTTACACAGAAGGAAAAGGAAAAGGAGATTGAATCTCAAAACAAATCTATTAGGCAGCAAAAGAAACAGTTGGATGAAATGCAAGAAGAGGTTGTCAAAAAAATAAAATGGGTCAAAAAGACACAACAAGATATCAAACAAGCAACTATCTGGGTGCAAAAACAAAAGGAGGCTGTTGAACAGGGCGACCTGGAGCTCCAAATTAAGGTCAAGGAAATGAAAAGGAAAAACAATTGGGTGATTGCGGAGAAAAAAAAATATCCTCTTGATTTCCCAGATTTATGTGATAGTAATTAGACTTATTGCGTATGTTTCTCATGTTTCTATTATCATGTAACCTCTTGATTAGGATGTGCTTTTATAATATTTGTCTTTGTTTTTATTTAATATCAGTACTAAATATTACTATATAAACGTTAGCGACAACCTTTTTTAGACCTTCAAAAACTAAATCTTTCCGACATCAAATAATTTGGTTAATCATGTTTGTGAACACATCTACTAATCGGAGTTCGTATAGAGAAACTACGGGCGTTCAAAGTTGGGCAAAATAAAAATAAACGTTACCGACAACCATCTTTAGACCTTCAAAAAGTAAATCTATCCGACATCAAATATTTTGGTTAATCATGTTTGTGAACACATCTACTGATACACTTCACGTTAAAAAAAATTCAAGTAAATCGGAGTTCGTATGGAGAAACTACGGCCGTTCAAAGTTGGACAAAATAAAAATAAACGTTACCGACAACCATCTTTAGACCTTCAAAAAGTAAATCTATCTGACATCAAATATTTTGGTTAATCATGTTTGTGAACACATCTACTGATACACTTCACGTTAAAAAAATTCAAGTAAATCGGAGTTCGTATGGAGAAACTACAGCCGTTCAAAGTTGGACAAAATAAAAATAAACGTTACCGACAACCATCTTTAGACCTTCAAAAAGTAAATCTATCCGACATCAAATATTTTGGTTAACCATGTTTGTGAACACATCTACTGATACACTTCACCTTAAAAAAAATTCAAGTAAATCGGAGTTCGTATGGAGAAACTACGGCCGTTCAAAGTTGGACAAAATAAAAATAAACGTTACCGACAACCATCTTTAGACCTTCAAAAAGTAAATCTATCCGATATCAAATAATTTGGTTAATCATGTTTGTGAACACATCTAGTAATACACTTCTCGTTAAAAAAAATTTCAACTAAATCGGTGTTCGTATGAACAAACAACGAGGGTTCAAAGTTGGACAAATAATTAATAAACTTTACCGACAACCTTTTTTAGAGGTTCCAAACGAACACTTTTGGACATCAAAAATTATTTTTAATCATGTTTGTGAACACATCTACTCATACACTTCACGTTAAAAAAACTTCAATTCAATCCGAGTTCGTATGAACAAATGATGAGTGTTCAAAGTTGGACAAAAATTATAACTAAACTCATGAACCTCAAGAACATGTGGGAGGAGAGGGGAGGAAAACGCAGGGGAAGGGGAGGAAAACGCAGGGGAGAGGGAGGAAAACGCAGGGGAGCTTGAAGATGGCTTGAGTATGGCTTGAAGAGAGGAAAACGCAGCCAAATGGGGGAAAACGCAGCCAATAGCCACGAAAACGCAGCCTATGGCTGCGTCAAAGACCAAAACGCAGCTAAAGGGACGAAAACGCAGGCGCCCCCTGCGGCCTGCGTTTTCGTTGCCTAGTTTGAGGCAGGACCCGATTTTTTGGCTATTTTGAGGCAAACCCCTAAGGGATTAAGCTATTTTAGTCATTTTCTCTTCTTTATCAAACCAGTTTATTGATATGAAAGTATAATGTCTTAATATAAAAAACTAGAAGTGCCATGTTATAATAGAAAGAAATCAAAGTACAATGTCTTGCATTAATCCCTTTTACATACGTATGATTCTGATTATATTAATTTCATATCTTGAAAAGAATAAAATGACTTTGTATCATTGATGTCTATCCGTGATTATCACGGGCTTATAACCTAATATATATATATATATATATATATATATATATATATATATATATATATATATATATATATATATATATATATATATATATATATATATATATATATATATATATAAAAGACTGATGGTGTTTTCCCGTCCAATGATTAAAAAAAATAGATACCTTCCCTTTTATAAAATATCCAAGAAAATCTACATAAAAAATAGAGAGGCGAGAGAGACATAAAACCAATAAATTAGGGGATGACGGATGTGATTAAAAGCTAAAAGGCAAACCTGCAAATAGACCATAAGCTTAAAGAGATGCAAAAGCTAGAGTCGAAAGGGAATTGACAATAAAGATTTGTTGGTGCTTTAATTATTTGGATTCACTTATATGCCAAATATACCCTTCTAACGCATTCCTTTTATATAACCATCTAACGCATTTCTTTTTTATAATTTGTTGTTGGAGAGGTTGACTTAAGGAAAGAAAAAAAATCAATCTGAAAACGCATACGCGCCGTTTTACACGTATGTATCCCATCTCAATCACCAAACGTGAATCACCTTCCATATTTTAATTTATCTATGTAATTCGTTTTTCAGATTTCTTTAAAAATACACTATATGATACATTTATCTATATATTTCAAAAATTGAAAATACTATTGACATTTGTCTAAGATATGATGTAATATAGTTTAGAATTTTCTTATGTCTTAAAATGGCCACATATATTGTGGATTCTCACACAAATTTATTGTTTATCTTTGTTTTGTTATTTTGTAAAATTAGGTTTGGCAACGGTAATATAAAACTACTTTCGATTCTGCGAAATCGTTGAAATGTTTTTATGAAAAGGAGTTTGCTGTTTATGTGATTTTTAAAGCCATCTTCAACGCTTTAAAGAAAATTTCTAACCGAAAACAAGTTCATCGAGTGAACATTATTTGTATTGGGCACCATGACTGATAATCAATGATATTATTCAGGAGGTGTTTGGAATTGATTATTTAAGTTGATAAATTGTTTTTGAGTAAAAGTGTTTATTAGCGTATTATTTTTTAAAAAGTGTATAGATTAACTTATGTGGTGGAAAATAAAAAGCTATAAGCTGATATGTTATTTTTAAAAAATGTTTGAATTAGCTTATAGTTATTGGGTATTGGTAAAAAAACCCTCATGATATGACATGTGTGTGAGGATCAACCCCTATAATACAAAATTTAATCCTGGTTTAAATCCTGTCATCCATGATTTGGAACAACTTGTGGTTACATTTTTTGGACTTGTGGTTACATTTTTGGACATGGTTAGACCTAACCATATGCTATCATTCAGACGGATTTTGGGCTTTGGTTAGACATAAATAAAAATTCACATGTTCCAGGATGATTTAATCGGACTCATGGACATACCCCAAGCATAGCGATATTGTTGGATTATGATAACTCGCAAAATAGTATAAACATAATGGAGGCATAAGTAAAAAAAACGAGTATCAAAGTTGGACAAGGATCACATGTTCATCAAATTACATGCAACAAACTAACCTACAAGCAATAGTATATGAGAATACCTTTCTTGACGAATCCTATATGTATATTGGACGACTTGAGATCCCAAACTAGAACTCCTCTAATAAATTTACACCTTAAAGTGTAGATCCAAGATGTTGGAATTAGTGTCTACGGTCATCAACTAATGATAATATTTCTAATAATAGCAGGGTCCTTTTGGGTTGCCTCCATGACCCAGAAAAATAAATAATGACAGAAAATGAAAAAGAGATCTTAATTTATTAATTTATGAAAGACATGATAAATTAATTAGAAATTAATTGTAAATTAATTGATAAATTAATTTGGAATTAATTGATAGAAATTAATTAAGGGACTGGATTGTAACTAATTAATTAGTTAATTAATAGAAATGAGTCCAGGGACGCGACCGCCAAAAAGCTCCCTAAGTTTGGAACCCTAGGAGCCTTGCACTATAAATAGAGGCCTTAGGGTAAACCCTAAGGCATCATTCTCCTCCTTGGAGCCGCCACTTCTCTCCCCCTTCCTCTGGGTTTTTGGTGATTTCCTTAATCCTTCAAGGGTTCCGGATCTTGTTCTTCAACCTAAGAAGAAGTTCTGTCTGTCTGGTTTTCTAGAGTTCTTGGGTGTGAATCATTAGAGGGATTCTACTTTGGATCCTGTTCGTCCAATGCAATGTGTTGTTAACCAGAAATAAAAGTCTGAGATCTTATAAGGCACATTACGCATTGTTGAAAGTTGTTATAACTGATATGAACTGCAAGATCCTGGACAATATTCATGGATAATCTGTGATTTAATATTGTTAGTCTTCCGTTGCATGTGTTATGTGTTTATATGATTAAATCCCAACAATGGTATCAGAGCCTCTATTGATATATTGTATGCACTTTAGCTATATAGGGTTTATGCTAGAAACTTGTATGAACTTGCATGCTAATTTTCGAAAATCATAGGGTATATGCTAGATTCATTCCTGTAATTGCATGTTATGAATTTTGTCGGGTTTAGGAGTTCTAGATGCCATAATTTCGAAATTGAGAAGGGTTTAGGAGAGTTTTCTTGCTCTTGGCGGCTAGGGTTTCCCAACCCTTACTTGCCTTGCAAGTTTCCATAGTTGCCTTGTTTCCTTACTTGCGTTATTTGCTTTATTGCATTAATATGATTATTTCTATTAGGGATTTATTTATTAATTATTAAAAGAGTATTAATTGAATTAATAGATAAATGAAAATGTTTTAAATTGTTTAAAATACATTTATATATTTTAGAACAGTATCTATATATATAAAAGAATTAATTAAAGCAAAAAACATTGGTCAAACCATGACTAGGCTCACCCACTAAAATCGTATATTGGGTTTGAAGGAGGATTCTTATGAATCCAAATGAGGTATGTTTTTAAACGGCATTCACTGCCTACCACCCTCATTGCCCAACACTTTTTGCTATGCGGAGTTACCGAAAGGGTTTGATAGGGCAATGTTTCTATAAGATAAAAGTATTAACTTAAAGTATTAAAACAAAAGTCTCGTTTTAATTATAATATGAATGTTAACCATGTGCTATATATGTGAAATGCACATTTGACATGCCTAGGTCGTCGTGCGGTCAAAAATAAGAGGAACCTAACACACACACTAGCACAGTGGTAGTCAGGGTTGATCCGCAGGAGCTACGTGGTCAGATCAGATGACAGATTACCAACTATAGTATCACGCTATAGTCGGAGGACTTTAGTTTCCAAACCCTTGCTACTAAAACTCAAAAAATCTAAACTGAACAATCTCAAACTAAGCATAGACTAAGCTAAGCTTCAAACCAAACCTAGTTACTTTCTGAAATCAGAAGTGCATCTCTAATTCAGAAGTAAACAAAGGCATCCAACAATCCAAACAGAAACCAAAACAAGGCATAAACTAAACCAACAACTAAAATCCAACGGGACAGTCACTGGCTAAAGTTCAAACCTAAAAGACTAACCTAATTGGCTACTGAAATCAGCGAAGGAAAACAGTGCAACAAGGTCAAAACAATCATCCAATCACAATCCAAACACAAACAATCAATAACAATCATCAAAACACCGAAAAACCAAGATTACTTGTAACCAAATGATTTTCATAAACCAAAACGAATTCCACAGGTACAAACAGTAACCAAATGATTCAAAAACATAAACTAAAGCCTAATATCAGTGGTTGTCACTCTCAAAGATACTAGCTAACAATTACTAACTATCTAGCTAAATGAAAATAAATTCTAAAACATTAAAATACCAACTAAGAGGTTGCTGATGCTTAATCACAGAGTCAAAGAGCCTTCAGGTCGATTTTCTACCGGGTCTTTGCTAGGGTTTTCGGCTGTAAATGGCTCTATTTATAGTTGCAATTTTCCCACAGCCGCGCCACGCAATTAAGAAAACCGCAGCGCGCATACTGATCTTCTCCCGTTTTCTCGGCATTTGAATTTGTTCCACCGCCTCAAAGCCGCGTCGCGCAATTGAAAAACCCGCGGCGCGCATACGTATTTTCCTGATTTTATCTTCTTTTCCAAACTTTCTCCAATTTGCACGCTTTTGGTCCCTGTTTTCATTATTTTTTTCCAAACAAGTACTGGCACGAAAAGTGAGAATACCACGATATATATGATATAATTTCACTAAGAATAGGGCTCAACAACGACTAAAATATGCAATATCACTAGGCGTTGTCAAACACCCCACACTTGTGCCTTGCTTGTCCCCAAGCAAGAGAGTTTTTAATAAATTCTAACTAAGACTCAAACAATTTTTGACTGTGTTCAGTTTCAAAGCTTATTGCCTTATGAGTTAGAGTGAAATAGTTCGCGAGAACCTAATCAGAATGTTCTTTGGAATTCATGGCTTTCTAGAGAACCCTTGATTACAAATTTTCTATCCACAATGAAGTGTACTTACTCATTCAGATTCTAAAGGCCATTAAGGAATTTGTAACACCCAGTTTCTCATACGAAGTACACCCAAAAATTTTCAACAATTATACATCCAATTGGGTATACTTGTACTCAAACTAAGGATCAAGATGTTATCAGCATTAATATTTACATAAAAGGTCCTTACAAACTTACCAGGCATTACAAATAATCTAATTCAACTAAAGGACAGGTTCTAAACTTGTCCATATCTCTTTATCACATGCCTTCCCCTATCACTGCTACAGATACCTGCAAAACAACATACAACTCAAGTGTAAGCTTATAAAGCTTAGTGAGTAATTTCAATCATATTTCACGAGTCTTTCTCAATAAACATCCTCAACTTCCTCTCTTGCTATTCTCATTATCAAGATCCCTCTTCTCTTAATTAGGAACCTGCAAGCATATTAACTTTATAAACTCTGGCTAAATGTTAGCAACATCAACTCAATCATAAGTATCATAATCAATAATACTCGTAAACTCAATTTCCATTTCACATATACTCCTTTTTAACAATTTACTAAACTCAATAGCCCTCATAGCGATACTATTCCACACGAAACTATATAACACAACTATATATGAACTCACTTACAACGTTTATCATTGTTATAATAATCAAATGCAAGATCTCTTTACCTCAGTCACACTATATACTCTTCTCTATTAATCAGTGTTTATACTCAACTCATCATTCATAATCCAAAATAACAATATTACTCTAATACTTAGTCTCATAAAATATGACATAACACATAAAAATATATATAAACAAAATTATATATACTCTGTATCAAACAAGTGTAACTCTACTCAAGTACTAGAAAGTACTCACTTGATATCGGCTTAGTATGTGAGACCCTCAATTTACGCATACCGGGCTCCTGTTTGCTAGACTTGGTCATATCACCATAGTCTAAATCAATTCTCATTTTAATTAAGCTCAACGGACTATCTCAGTCCCAAGTGTAATATACACATTATAACTCTTTGTTCTATATTTTCAAATTTGGTTATACTCAACCAATCAAAACATAGCATAATTCTTATGTATTAAACATCTCAACAAGCATGATTCATCTAACAATTAACTACTCACCTGAGATTGAATCGAATGTGGAACTCCAGAACCTCGTGTGTGATCCTGTCTAGCCTTAGCTGGAACACAACAGCTCAATTTCAGTACTCAAACTTTTTATCAATCTCAATTATACTCAATATCAACAATAACCAAGAATCATAATCACATAGAAGAGTTACAATCGAAAGATAGTAACACTACGCTAATTGCAACTTCCAATTTCACCACTTCAACTCATACAACTATAAAAATACAAGATTAACACTTTACTAGTTCGGGTCTAAGATTAGAACCCTCTTATACTCACAATTTCAAACAAATTTTCGTTACTTTCATCACCCCTTGCAACTTCCTCAAATCAAGAAAAATCACCATTGAAATGAAACCAAATTCAAGGAGGATTACCTTTCAAGCTCAAAGTATTGATCTCTAGCTTAAATCTCGACTTATGAGGCTTAAAATCGATTTCTAGGGTTTGTAAGGGTTTTAGTTCGAAGTGGGTTTTTACCCAAATGAAGGAAAAATCGCACATTTAAACAGCCCTGCACCCGTAACCCGACCCGGGTTGCAGAACCCAACCCGGGTCCATCTACAAAAAATTGTTCCATTTACTCTGTGGGTGCCGCACGGTCCGGGTTGGTTTACACGACCCGAGTTCCTTCGGACACGACCCGATTTATTCTACACGACCCGGGTTGGTTCTTTTTGATATTTTTTAAACTCAAACTTCTTCCAAAAGGTCCTCTAACCATACTAACTCATATAAAAACTTATTTAATCTTGATTACACTAAGATTAACATTACTTTACCATAATTTAAAGTTACGGTATTACAAGTTCTTACCCCCTTCAAAAGATTCCGTCCTCGGAATCTCTTGTAATAGGTATGGTTTATACAACCAACTCACCATCGTAATCACACATCAAATACAATAATGATGTTATCATCATTGTCACCAAGGCATCTCACCTCACTCGTCAAGTAATACTCCAATCATCTATCATCACTTACACACACACCTATATATATGGCTCACATCGAGCCATATTCTCAGCGTACCATCCAATCTTTCTATCACACTAATCTCAATAACTATTTGAGATTCAACTCTCGTTTCCAATCTCCTTGAAATGGTTTATTCTAACTCAATAAGGAAAACTGTCTCACCGATTCCAGGCTCACATTCTCTCTCAATTTACTCCTCATATTGCAACATGTCAATTATTGATTTCTCATCAACATAGCTCATAAATAGTAGGATAAAAAAAATCCAAAAATAACAAAATATTAGAAACTATTTCGAGTTTCACTCACACCTCCTCTGAATTTGTTATTTAATTCTAGACACTTTAGTCACACAAGAACCGTTTCAGTTGTCTCATCACCACAACCGAATTCAACTTCTCTGAAAACTCATTCATCTCTGCTCCCACCTCATTACACATATTAGGTTTTCACCCAATATAAAATTAACAATCTTCCATCAATTAACTCCTTTTTATCTCAGTTCAACAACATACCTCATGCTGTTTCTCTCGATGTACTCACTTATTAACTCTTCACTTATGTGGACAATCCACATCACGTTCTCACTCAATCGATAATCATAACGAACTCAGCAACTTATTATCAATTAAATTTTTTAACACAATCGCATATATTTCTGTCGACACATCATCAGTAAGAATTCTCCCCTCGTCATTTCTCCGTCATTCTCATCTAAATTTCTAATTTATCATAATGACACAAAATAAATCATACATACATACGACTCACCGTAATCTCTACACACAACTCGCAAAGATTTTATAATGTTCAACACCGCAATCTCTACGGTGAGATCATATCTCATCACTCGACTAACTCATTAATCTCAAGAAATAACTCAACATTATTATAACAAAATCTACTATCCATCGTCTCATACGAATAAGTAGTTTTGTTATCTCGACATTCACAAATTTCTCTCATTGGCAGTAATCGATTTGATTGCTAAGGAACGAATCCTACCAATCACAATTACAATTACTTTTCTCATCTTTTCAACTCATATCTTTTCATCATGCATTTATAGAATTCTATCTCATTCAGCATGAAAGATATCTCACACATTCTCAACACGATTATTTGATAAACACACATACTCACAATAACATTTCTCAATAGTATTACTCATTGTATTATCTCACAATACCTCTTTACTGTTACTCAGCCTCTGATTCGTCCTCTTCTAAACCCGTAGGTTTCAAGCCACACAAGCTTACTGCTACATTCATATCTATCCATACGCAAGGATAGTACATGTCTCATTACTCTGCATCATCATAACGTACATGCCTGTCTACACACAAGCACAACACTATAGCACCACTCTGGCTCAACTCTTGGTACCCCGTACCATCATTTGGTCTCATCATTCATAGTATCTTACAGTACCCCGTACTGTTCTCCAAACTCACTAATCAACACTATCTCATAGTACTTTGTACCATTCGTCGACCTCATTGCTCAACACTCTCTCACGGTACCTCGTGTCGTTCTCTGTTCTCAACACTCAACGCTGTGTTACGATATCTCATACCGTCCTCTATCATGGTACATCGTACCATTTTCTGATTTCAATCCATCTCCTCTTTTACTCTAGGAATTTTCCCTTACGGTCTCAAGCCATATAGACTCACCGTCACTCCTCCTTTCGTTTGAGTCACAAAGATCCTCACTGCTCTAACCACAAGATACTCGTCTTGTGGTTCCACAGAAATATGTGGCCTCAACCTCAGCTACTCAATATGTAACCCCACGTAATATGTGGTCTCAATCACATTTACTCATTATGTGGCCCAACAAAGTATGTGGACTCAACCACTTTACTCGATATATGGTCCCACAAAATATGTGGTCTCAACCACATTTACTCAATATATGGTCCCACAATTATGTGGTCTCAACCATATTTACTCAGTAACTAACTCAATCTCTAAGCCAATAAGGCCTAGATGAACCACTCTAGGTTCTCTCAATTATAACCACAAGGTACTCTTTATGTGGTTACTCAAGTGTCCTCTGATAACGTTGTCACAAATATCTCATTCTGTGACAACTCCAAACCACACAGTTCAATTCTCAGTATGTCAACTCATAATCAGTTATTATGTGCAATCAACTACACACTCACCATCTTTCTCAACTCATATTCTTTTGGCTATCTCAGCCATTTATTTTGATCAATCACAAGTACTAGTCATGTGGCCCCATAAAACATGTGGTCAACCACAAAGTACTTATACATAAAAGTCTCGTCACATCTGTGAAACAACAAACACTATATATACAATATCAAAATTTATATATATTTACCATGTATATACTCTTTAAACACACTTCTTTAAGGTTGTTAAGTACTCGTCAAGCAACCACTTATAATCTCAGTTATATACAATGACAAAGCACTCGTTATGTGATATGTAAACATTACTTCAAATGGACATGAGATTCTCATCTCAATGCCGATTACTACATTTTATAACCACAATTCTCTAATACATGTAATCTCAATTGATCTTTTACATGTCTACATATTTTATACATATTCTATTACATGTATTATCAACAATTAAACACGCGTGACACGTTACAGCTAACATGTTAAGTAAAATTATTTGCATACCTCATAGCGACAAAATCTCGTCTCCTCATTAGTTGAACCTTATGTACTGCGGTTCTCAAATCTTGAGTGTACTCGGCTACACTCACATATCTCAACTCTTAGCTCATGCTCAACATATGCTCAAACTCTTTCTCATCATCAGTTAGAATTTTGCCTCGACCGGGATCTCATCTTAACATCTCATCATCATCTGGAAATTTGCCATCAACAGAATCTCATCTCATATTCAGTTAACATTTCATAATTAGCTGAATTTCTTTTCTTCTCGTTGGTCGATATCTCATATCAGCCAAAATCTCGTCTCATTATCCACTATTGGTCCAACCGGCTCTTACCAATTTCTCAACTCATCCTTCATCTGACTCCATATCTGTATTTACACACAGAAAACAACAAATAATAATATAACAGAATAGTTATACTTAACTCATACACTAACATCTGCAACCGTATCTTTTCCAAGCATGTGATAGGGGCTCTTTCTCTCTTCTCGGTTCAAGTCTAGGACTCTACACTCAAATACCTAGTTCGCTTAAACCATGCTCTGATACCAACATGTAACACCCAGTTTCTCATACGAAGTACACCCAAAAATTTTCAACAATTATACATCCAATTGGGTATACTTGTACTCAAACTAAGGATCAAGATGTTATCAGCATGAATATTTACATAAAAGGTCCTTACAAATTTACCAGGCATTACAAATAATCTAATTCAACTAAAGGACAGGTTCTAAACTTGTCCATCTCTCTTTATCACATGCCTTCCCCTATCATTGCTACAGATACCTGCAAAACAACATACAACTTCCTCTCTTGCTATTCTCATTAGCAAGACCCCTCTTCTCTTAATTAGGAACCAGCAAGCATATTAACTTTATAAACTCTGGCTAAATGTTAGCAACATCAACTCAATCATAAGTATCATAATCAGTAATATTCGTAAACTCAATTTCCATTTCACATATACTCCTTTTTAACAATTTACTAAACTCAATAGCCCTCATAGCGATACTATTCCACACGAAACTATATAACACAACTATATATGAACTCACTTACAACGTTTATCATTGTTATAATAATCAAATGCAAGATCTCATTACCTCAGTCATGCTAGCATATACTCTTCTCTATTAATCAGTGTTTATACTCAACTCATCATTCATAATCCAAAATAACAATATTACTCTACTACTTAGTCTCATAAAATATGACATAACACATAAAAATATATAAACAAAATTATATATACTCTACATCAAACAAGTGTAACTATACTCAAGTACTAGAAAGTACTCACTTGATATCGGCTTAGTATGTGAGACCCTCAATTTACGCGTACCGGGCTCCTGTTCGCTAGACTTGGTCATATCACCATAGTCTAAATCAATTCTCATTTTAATTAAGCTCAACGGACTATCTCAGTCCCCAAGTGTAATATACACATTATAACTCTTTGTTCTATATTTTCAAATTTGGTTATACTCAACCAATCAAAACATAGCATAATTCTTATGTATTAAACATCTCAACAAGCATGATTCATCTAACAATTAACTACTCACCTGAGATTGAATCGAATATGGAACTCCAGAACCTCGTGTGTGATCCTGTCTAGCCTTAGCTGGAACACAACAGCTCAATTTCAGTACTCAAACTTTTTATCAATCTCAATTATACTCAATATCAACAATAACCAAGAATCATAATCACATAGAAGAGTTACAATCGAAAGATAGTAACACTACGCTAATTGCAACTTCCAATTTCACCACTTCAACTCATACAACTATAAAAATACAAGATTAACACTTTACTAGTTCGGGTCTAAGATTAGAACCCTCTTATACTCACAATTTCAAACAAATTTTCGTTACTTTCATCACCCCTTGCAACTTCCTCAAATCAAGAAAAATCACCATTGAAATGAAACCAAATTCAAGGAGGATTACCTTTCAAGCTCAAAGTATTGATCTCTAGCTTCAATTCATGAATAACGAGCTTAAATCTCGATTTATGAGGCTTAAAATCGATTTCTAGGGTTTGTAAGGGTTTTAGTTCGAAGTGGGTTTTTACCCAAATGAAGGAAAAATCCCACATTTAAACAGCCCTGCACCTTAACCCGACCCGGGTTGCAGAACCCGACCCGGGACTATCTACGAAAAATTGTTCCATTTGCTCTGTGGGTGCAGCACGGTCCGGGTTGGTTTACACGACCCGGGTTCCTTCTGACACGACCTGCTTTATTCTACACGACCCGGGTTGGTTCTTTTTGATATTTTTCAAACTCAAACTTCTTCCAAAAGGTCCTTTAACCATACTAACTCATATAAAAACTTATTTAATCTTGATTACACTAAGATTAACATTACTTTACCATAATTTAAAGTTACGGTATTACAGAATTGTCCATGACTTTCGATGTTGTCCGTGTAGCGAGCTTTCAGAAATACCATCCCAGACCAGACGATCTTAGGTGGCAAGGTGCATAAGGCCCACCCATTTTAGACCTACCGGCTCGAACAACAAAGACCACAGATTGACATTTCATTCCTAAATTCCAATCCTAAAACAATCCAATCGTCTAACTCCTAAAACTCAACTTGTTTGACTAACTAATAGCATGATCACAACTAAATAGTATCTCTTGAAAAATACTAATGCTATCAACAATCACAAACCATTCGTTTCAAAATTACAATTTAGTAAAAATTTTGAAAAAGTTGCTAAAAATGTTGAAAATTGGTCTTTCCCCGCAAAAATTTCAAAAATAAACTCTTTCGTCCGTCCACACCCCACACTTAAAACCGTACAACATCCCCGTTGTACATAAAAATATTTCAGAACAAGGGAGAAAGAGTTACCCCTTTGGACGGTAGACTGCTTGGTTGGTACTCGGTATCACAGGTACAAATTCGAACAAAAAGAGTCCTTGATTTCGCATTCTGGAGTTGTGGCGCAACAGTGAACACGCCGGTGGTCAAGACAAGTGGAGGGGGCACGGTGACCCCACACTTGTCTGAGACAACTCCTCCCCAATTTGGTATAACATGCATAACTCAACAGAACATTAAAAGCAAACATAACTAATGAAATATAAACAAACAAAAGATAAAATTGTGCAATAAGCAAAAATGTATGTGTTACAGATGACCGCGGCGCGTGATTGAAGGACGCGCATCACGGTAATTACGTGAGTTGAAATCAACGTCGAATGGGAAAAGACCGCGTAGCGTGATATAATGATGCCGCGATGCGGTAATTTCAGCAAATTACTCCAATTTCAAAATCTCACAATAACAATTCAACACACAAAAACCATTACTGTATTATTATTATCTACTGCCTTTAAGAGGCTTATTATCCTAAACAATTTCCTAAGAACCAATCTTTCAACTAAACCTAACAAAATGCAAATCAAAATGTACTAAAAGAAAATCCAAATTAATTACATCCATTCCTTTCAACTATGTGCAGTGTCATCCTCCTCATCTTCCTCTTCCTCCGGATCCTCTTCCATGGGCTCCTCCTCTTCTTCTTTAATCGTCGGCTGGGGTCTTGGTGGGACACACTTGTTCTTTGCCATGAGTGCAATCATACAGTCAGCTAGCCAGAGGAGTTGCGTTTGTGTATTCTCCGTTCTTTTATCAATCTCATGTGCTGCAGATGACTGGATCTGGTGTTCCCATATGTGGGTCTGCAAGGCTTTTTGAACTGCCTTCACTTCATCGGCCAAATATCGTGACTCCATGGTGGTCGGGGAGAGTCCTCGGGGTAAATTGATAGTCACCCGCGGTCGCTTTTTGGAAGTTGATGGCTCGGTCCTCAGCACCGGAAATGGCGATCGCTCAGTTGCTGTGATCCCATCATCAACATAAATCACATCTCGGGAGATGGTGGTCGGCAGACTGAAGGGAACTGGCTGAACAATTGTTAGTCCACGGGTGGTATGTTCGGATAGCAACCCGTAGGATTGGGCCAGTCTCATTACATAATGTCCACCACCGAGAGCGATTTGCTTCAATGGTGCGTCTGTGATCTGCTTGATGTAGTCAGCCACGAAATACGGAATGTTGCACGTCTGGAGCATCCGTGTCAAACACCACATGAGATGTAGCTCACGTGGTAGGACTCGTTCCTCGTCCGCACGAGGCCAGATCATCGTCGATATCAACCGATGCAACATTCGATGCGCCAGTAGATGCATCACCCTCTCGCATACGGTATTCTCGTGATACCGCGTGGATGATATGGTACTCCAATAGTCAGCAGGCGAGAAGGAATCATCGGCATCATAGTTAGCACATCGGTGGAATGTGTCGAACCCCGGTGCTTCCGATTCTTCCTGAGTATACAGCCCTATTAAATAACCAAATTCTCGTAGACTGCAGCTCCGGTTGTGATTACCCAACCGAAACTGCACCATTTCTTCAGTGTCCATCCCCAGTGGCTGATTATCAAAGTGGTAGCTTGCAAGAAATTGCAAAAGCACCTCCTGATAAATAGGTTCTTCCATGTGAACCACGTTTTCAATGGCCCGACATGTGTAGATAAGCTCGCCATTCTCGTAGCCCCTTTGGACCAACCAATCTTGCAAATGATCCATGATTCCTGATTCCTTAGTCAACTCCCAATTGACCGGCCGGGCGGGAAGGATTCTCTTGTGTTGATGCACAGATCGTCGATTGTAGAAGCTATAAGCCTATGTTCTGCCAACTCCTGTAGCCAAGGAGTTCCAGTCAATTGATGCTGAACTTGCGGAGGAAGACATCGTGCCTGCAGAAATCACAAAAATTGACAATTACTGCACTGTTTCGGCGTTCGACGCGGCGCGCACATAACATACCGCGACGCGTCAAATGAACATTCATGTTACGCGTCGTGGACTGTATAGACCGCGTCGCGGCAAACGATTTCAGCCAAAAATTCGATCATTCTATCTAATTCAATCTCGTTAACTCTAATCTAACGATTGGGTTTCTTGCAGTACAGTACTATAAACCTAATTTGACTGTCAATTTCATCAGTTGATTACGACATTGTGAATTACAGCATCATTTAGGCAAGTTCAAGACTTATAAAGAAAAAGAGGAGAAAAGGAGGAGAAAAAGAAGAACTTACTTGAATTTCAGTGGAGAGAAAAGAATGCAGATGACTTGATTGATTGAGAGGCTTTTACCGCAGTGAAAGGAATCACGTATTTCGTAAATTGATTATATGCAGTTGTGGGAAATTTGGATAGCTTTCAAAAGCTCTGTTTTAGTGATTATCTTTAATTTCAAATTAAGATAAGGCCGCGGCGCGGAAAGCTTCTATCCGCGTCGCGTATAAAAATTTGACTTTTAATTATAATCGCGAAAATTCAATACGCGCGGCGCGGATCCTAAGATCCCGCGTTGCGGTATTGCAAAATTACCAAAATGACCCCACACTTGCCTTTTTCTCACCGTGATAAAAAATGGATGTAATGAATTATTAGAAAAATACAATTGTACAGATGATGATCGGGTTGCTTCCCGACAAGCGCTAAGTTTAACGACAAGCGCTAAGTTTAACGTCTTCAGCCAGACGTACACTTACCTGATTTATGCAGTATACACTGGAACATCTACCACGAATTCGACTGTCTCCACTTCCAGTTTCTGGAACATGCCCGCAACTACATAAGGTTTGAGCATATGTCCATTGACTTTAAATGATTGACCACCTTTCAAGTCCTGAATCTCTACTGCGCCATAGTCTGTGATGCTGACCACCGCATAAGGGCCATTCCATTTACTCCTGAGTTTCCCGGGAAACAACTTCAATCGCGAGTTGTACAGCCACACTTTCTGTCCTACCTCAAAGGTTTTCAAGCGGAGCTTGGCATCATGATACTGTTTCATCTTTGATTTGTATGTGACCGCATTTTCATATGCTTCGTCTCGTAGCTCCTCTAATTCCGACAGCTAGAGTTTCCTTTCTTTCCCTGCTTCCGTGTAGTCCATGTTGACTTGTTTGACTGCCCATAAGGCACGGTTGGCAAGCTCCACCGGCAGATGACAGCCTTTCCCATAAACCAACCGATATGGAATTGTTCCAATCGGTGTTTTGTAAGCAGTTCGGTATGCCCAAAGCGCGTCATCCAGCCTTAATGACCAATCTTTTGTATCGGTTTTGACAGTCTTTTGCAGGATTTCCTTTATTTGCCTATTAGATACTTCCACTTGACCACTCGTCTGAGGATGATAGGGTGTTGCAATCCGATGATTCACTCCATAGTGCTTTAGCGATCTTCTGAATTTAAAATTCTTGAAGTGGGACCCTCCATCACTGATGATTACTCGTGGAACTCCATGCCTAGTGAAAATGTTTTTCTTCACAAATTTACACACCACATGGTGGTCATTCGTACGGGTTGCCTCTGCTTCGATCCATTTGGACACATAATCTACTGCCACCAGAATGTACACATAACCATGTAACATAGGAAATGGACCCATGAAGTCAATTCCCCAGACATCGAAAATGTCCACTACCAAAATTGGGTTTAAGGGCATCTGATCCTTTTTTGATATGTTCCTTAACTGTTGGCAGTTGAGGTATTCCTTAGCAGTTTGATGTGCGTCTCTGAAAATTGTTGGCCAATATAATCCAGCTTCGAGAACTTTGTACCCCGTCTTTTTACCACTGAAATGCCCTCCACATGCTGACGCATGGCAATGCTCCAATACTTCACCGATTTCACTATCAGGCACACATCACCGAATTATTTGATCCTCTCCCACCTTGAAAAGGTCAGGGTCATCCCATATAAATCTTTTAGCATATGTGCGGAACTGCTTTTGTCATTGTTTGGTCCAATGTGTCGGTATTGCACCTGTAGCCAGAAAATTCACATAATTCGCGTACCAAGGGGCTCCAGTAAGCTCCAGCAGCTGCTCATCCGGGAATGAGTCCTTAATTCCTGCTTCCAATCCTTCAGCTGGCAATCGAGAAAGATGGTCTGCCACGACATTCTCTGCTCCCTTCTTGTCTTTAATCTCCACATCAAACTCTTGCAACAGAAGTATCCATCTAATCAATCTAGGTTTAGACTCCTTCTTAGCGAGCAAGTGTCTAACGGTGCTATGATCAGTATAAAATACTACCTTAGATCCCCAAATGTATGATCGAAACTTGTCTAATGCAAATACTACGACAAGTAATTCTTTTTCAGTAGTTGTATAATTTATTTGAGCTTTAGAAAAAGTTTTACTAGCATAACAAATAACTACATGTTTCCGATCAATCTTCTGGCCTAATACTGCACCAGCAGCATAGTTACTAGCGTCACACATTATTTCGAATGGTTGAGTCCAATCAGGCGGTTTCAGGATAGGAGCCTCGACCAATTTATTTTTGAGGATATTGAATGCTTTTACACATTCTTCATCAAAAATGAATGGCGCATCTTTCAAGAGAAGACCGCAGAGGGGTTTGGAGATGGTACTAAAGTCTTTGATAAACCTACGATAGAAACCCGCATGTCCTAGAAATGATCTGACCCCTTTCACTGATGTTGGGGGTGGCAATGTGGATATAACCTTGACCTTAGCATGATCAACTTCGAACCCTCTCTCAGAGACTACGTGACCTAACACTATCCCTTCTTTGACCATGAAGTGGCTCTTTTCCCAGGAAAGCACCAAATTCGATTCGACACATCTTTCCAATACTTTCTCCAATTGATCCAAGCAGGCTTCGAATGTCGGTCCAAAGATTGAAAAGTCGTCCATGAAAATTTCTAATGCATCACCAATCATATCAGAAAAGATCGCCATCATGCATCGTTAAAATGTAGCAGGCGCATTACACAACCCGAATGGCATTCTACGAAAAGCAAAGGTGCCATAAGGACACGTGAATGTTGTATTTGCCTGATCCTCTGGGTGGATTGCAATCTGATTGTACCCAGAATACCCATCCAAGAAACAGTAGTACTTCTGTCCTGCTAGCTTCTCCACGATCTGATCAATGAACGGCAATGGAAAGTGGTCTTTGGAAGTAGCAGTGTTGAGCTTTCGATAATCGATACAGACTCTCCATCCAGTTACGGGCCTTGTGGATACCTTGTCACCATCCTTCGTATCAACAACAGTTATTCCAGAATTCTTCGGCACTGTTTGTGTCGGACTAACCCATTTGCTGTCAGAAATCTGGTATATGATTCCAGCGTCTAACCATTTGAGAACCTCCTTTTTGACAACTTCCTTCAGATTGGGATTCAATCTCCTCTGCGTATCCCTGGCTGGTTTGGCACCTTCTTCTGTGATGATTCTATGCATGCACGTGGTTGGGCTAATTCCTTTCAAGTCTACGATCGTCCAACCAATGGCCTCCTTGTGCTTAGACAATACCTTGAGCAATTCCTTTTCTTGTTCCCCTGTCAAGTCTGCTGCTAAAATCACGGGCAAAGTATCCTTGTCCCCTAAAAAGGCATACTTTAAGTGTTCTGGTAATGGCTTTAATTCCAGCTTCGGTGGTTCTTGTAAGGAGGGTTTTAGCGTCCTTGGAATCTCTGTCAGCAACTTCAATATGTGAGCGCATTCATCAGACTTCAAACCCTTCTCTCCTTCTACTTCTTTTTGCTGCTCATCATTTTCAACACTTCCTTCTTCTTGAGTCTTTATCGCCTCTGATTGAAGTACCTCTGTAGTGTACTGCTGCACTAGCTCATCTATGATATCTACCTGATAGCACTCCTCTTCTTCCATGCTACTTCCCTTGACGTTGGCATTGAAAATGTTGATCTTGGCCTGTTGGTGCCCAAAAGATATTCCCATTTCTCCAGTGCGACAAGCGATATTTGCGTTGGTCGTGGCCAAAAACGGTCGCCCTAAAATGATCGTGGGTTGTTCTCCATTGGTCGCCTGATGAGTGTCAAAAACTTGAAAATCTGCTGGGTAATAAAATTCTCCCACCTTGATGATGACATCAACTAGCATCCCCCTGGGGATCATTGTAGATTTATCTGCCAATTGCAAAATTACGTGGTAGATCTCATGGTGCCAAACTCGTGCTTGTCAAATAACTGTCTAGGTAGTATGTTCACACTTGCACCTAAATCTAACAAAGCCCTTTTAATGTGCACATTGCCAAAATCTACTGCGATGAGAGGAACTCCAGGATCCTTCATCTTTGGAGGAAGCGCGTCCATTAAGATAGAACTTACATTCTCAGGTAAGCTAATCATCTTAAGCAAATGGGACAAGATATGTTTCTTATGTATGCACATATCTTAAGAAACTTAGCATATGCGGGAACTTCCTTAATGAGTTTAACTAATGGAATGTTAACCTTAATCTGACTAAACTGTTCCCACATATCTTCTGTCTGCGGTCCATTTTTCGCATATGGTCTTTTCTCTGGCTTTTCCAAAGCTGTAGGAAAAGGGGCTGTCCCACTTGGTTCTCCTTTCTCCCATGTACTTGTTTGCTTCTTCTTCTTCTTCTTCTTCGCCTGTTCCTCCTTACCCTTCTTTTCTTCCTTTTCCAATTCTTCTTTTTCATCAAAGATTATTTCTACATCGCTATCTTCGTCCACAGGCAGGGCTGTAACCTTATTATCCACTTTCTTCCCGCTCCTAAGCGGGATCACCTCATTTACTTGTACCTTTGATGCTTGTGCCTTTTCCTGAGTTCTATCCTCTTCCATCTTAATAATCAATTTTCCTAACTTCAGAATTGCTTCTAAATTAGACTTCTCCACTTCCTGAAGCTTGACTAACATCCCAAAGATTTCCTGTATACCAATGTTCATTCCTCTCGCTAGCGGTGGAGGTTGCACCTGCTGCTGCCTCATTGGTTGTTGCCTCACTTCCCGTTGTTGATTGCTTCGGAATGGTCTTGGTGCATTGTGAAATCGACCGTACCCATGTACTTGACTAATCTCCTCCTGAGTCATCGAGCATTCATTGTGATTATGTCCTATACCCCCGCATGTGTTGCATACAACTTGCCCATGCAGCACATATGCTCCTTTCTCTTGTTGAAACCTCCCGAGCATTTGATTGAACTTCTTACTCACAGCATTGAGCTCCTTCTGAATTTCTATCTTCCACTTGCTTTTTGCTTCCATATTCGCTACAAAGACTTGTATTATCTTTCATGGTTCTGCTAACCTTCGATCCTAAGCTCAACTGCTCCAGGAACCTCCAAGCATCTTCCGGCTCTTGCCACATAAATGTCCCGCTTGACGAGGCATTTATCATTGCTTGGTGTGTTTCGCTGACTCCCTCAAAGAATAACTTCACTAACTGCCATTTGGGAACTTCATGATGCGGGCAGGATCGCAATAACTCCTTCAACCTATCAAGCGCTTCGTAGAAAGCCTCTCCAGGCTGCTGCTGAAAGTTTTGAATTTCTAGTCTGACCTCTGTGGTTTTACTAACTGGGTAGAATTCTTGTAAAAATTTCGCCTTGAGTTGATCCCAACTAGTGATACTATTAGATGGAAGAGAAGTAAACCAATATTTGGCCTTATCCTTTACTGTGAAAGGAAATAATCTTAATCTAAAAACATCCCTATTGGCATTTCTAGGAGTATTAGCATTCACGATAGATATTAACTCATACAAATGATTGTATGGGTCATCAGTTTTATATCCTCTGAATTGAGTTAATATTCCTATCAGCTGAGGCCTAATTTCTATATGGTGTTCTACATCATCAGGAATATAGATGGGTGATGAGTCATCATACTCCCGTGGCTGGAAGTGTGATGCAACCGATTGCCCCCTCGGTTGTGAAAAATATAAGGGTTGAACAGGATTACCGTAACATTGAGGATCATTGTATCCCTGCTGACCTTGATGCTGTTGTTCTCTTTTTGGAGGTCCCCGACCTCGGTCCCATGGTTGCTGTGGTGCTAGTGGAACCCATCCTTCATTTTCCTCATCATATCTCTCCTCTTCCTCTGGATACTGGTACTGTTGCTGAAGAGGTGGCTGGTATTGTTGTGGTTATGTAGGTTGAGGTTTGAAAAATACTGGTTGTGGTTGAAAAAATGGTTGGGAAGTTGGTGTCTGCTGCCTAGAAGCTGGGGTGCCATCACGGGTCGGCTCTCCCTAAGACATTGTGGAAATGGTGGAATCGATGGCGGATTGCATGATGGTATGGGTGCAGGGGCTGAAACTGCACCACCAGAAGCACTCGTGCTCCCGAATTGAAACTCCGAAACTGGGGGAATAAAAGACATCCCCATTGCCTCACCTGATGGTTCCTGGGCAATACTTACTGTACTACTACTGACATGACTGAAACTCATTGTATTTAAACGCCTACGTGCACAGATTTTGCGCGCAGTTCGCTCAATCTCTGAGTCAAAATGCAAAGGGGATAATTGCTCACCCCTGCGGGTACGCATGCACTAATGCAATACGGCCGCAAAACCAAAAACTAAAAACTAACCAAATGAAAACTTAAAGAAAATTAAGAAACAAAAGTTCCTACTAGTCACCTAAACTAAGCTCACAGCTCCCTGGCAACGACGTCAAAATTTAACACGCCTAGGTCGTCGTGCGGTCAAAAATAAGAGAAACCTAACACACACACTAGCACAGTGGTAGTCATGGTCGATCCGCAGGAGCTACGTGGTCAGATCAGATGACAGATTACCAACTATAGTGTCACGCTATAGTCAGAGGACCTTAGTTTCCAAACCCTTGCTACTAAAACTCAAAAAACCTAAACTGAATAATCTCAAACTAAGCATAGACTAAGCTAAGCTTCAAACCAAACCTAGTTACTTTCTGAAATCAGAAGTGCATCACTAATTCAAAAGTAAACAAAGGCATCCAACAATCCAAACAGAAACCAAAACAAGGCATAAACTAAACCAACAACTAAAAGCCAACGGGACAGTCACTGGCTAAAGTTCAAACCTAAAAGACTAACCTAATTGGCTACTGAAATCAGCGAAGGAAAACAGTCCAACAAGGTCAAAACAATCATCCAATCACAATCCAAACACAAACTATCAATAACAATCATCAAAACACCGAAAAACCAAGATTACTTGTAACCAAATGATTTTCATTAACCAAAACGAATTCCACGGGTACAAACAGTAACCAAATGATTCAAAAACATAAACTAAAGCCTAATATCAGTGGTTGTCACTCTCAAAGATACTAGCTAACAATTACTAACTATCTAGCTAAATGAAAATAAATTCTAAAACATGAAAATACCAACTAAGAGGTTGCTGATGCTTAATCACGTAGTCAAAGAGCCTTTAGGTCGATTTTCCACCGGGTCTTTGCTACAGTTTTCGGTTGTAAATGGCTCTATTTATAGTTGCAATTTTCCTGCAGCCGCACCGCGTAATTAAGAAAACCGTGGCGCGCGTACTGATCTTCTCCCGTTTTCTCGGCATTTGAATTTGTTCCACCACCTCAAAGCCGCGTCGCGCAATTGCAAAACCCACGGCGCGCGTACGTATTTTCCTGATTTTATCTTCTTTTCCAAACTTTCTGCAATTTGCACGCTTTTGGTCCCTGTTTTCATTATTTTCTTCCAAACAAGTACTGGCACGAAAAGTGAGAATACCACGATATATATGATATAATTTCACTAAGAATAGGGCTCAACAACGACTAAAATATGCAATATCACTAGGCATTGTCAACATTCTCTTTATTCTCTTTAAAGTTGGGGATGACGTGACACTTGTGATTCTCAAGCGCATCTTGAGCCGGGCATCACGTGGGTTCCGCATGGACAATTCATCATCTGATCCATGATCCACGTCATCCTTGTCATGGATTTGAGATAAGCACAACCGAGATTAACATTTCATAATGATTGAAATTGGTAACCAGATTTACCTACCTTAATGACCTTTATGGTGTGATTACGGCATCCCTCCTCACATCATAACTGGAAGATTTTGGATCCTAGCCTTAGTAAATAAAATTAGGGTAATTATTTAAAGGATTAAATCTCAAACTAACTAAAAACCTTTGTCTTATAGATGTCATATCTAAACAAAAACATTCCTCCTATTCCTCCTCCTCCTCCTCCTCTACTGCAATCCCGATCTAGTGAGATCGATAGCCTGACGTTTGCTGACATGCCCTCCGAACTCGAGAATTGCTTCATGAGTGTCGGGGGGCACAAGCAAGGCGGGAACGATTCGAGATCGTTAAATCCCTTATGGCATATAAACTAGAAGAAGGAACGTCTGTGTGTACGCATGTTCTATTGGAAATCCATGTTCATGTTATGAGTTTCAAAAACTTGAAGTTGCAACGGAAGCATAAGATCATGAACACAAATTTCACTTCCAAGAGGATCATGCTACATGCATGTAGAGATAAGATGAAGAACAAGTATAGTAAAAGTTCAAGATCATAACCTTTCTTATGAGCTTGATATCAACGAGTTTATGATGGCTAGGAATCAAGAAAGAATCCCTCTATAGTTGATCCACCCACAAGTTTAAACACCTTAGATGCTAATCTTCAAAACTTACAAGATAAAACTCCTTTCTCCTTCAAACCAAAAACGATTTTTGCAAGCTATCAAGAGAGAGTTTTGAGAGTATATGGCTGAATATTTTCAAGTGAGATAAAGTGCACTAACTCATGGAAATGGCTGGCCAAAATGGTCTTAAAGGCAAGAGTAATTTGCATGCCCATTAAAGAAATAGAATGTATTCTACCCATGGTCAAACCTTGAGAGACTAGAGAATATTTCATACCTTTTTGACTATATGCACATGCTCCACCATGCTCACATATGGCCGGCCATATGTGAGGTATATAAACATTTTATATATTTTGTTTTTATTATTTATAAACTTATAATCCAAGGTTTATAAATAATAAACCTTCACACTTGAGTTTAATGGAGTAACACTTAAACCATTAATCATGTATTTAAACCTTTTAATCATGCATTATAAATTACATAAATATATATATAATGTACATGTTTTATTTAATTCATCAATTAAATTAAATAAAAGGTTTACCTATAAATCAATTAAATCATTTAACAACTTAAACAATTTAATTGTTATACATGATCAATTCATCACATATCAAATTAGTAATCAACCTTTAATATTGGAGTTATTATTATTTACCTCAAATAATAATAATAACTCACAAGATTAAATTGCAAGTTTAGTATCATTTGATGTTAAATCAAATTTAACATTCCAAATGATCAATTGGTGTCAAACTTGTTGTTGGTGTGACCCTATAGGATCATGTATTATTAGTAATATCATTTTATGATCATCCTTGGGCATATAGAACTAACATGTTCTTAGGATAAAATCGTACATAGACAAATTAGATAATCTTGGTGTCCGTTTTTTGAAGGAGTTAGCCATAGATGTGGTACTTAACTTGCTTCCTGGTTTATATCATGAGTTCATTATGAACTATGATAAGGACCACCTAGGCATGACCTTGATGGAGCTGCACGATATACTGAAAACAGCCGAGGCTAGTTTAAAGCAATCTCGTGGCAAAATTCCACCGTTCCTGTCTGGTCCATTCATCATGGTGATGCTAAGAAAAGGAAAGTTTCTCATCCCAATGGAAAGAGAAAGGCTATGGTTGGACAGTCCAACCAAGGCTTTAAGAGAAAAGTAGATTCTGACATAGCACCCACTAGTAACCCAAATGAGGCCATATGTTTTTACTGCCAGCTGAAGGGAGATTGGAAACCTAGTTGCCCAACATACCTGAAGGATCAGAAGAAGATCAAGGTCAAGGACTTTGACACCTTAGGTATATCTTAACTCTATAGTATATCAACTTCTCATTCTCTAATCCTTGATACAGTATGTATTCCTCACATCTGCGTTGTATGTAGGGACTAAGTGAAAGTAAGAAGTTGAAGCATAGGGGTTTGATCTGATCATGAGATACAAAAGCGTTGCTGCTCTTACAAGGATCAGAGATTACAACTCATGATGATTACTGGTGTTTAATTAGATTATTATATTTTTACTACTCACCTGAATTGGCACAAAACATTGTTTCGTATTAAGCATTGTTTAAGGATATGTTATGATTTTCCTTTTGATAATAAAATGGTGATTTTCTTATATAAATATTGTTGTTTTATTTAAAAAAGTTATCCTTACAATGGCTTGTATATGAATGTGTTAGTTTTATTAATAATATAATTTTAAATGTTGGTCCATCTAAAAGTATGTTGGATAAATCATGTTTGTGGTATTGTCACATTGTCCATTAAACAAGAATTACATCACCAAGCTCCAAGTGGATAGGACTTGGAATCATTTGACTTAGAGTCAGATGATGTATGCGAATCTTACTTAATTGGAAGATGACAAAAATGCCATTCACAGAAAACTGTGAAAGAGGCAAAGGATTTGTTTGAACAGATCCACACAGATGTTTGTGGATCGTTCGAATCCGCCACAAGGCATGCCGAGTGATGATTCGTTACATTTGCTAATGATCTCAATAGATGTAGTTATATTAATCTGATTAAACATGAGTATAAGCTTTGAAGTGTTTAAAGAGTTACAAAACGAAGTAGGAAATCAATTGGGCTAGAATGTCTGAGTATTATATTAGGAACATCGTAGGTACTATGAAACAGTTTCACAATTATCTCTTCTCAGAATACTGCAATATTGTGGTATATTTGAAAAGAGAAATCCAACATTATTTGAAATGGTTTCGATCCATGATATGTCGAGCTACACTTCCAAATCGATTCAAAGGGTTATACCCTAGAAACAGCAACTCGCATCTTAAACCTCGTACCAGCTAAGTAGGTTACAAATACATTCTCTAAAATGTGAAGTGGGGGTTCATCCCTCACTAGCACAAAGAAAATCTGGGTTTATGAAGTCTTAGTTCATCATGAAACTCATGACAACATTGAACCGAGATCAGAGAATGTGTCATTCCATTGGCTTATCCCGCAAGTCCTTTGGATACTCGTTTTAACAAGCCTTCTGAGAACAAATTGTTTATGGCTCGAAGGAGAGTCTTTTCGGGAAAGAGCTCATAACCAAAGAAGCCAGTGGGAGTAAGATAGGTCTTGAAGAGCTTCAAAGATCAACCAATGAAAGAACCTTTAGTTAACACTCACACTTAAACTAGAGGATAAGACTCCTGTTAAAAAGAACTTGACATACCTCCACCTCTTTTGCAATTCTGGTAGAGTTAGTCACTCTCATGAGTATTATGGTCTCATATTACTAAAAGTGACACATTGATTAATGGTAAAACACTAAGTTAGTAACGATAAATTATCTAACTACATAGAAGCATTGGTGAGCCCAGTTGCTGCCAAATGATAGAGGATATAGAAACACGAGATTCACTCCATGTTTTAATTTGATGGATCTTACACCTGGCCTGAAAACCAGTGGGAGTAATTGGATCTTAAAAATAAGAACAACATGGATAGGAATGTACACGCATTCAAAGCAAGACTGGTTGAGTAGGCTATCAGACTCAAGAAATTGATTCTGAGAAAGGCACTCTCATCAGTAGCTGAGAAAGAATCTATTGGGATATTGTTTGCCACATCTGCATTTTATGAGACATAGCAAAGTGTTTGTTAGAATTGCTTTCCTTAAATGGAAAACAAGGGGTTGTGTATGACACAACCGTAGGGGTTTTGAACATGCCAAATATCCAAATAGAGTGTATAAAGCTAGAAAGATTCATCTATAGAATCGAGCAAGCATCTCGCAGCTGGAATCTTTGCGGTCATAAAATGCCAAAGATTTCGGATTTTCATGAAGCATAGATAAGTCCTGTAACTATGTCAAAGCTCATGGGAGTACTATTGTAGTCTGCTTAACGGTGTATGTCAATGACATACTGCTTATAGGAAACGATCTTCCAATTATTCAAAGGGTAATGACTTGGCTTAGGAAATGTTTCGCTATGAAGAATCTAGGAGATACAATACATATACATGGTATAAGGATCTATGGAGATAGATGCAAAACGTCAAGAAAAGGACTTAGCCAAAGTACATTTTGAGTATCATCTTGAAGAAATTCGAGATGCATGACTCTAAGAAAAAGGTTTCCGCCCATGGCATAAAATTGATTGGAGAATCAATGACCCAGTACTAGAGAAGAACTGGACAAAATGAGTTGAGTCTTATATGCTTCTGCTATAGGATCGATTATGTATGCCATGACATGTACTTGACCTGATATCCCGTATGCTTGGAGCATAATCAGTTGATTTCAGGACAACCCTGGAAAAAGTCATTGGACAATAGTGAATGACATTTTAGAGTATCTTACGAGAACAAGAAATGTGGTCTTGGTTTATAGAGGAAAAGAAAGAAAGCTAAGAGTAACTGTCATAGTGATGCCAGAGATGACTCTTGCTCAGGATAAGTGTTCCTGTTAAATAGAGGAGTGATAACTTGGATAGGTTCCAAATCAAAATCAATGTAAGTCTGAGTATACAACAACTAGTGATGCTATAAAGGAGACTACATGTTTGAAGGATTTCGTTGGTAATATTGGCGTTGTCCTCAACATCAGTGAATTCCTTGAAATCTTATTGCCGAGGGTTTAGTCACCTTGACTAAGGAACCGAGGACCATGGGAAGTTAGAGAATATACTCAGGGATTGATGTTTTGATTAGGAATCGAGTTGAGACATCATAGTGAATAGGGACTCATCGGAAGAGTGTCCGACTGATCGTTTCACGAAGACTTAGACGCAGACCAAGCATGAAGGTCATACTAGGGTCCATAGGTGATTAGTTTATGAGCAGTATAACGTAAGTGTTTTAGTTTTTAGTTTGATAATTGAAACATATAACAATAGCTAACCTTTATCTGAATTCGTGATTATCATGTGGAGACTTGATAATTAGATGGAGAGCTACCATTTGCAATAATTTGTTACTGTCTATCGCTTCGGCATGTTTAGAACCCGCTTCCAAAGTATTAATTTACTCAAACTTCCACAGCCGGTCGTACTCTTGGAAGCAAGTAGTGATTTATGACTATCATGGAGTGTTAGTAGATTGTCTATAGTGATTAGACATAGCATGGAGATTGCGACTAACACTCATGATGAGTACCTGATTGGGACTCAAGTATTGGAACAACCCATACCTAGAGATTACTTCATAGATTAAGTCACAAGTAATCTAGGATGGCAATATCTTTTATACATACATATATATATATATATATATATATATATATATATATATATATATATATATATATATATATATATATATATATATATATATATATATATATATATATATATAGAACCAAATTATAATGGCTAACTATAGAACCACGTGATAAATGTCCATGTTCACTTATGAACGTATGCTAATTTGTGAACATGAAAATTACATATGTTCATAAATAACCATTGACAGTTTTCACGTGGTTCTATCGTTAGCCAATATAATTTAGTTCTATGTTGAACATATATATATATATATATATATATATATATATATATATATATATATATATATATATATATATATATATATATATATATATATATATATATATATATATATATATATATAGACATGTATATAGACTTACGATCTTTTGAGAACCAACTTTACCCCGAGAACCCGAGAACTCCCAAACCGATATTTTTTTCAAAAAACCGACAACTTAGGCCTCTAAAACGCTCAAATAGGTGCCGGGGCGTGGAAAAAAATTTCCGAAAAAACGACTTTTTTTTTTTGAAAAAAATTTGCACATGTGCAAAAAAAAAGTTTGCACATGTGCAAACTTTTTTATACGTACATTTTTTTTTCAAGTTTTTTTTTTATGTATGTCTTTCTAACATATATTTAAGGCGTTCTGTAAAAAAAATTTCAAAAAAAGTGTACGTATAAAAAAGTTTGCACATGTACAAACTTTTTTTTTTTTTTGCACATGTGCAAACTTTTTTAAAAATTGTGCGTTTTTTCGAAAATGCTTAAAATTGTGCGTTTTAGAGGCCTATGGGGTCGGTTTTATGAAAAAAAAAATCGGTTTGGGAGTTCTCGGGTTCTCGGGGGACTTGTGGTTCTCAAAAGATCCTAACTCCATGTATATATATATATATATATATATATATATATATATATATATATATATATATATATATATATATATATATATATATATATATATATATATATATTTATATCATGCTTGTAAAAATCGTTTGACGGTAGCTTGGCGGTCGAGTGGGGTTAAGAGATTAATCGGATTAATCGGGGATTAGTCGGAGATTAATCGGAGACCCTAAATTATAAATGAATTCATTTATAAATATATAAATATAACAAAATAGCAAAGTTTGATTCATTTTATTCTTAGATACACATCAAAGATTATATATTTGTTTATTTTTATTCTTTAATATTGATTTTTTTCAGTTTTCTTGAGTATTTGAGAATATTTGTCTCGTCATTTAAAAATAAAAATAAATAAATAAGAAATAAAAAAGTGAAAAGAAATGAAAAAGTGACCGCCAAGACCGATTAATCGGCCGCCAAGGTCGATTTTTGCAGCAAACCGTCAAGCTCGATTAGGCCTAATCGTAATCGGTTGAAGACCGCCAAGCGATTAATCGGCCGCCAATGCCGATTTCTACAAATATATATATATATATATATATATATATATATATATATATATATATATATATATATATATATATATATATATATATATATATATACATATATTGTAATGCCCGGTTTCTCAATCTTAGGATACACCAATAATTTAATCAACCACAAGCATAGGTGTGGTGTAATTCCAAAAGATGAGTAACAAGTAATACAAAGCTGTTACCAAAAATGTAGTTTAAGTTTTAAGCTATTTACAACTGTCATTTAAGTTTTAAGCTATTTACAACCGGGTTAAATTACATATTTCAAAACAACAACTAAGTCCAAGTCCATATCCAAGTCCAGCTATCCCTCTGAGACACGCTTCCCCCGATCGCCACTACCAATTCCTAACACAAAACAACAATAACAAACAATTTATGAGCTATGAAAGCTTAGTGAGTAATTTAAGGTTAATTGGTTTGTATCATCGATTATATTATTTTAACCAAGCTCAATGGACTATCTCAGTCCAAATGTGATATTCACACTATAACTCTTTATTTCATATACTCAAAATTTGGTTATACTCAACCAAATCAAAACATAGCTCACTTCTTATCTGTAAACAACATCATATTAATGCATAATTATCTAGTGAAATAACTACTCACCTGTTGTCGGGTTACTCTGTGGAACTCCTGAACCTCGTGCCTGATCCTGTCTCGGCTTAGCTGTAACATAACAGCTAAATTTCAATACTCAAGTCTCATATGATCTCATTCATAATTTATATCATCAAAATCCAGAAATTGACTTCACATAGTGAAGTCAGAATCAAACAACAATAAGACTCTAGTTATAACTCTTTACTTCACCACTTTGACCCATTCAAGTTCATAAACAAAATCAATAAGCATATCACTAGTTCAAGCTTAAAATTAAACTCTTATAGACTTGTTAATCTAACAATTTAACTCTAACATCATCTATTCACAGGTGGACCGTCGGGACCACATGGAATCACTCCAAATCAAAGTATTCAACAGTTGAAACAAAACCAAATTCAAGGAGAATTACCTTTCAAGCTTCAAGTACAAATCCATAGCTTCAATTTGTGATTAATAGGCTTAAATCTCGACTTAGATGGCTTAGAAATCGATTTCTAGGGTTTAGAGAGGGTTTTGGTAGAATTGGAAATGACCCAAATGAAAGAAAACCCGCAATTAAAATAGCCCTGGTTGCGCGACACGACCCGTGTAGGCTCACACGACCCGTGTGAGACCTACAGCAAGCCAAGTTGAAACTGCACAGACTCACACGACCCGTGCAGACTCACACGACCCGTGTGAGATCTAATCTTGCCTCGGTAATTTTTGAACCACAGCTACACGACCCGTGTTGATGTACACGACCCGTGCAGACCTGAAAAGGGGTGCTATTTGGTTCTTAAGCCCTTCTACACGACCCGTGTGACCATACACGACCCGTGTAGCTCTGATTTGATATTTTACAAGTCCAAGCTTTATTCAATTGGGTTTTTAACCATCCTAACTCATATAGCAACCTATTAAATCTTAATTACACTAAATTAACACAAAAACTATATAATTTAATAATACGGTATTACAAGTTCTTACCCCCTTCAAAAGATTCCGTCCTCGGAATCTCTTGAAACAGAAAGGGGTACTTTGACCGCATCTCCTCCTCGGCTTCCCAAGTGACATCCGTACCTCTATGATGTCGCCATTGTACTTTTACTATTCCAATCTCTTTGTTTCGTAACTTCTTAACCTTTCTATCCAATACCTGCTCCGGCATTTCTTGGTATCTTAATTTTTCGTCTAATTGGACTCCGGCTAAAGGTACTCGAGTGGATTTATCATGTAATGTTTTTCTGAGATGTGACACATGGAACACATTGTGGATTCCCCGTAGTTCATCTGGAAGCTCAAGTTTGTATGCAACTGCTCCAATCCTTTCCAAGACTCGAAATGGTCCGATAAATCTCAGGCTCAACTTCCCTCTTTTACCAAAACGAATTACTCCTTTCCACGGGGACACTTTTAACATTACCATGTCTCCAACTTGAAACTCTAATGGCTTTCTTCTCTTGTCTGCATATTGTTTTTGGCGGTTTTGAGCTACTCGCATATGCTCACGGATGCTTTGTATCTTCTCTTCAGTTTCAGCTACAATTTCCGGTCCCGCCAATGGTTTCTCTCCCATCTCTGTCCAGCAAGTTGGTGTTCGACACGGTGCACCATATAAAGCTTCAAAAGGTGCCATCTGTATACTGGAGTGATAAGTGTTGTTATAGGCAAACTCCAGTAAAGGCAGATGATCTTCCCAACTGCCTCCAAAATCAATGATGCAGGCTCGTAGCATATCTTCAAGTGTTTGTATCGTCCTTTCCGACTGTCCATCTGTCTGGGGATGATACGCAGTACTCAGTAAGGCTTTAGTACCAAAATGCTTTTGGAAACTCTGCCAGAAATGTGAATTGAAACGACTATCTCTATCAGAAATTATTGAAGTTGGCACTCCATGTCGTCTCACTACTTCTCTCGTATAAATCTCAGCTAGCTTTGATACTTGGTAATCTTCTCGGATTGGAATGAAATGAGCAGACTTTGTTAACCTGTCAACAATCACCCAAATTGAATCATATCCTCGTGGAGTCCGAGGCAACTTTGTGATGAAATCCATAGTGATTTCATCCCATTTCTTCTTTGTTACAGGTAACGGTTGCACTGCTCCATACGGCTTTTGATGATTAGCTTTTACCTGAAGACATGTCAAACAGTTCTCTACAAATCGTCCCACATATCGCTTCATACCAGGCCACCAGTAATACGGCTTTAGATTATGATACATTCGCGTGCTACCAGGGTGAACCGCATGTCTAGTACAGTGAGCATCCTCTAGCAATAACTGTCTCGCCTCGCCATGTCTCGGAACCCAAACTCGCCCTTGGAAAGTCTTGATTCCTTGTGCATTTTCCACAAGTTTCTCTATATAACCATTCATCCTTTCTTTCTTCAAGTCATTGGCTTCGACTTGGCATCTATGTATCACCTCCGGTAATCGACTCACAATTCCCATTCGAGCCGATACGACTCGAATAGGCGACTCTTTACGACTTAGTGCATCCGCCACTACGTTAGCTTTACCGGGATGGTAAAGTATTTCACAATCATAATCTTTTAGCAGATCCATCCACCGTACTTGCCTCATGTTTAACTCTTTCTGATCGAATAGGTATTTCAAACTTTTGTGATCCGTGTAAATCTGGAATTTCACGCCATAAAGATAATGTCGCCACATTTTTAATGCAAATATTATCGCCGCCAACTCTAAATCGTGTACTGGATAAGATTTTTCATGTGGTTTTAGTTGTCGAGAGGCATACGCTATCACTCGTCCTCTTTGCATCAACACACATCCAAGACCACTTAAGGAGGCATCGCTGTAAAGAACAAAGTCTTCCCCTCCTTGCGGTAATGCCAACACCGGAGCTTTACACAAACTATCTCGTAATTGTTCAAATGCTGACTGCTGCACCTCAGTCCAATTGAACTTCTCCGCCTTCTTAGTCAACTTGGTTAAGGGTGTAGCTATACGGGAAAAGTTTTCAATGAATCGCCGATAATAGCCTGCTAACCCCAAGAAACTACGAACCTCCATTGGACTCTTTGGCGGCTTCCAACTCATTACGGCTTCGATCTTTGCTGGATCCACCTTTATACCGTCTTCATTTATCACATGGCCAAGAAATTGGATCTCCCGCAACCAAAACTCACATTTTGAAAATTTCGCATATAATTTCTCGTCTCGAAGAAGATCTAGCATTTGTTGCAAATGAAATCTGTGCTCATCTCGACTCTTTGAATAAATCAGGATGTCGTCGATAAACACAATTACGAATTTATCAAGAAAGGGACGACAAACCCGATTCATCAAATCCATAAAAGCGGCTGGAGCATTAGTCAAACCGAACGGCATGACTAGAAACTCGTAATGGCCATACCTCGTACGAAAAGCTGTCTAGGGAATATCAGCTTTTTGTACTCTCAACTGATGATAACCGGATCTCAAATCAATCTTGGAAAAATATGTGGCTCCATGCAATTGATCAAACAAATCATCTATCCTTGGCAACGGATAACGATTCTTTATCGTGATCTTATTGAGCTCTCGGTAATCTATACACATTCTCATGGAGCCGTCTTTCTTTTTCACAAAGAGTATAGGTGCACCCCACGGAGACGAACTCGGACGAATAAATCCAAGTTCTAATAACTCTTGCAACTGTCTCTTTAATTCTTCCATCTCAGATGGTGCTAATCGATAAGGTGGTCGAGCTACCGGCTTCGCCCCCGGTATAACATCGATCACAAATTCAACTTGTCTACTCGGTGGTACGCCTGGAAGATTATCGGGAAATACATCGGGATAATCACAAACCACTTCCACTTCTTCTATTTTAGAATGTTTTGATTCAGCACTAATCACATGTGCCATAATCAATTCACCCCCTCTTTCTATATATCTCCTAACCGTGGCAAGTGAAACTATCGGTACTTTTCGGGAATGTCGTTCACCTCGTATCAAAATTCGGGAACCACTCGGTGTCTTTATGGAAAGTGTTTTCTCATGACAATCCATTTGACCTCTATTATCATCCATCCAATCCATCCCGACTATTACATCAAACTCATGATTAGTAATCGGCTTCAGATCTATAGGGTACACAACCCCGTAGATTTCAAGCCGACACTGTTTATAATGACTCTTTACAAAAACACATCTCCCATCTGCTACATCTACTATTATTTTCTCATATAAATCAGCTAATGGAATATCTAGTTTAGAAGCAAAAGACTCTGATATAAAAGACACAGATGCACCCGAATCAAAAAGTACTCGTGCTTGAAAAGAGTTCAAGCTAAAGATACCTGTGATAACATCGGTCCGATCTCTAGCCTCGTCAACAGTTAATTGAAAAGCTCGCGTTTTCACATGACCACCACCCCTATCTCTTCGATCGTCTCGATCTCGACCTCTTCCTTGACCAGTCTTTTGAAAATCTCTTTGTGGCTCAGATTTCATCTTTGGGCAATTTGGACGAATATGCCCGCTCTCCCCACAATTGAAACAAACGGGGCGACTCTCGATACACTGGCGAGCCATATGTCCCGTCTTTCCACACTGGAAGCAAACTGATGGAGGGTTTCGGGAATCACATTCTCCCGTGTGTTTTCGCCTACACTTCTTACACCATTTCTCTTCATTCTTCTTGGTTTCACCACGGACTTGAGAACCCGTGGTAGTGGATCTCTGAGAAATATCTACAACTTTACCTTCCCACTTTCTCTTGAATCCTCCAAACTCTCTTTCAGTTCTTCTCTCCTCCTCCTGTCTTTGCAACTCCCTTTCTCTCGATCTTGCTGCCTCGGCAACTTGTTGAAAGGTAGAATATCTGGAACTTGGCAAAAACTCTCGAATCTGGGTTTTTAAACCCCACAAGTAACGATCCATCTTACGCTCCTCCGTATCTACTTGATGTTGTGCAAATCTCGCCTTCTCATTGAAATCCAATGTGTATTGCTGCACAGTTCTCGACCCTTGCTGTAATTTCAAAAATTCTTCTTCTATTCCTTTCATAGCATTATTGGAACAATAATACTCGGTAAACTTCAATTTGAACTGTTCCCAATTCAAGGTATATGCCAAGCTTTCTCCTATCTCCATGCACATATTCTCCCACCAAAATTGTGCATCTTCCTTTAACAAATTCGTTGCAAACTCAACTTTATCCGCCTCATCACATTTACTTGTGCGGAACATCTTTTCAACGTGTGTCAACCAATTCTTAGCTGCTATAGGATCATCTTTCCCATAGAAATCGTACGGTTTGCACTTCTAGAAAACATCATAAATACACCTCCTTGTCTTCTCAGGTACTCTAGCTCTACCCGCTTCAGTATAGACCTCTTCACGATCCTCCTTGTGCTCGGGTTGAACCGGTGGTTGTCCCGACGGACCTCCAGTTGCAGCCTCCGTCTGAGGCCTCAAGTAAGTGGGTAGTAATTCTTTAAGTGTTTTGGCTACCTCAGCCGCAATCATAGCTTGCATATTACTCTGTGTCTCGGGAGGTCGCTCTCCCTCGGGTTGATGCTCTTTACCCGAATCTCGTGATCCCGATTGATCTCTTGATGGATCACCTCGCTCTTTTTCTTTTCCAGTGCTCATCTTAACTGAAAAAGAATTTTAACTCGTTTAGTAATCACCACCATAAAACTCAATATGATGTGTAATCAACTCAATTGTATATCACTATAATACTCAATATAGTGTATAATCAACTCAATTGTATATCACTATAATACTCAATATAGTGTATAATCAACTCAATTTTATATCACTATAATACTCAATATAGTGTATAATCAACTCAATTGTGATACACCGCAGAGGATAGCTACTCGGGACTCTTTGGGACTTCTCAATCTCATTGGTTTAAGTCTAAACCCATCTCAAGGTTTAATTCCCTTAAACCAAGGCTCTGATACCAACTTGTAATGCCCGGTTTCTCAATCTTAGGATACACCAATAATTTAATCAACCACAAGCATAGGTGTGGTGTAATTCCAAAAGATGAGTAACAAGTAATACAAAGCTGTTACCAAAAACGTAGTTTAAGTTTTAAGCTATTTACAACTGTCATTCAAAACCGGGTTAAATTACATATTTCAAAACAACAACTAAGTCCAAGTCCATATCCAAGTCCAGCTATCCCTCTGAGACACGCTTCCCCCGATCGCCACTACCAATTCCTAACACAAAACAACAATAACAAACAATTTATGAGCTATGAAAGCTTAGTGAGTAATTTAAGGTTAATTGGTTTGTATCATCGATTATCTTATTTTAACCAAGCTCAATGGACTATCTCAGTCCAAATGTGATATTCACACTATAACTCTTTATTTCATATATTCAAAATTTGGTTATACTCAACCAAATCAAAACATAGCTCACTTCTTATCTGTAAACAACATCATATTAATGCATAATTATCTAGTGAAATAACTACTCACCTGTTGTCGGGTTACTCTGTGGAACTCCTGAACCTCGTGCCTGATCCTGTCTCGGCTTAGCTGTAACATAACAGCTAAATTTCAATACTCAAGTCTCATATGATCTCATTCATAATTTATATCATCAAAATCCAGAAATTGACTTCACCTAGTGAAGTCAGAATCAAACAACAATAAGACTCTAGTTATAACTCTTTACTTCACCACTTTGACCCATTCAAGTTCATAAACAAAATCAATAAGCATATCACTAGTTCAAGCTTAAAATTAAACTCTTATAGACTTGTTAATCTAACAATTTAACTCTAACATCATCTATTCACAGGTGGACCGTCGGGACCACATGGAATCACTCCAAATCAAAGTATTCAACGGTTGAAACAAAACCAAATTCAAGGAGAATTACCTTTCAAGCTTCAAGTACAAATCCCTAGCTTCAATTTGTGATTAATAGGCTTAAATCTCGACTTAGATGGCTTAGAAATCGATTTCTAGGGTTTAGAGAGGGTTTTGGTAGAATTGGAAATGACCCAAATGAAAGAAAACCCGCAATTAAAATAGCCCTGGTTGCGCGACACGACCCGTGTAGGCTCACACGACCCGTGTGAGACCTACAGCAAGCCAAGTTGAAACTGCACAGACTCACACGACCCGTGCAGCCTCACACGACCCGTGTGAGATCTAATCTTGCCTCTGTAATTTTTGAACCACAGCTACACGACCCGTGCAGACCTGAAAAGGGGTGCTGTTTGGTTCTTAAGCCCTTCTACACGACCCGTGTGACCATACACGACCCGTGTAGCTCTGATTTGATATTTTACAAGTCCAAACTTTATTCAATTGGGTTTTTAACCATCCTAACTCATATAGCAACCTATTAAATCTTAATTACACTAAATTAACACAAAAACTATATAATTTAATAATACGGTATTACATATATATACATATATATATATATATATATATATATATATATATATATATATATATATATATATATATATATATATATATATATATATATATATATATATATATATATATATATATATATATATATATATATATATATATATAGATGAATATTCAAATGAGAACAATTTCAATAGTTATTGGAATTCAGAACATGAGAACAAATATAAGCCACACAATTTTATAAGAGGCCCACATCCGCCCCCTTCCACCGCAACCACCACCAAACTTCTACGCCAATCCATCTTACCCGACCCACTCCCGACCCACCTCACCCACCCAACCCTACCCTACCCCCTCCCCCCCACCAAAATTTTTTTAATTGTTTTACCACCCAATTCCGCTCCACCCCACCCACCAGCACCCATCCTACCTTACCATACCCAACCCCGCCAACCAAAAAATAATAATTTTTTTTACCATCCACACTTTCTCCACCCCACCCTACCCACTTACCCGTATATATATATATATATATATATATATATATATATATATATATATATATATATATATATATATATATATATATATATATATATATATATATATATATATATATATATATATATATAGATGAAGATTTAAATGAGAACAATTTCAATAGTTATTGCAATTGAGAACATGAGAACAAATATAAGCCACACAATTTTATAAGAGGCCCACATCCGCCCCTTCCACCGCAACCACCACCAAACTTCTACGCCAATCCATCTTACCCGACCCACTCCAGCCCCACCTCACCCACCCAACCCTACCCTACCCCGTCCCCCCCCCCCCCACCAAAAATTTTTTTAATTTTTTTACCACCCAATTCCGCTCCACCCCACCCACCACCACCCATCCTACCTTACCCACCCCATCCCACCTTACCATACCCAACCCCGCCAACCAAAAAATAATAATTTTTTTACCATCCACACCCGCTCCACCCCACCCACCAGCACCCACCCCACCCTACCCACCTACCCGTATATATATATATATATATATATATATATATATATATATATATATATATATATATATATATATATATATATATATATATATATATATATATATATATATATATATATATAGATGAAGATTCAAATGAGAACAATTTCAATAGTTATTGCAATTGAGAACATGAGAAAAAATATAAGCCACACAATTTTATAAGAGGCCCACATCCGCCCCTTCCACCGCAACCACCACCAAACTTCTACGCCAATCCATCTTACTCGACCCACTCCCACTCCACCTCACCCACCCCACCCTACCCTACCCTACCCCCCTCCCCCTACCAAATTTTTTTTTAATTTTTTTACCACTTAATTCCGCTCCACCCTACCCACTAGCACCCACCCTACCCTACCCACCCTATCCCACCTTACCATACCCTACCCCACCAACCAAAAAATAATAATTCGTTTTACCATCCACACCCACTCCACCCCACCCACCAGCACCCACCCTACCCTACCCACTCTACCCTACCCTACCCACCTACCCGACTCACCAAAAAAATTTAATTTTTTACCACCCACTCCCACTCCATCCCGCCCTTCAGCACCCATCCTACCCTACCCACCCCACCCCACCCTACCCTACCCCACCCCCTGCCCACCAATTTTTTTTTATTTTTTTCACTCCCGCTCCAACCTTCCCACCAGCACCACCCTACCTACCCACCCCACCCTACCCTACCCTACCCTGTCCACCAAAAAAATAATTTTTTTAATATTTTTACCACCCACTCACGCTCCACCCCACCCACCAGCACCCACCCTACCCTACCCATCCTACGTCACCCTACCCACCCCACGTCACCTTACCCTACCCTGCCCACCAAAAAGTTTTTATTTTTTTTACCACCCAATACCGCTCCACCCCATCCACCAGCACCCACCCTACCCTACCCCACCCCACCACAAAAAAATTAATTTTTTGCCACTAACTCCCGCTGCACCCAACCCACCAGCACCCACCCTACCCACCCGCACTAAAAAAAAATTCACTTACTCCCGCTCCACCCCACCAACCAGCACCCACCCAACCTACCTACCACACCCCCGTACCCTACCCCTACTACCCCCATCCCTACCGTACCCACCCCACCCGACCAACCAGCACCCCACCCGACCTTACCCCTACCACCCTAACCCCTACCCTACCATCACCCTGCCCACCACAAAATTTTTAATTTTTTACCAGTCACTCATGATCCACCCCAACCCACCATTCACATGTGCATATTCCCAAGTGAATGATAGACTTTTGATCAGATATGAATAATAAGGTTTAATTACATGTGAATAGTTCAATCATATTTGAATAACAATGTTTAATCGCATGTGATTAAATACATATGATAGGAAATTTTATTTAAAAATAAAAATTTTGTTATGTACATATTTACATATGAATAACTTAATTATATGTGAATAACAATGTTATAATCACATGTGAATAATAGGGTTTTATCACATGTGAATAGCTTAATCATATGTGATCAACAATGTTTAATCACATGTGATTAAATACATATAATAAGAAATTTTATTTAAACATAAAAAATCATTATGTACATATTTGCATATAAATAACATGTTTTAATCACATGTGAATATGTGAATAACAATGTTTAATCACATGTAATTGAAGAAAAAACATATCACATGTGAACAAGATTTTAGAATCATATATGATTACACTCTTAATAACAATGTTTAATCACATGTGATTGAACAAAAAAACATATCGTATGTGAACAAGATTTCAGAATCATATATGATTAAGTGCTTAATGGTACCTGAACAAGCCTGCAGCTCCTTGGACTTCGACATGACAGAGAATAGAGGTGTGACACTTGTTTTTTGAGTTTGGTGGCGTATTTTGAGGTCGAAGTGAGTGCAAGGACCACTGATAAGCGGGATTAGGACGAAAGTTTCTTTCTGCCATTTTGTCGAACACCTTAGGTGCATAAACTGTGTCTCCATATATGATCAACAATGTTTAATCACATGTGATTAAATACATATAATAAGAAAATTTGTTTCAAAATAAAAAATTCAGTAAGCACATATTTACATATCAATAACATGTTTTAATCACATGTGATTGAATACATTAATAACAAAATTTATTAAAAATAAAAATAAAAATTATATTTGAACATATTCACATGCGAATAACAAGTTCTAATCACATGTGAATAACATGGTCTAATTAGATGTGAGTAACATGTTTTAATAATATGTGAATAATATGGTTTTATCACATGTGAATATATTAATCATGTGTGATCAACAATGTTTAATCACATATGTTTAAATGCATATAATTAGTAAGATTATTTAAAAATAAAAACTTTGTTATGTATATATTTACATATGGACAACATGTTTTAATCACATGTGATTGAATACATATAATAAGAAAAATTATTAAAAAATAAAAAAAATTTATTTGAGCATATTCACATATGAATAACAAGTTCTAATCACATGTGAATAACATGGTCTAATTAAATGTGAGTAACATATTTTAATCATATGTGAATAATAGGGTTTTATCACATGTGAATAGATTAATCATATGTGATCAACAATGTTTAATCACATGTGATTAAATATGTATAATAAGAAAAATTATTTAAAAAAGAAAATTTTCGTTATGTACATATTTACATATGAATAACATGTTTTAATCACATGTGGATAACTTAATCATATGTGAATAATAAGGTTTAATCACATGTGATTGAAGACATATAATTAGAAAACTTATTAAAAAATTAAAAATTTTGATATGTGCATATTCACATGTGAATAACAGGTTCTAATCCCATGAGAATAGCATGGACTAATCACATATGATTAACAAGTTTTAATCATATGTGAATAAAATGATTTAATCGCATACTGCTAAACATAAATAATAAGAATTAACTAATATCGGTCAAGGAACGATATTCGAGTTATAGGTTCATGCGGTGGGATATCCGTATTTTTATATCATACAAATTAACTAATTAATCTCACATATATGTTATATAAATACAAATTAATACATACATATACAAACACCTTAAATCAATTTGACTTCTCTTTCAAGCATATGATCGAACACCTTACATGCATACTCACAATTAACTAATTAATCTCATATATATGTTTAATTCACATCCCAGGAAACTTCAATTATGTTGAATTCACACACAAGCATATAAAAACATACACACACATATTGATATACAAAGACACACACGGTTGAAGAAAAAAAATCAGGACACGAAAATAGGAACTCAAAGCGTAATGTAATTTAGAATTGAAAGTAAATGCGTGATGTAATTTGGAATGGAAATTACTTTATACAAACACACACACAAATAGTTAAATTGGGTTCTAAATTGATGCGTGAATCATAACCCTCACCTACAAGCCTTCAATGACCTTTCTTCTATATTGCCGCCATCTCCACAAAACCCGAACAAGCTCCACCATTTGCAGATCATTCAATTCCAATGAACTCGTGGTTATTAAGTCTTACATGGAGGACTCCAACACCATCACCGGCTTCGCCAACAGAGTCATCGTCGCCACCGGCGGTGATTTCATTGATTTCGCCGAGTTTCAAAGACGAGTCGGGAGAAATGCTTCCGTGAATGATTCTAGAGCTTTCATCGATTTCCAGGATCGACGAGGCCGGGTACCTTACTACCTATTCCTACATTCACTCATCCTAATAACTCTACTCCTTTTCTCGTAATCCATAACAAATCAATAAAAATTCACCGTTAAATTATCGTAATCAAGAGTTCGATTTAGGGTTTATCAAACTTATGATTGATTGAGTTTTTATCATGAAATAGGCAGGGGTTCCTCTATACGTATTGATGTGCTGTTGGCTAGCAGCACTAGGAGCTGGATTGCTAAAATCAGAAGAAATCCTCGAAGGCGTTACTGTATTGCTAAAACTTGTTTTACTTTTACGAAAACTTATCAACAATTCAACATCGAATCAACCGTTTCGATTAATCCTAATGGTTTGCCTCAGAATGAAGAAGTGAAATTGGAATCGTTGATATACGTGAAATTGGAATCGTTTCGATTAATTTCAATGGTTTGGCAGTGGTCGCAGTGGAAAGGGCCTTTTTTTTAAATTACGTGGTCCAGATTTGTTCTCGTGTTCTCAGTTTAATAATTGTTCTCATTTTAACCTCCCCCTATATATATATATATATATATATATATATATATATATATATATATATATATATATATATATATATATATATATATATATATATATATATATATATATATATATATATATATATATATATATATATAAAAGAAAGGTTCAAATGAGAACCACTAAAAGGTTAAGAAACATGAGAACCGATATTCATACATTAAGAATCATGTTTTTTTTGTTTTTTTTTTCACACTTGTTATTATGTGAAAATACATCAAACTTAGTAAATTTTTTATTTTTTAATAAGTTTTACAGTAAATTTTTTGGTTATTATGGTTCATGTTCATTCTCTGAAAATGGTTCATATTAACCCAGTTTGTTATATTTCATGAATTTTGAGCTTCCATTCTCTGATAATGATTTATTTGTATTGATATTTTAGTAGGTTACATGATGTCAACAGTAGTGTTTGGATGAATTTTTTATAGTAGTATTTATTTGTATTTATCTGAGAATGTTGTACAAATTAATTTAAGAATGTGAAGCATTTACAATACATTTGGAATACGTGTCATTAAATTAATTAGAATGCTTCATTAACAGTTAAACACACATACGTGTTTGAATAATCATTATTTTCATTCTTAGAGAATGTACAGATTCTGTTTTAATCATTTGATCACTTCATTCTCAGAAATTTTTCATACAAGGTTGGAACTACATAATGCTGAAAGAATGTTCACATAAACTGAAGGGATTTATGCAAATCTATGAACTAAAACCCTAAGTTCACATGTAACCTATGAGGATCTATGTTTTCTACTATTGAACATATAAATATTTCCTAAAAGGCCATAAGAAAAATTACTAAAGAATAAAAATCAGAAAACTAACCTTTTAGTTGTTTCTTGCAAGCTAAGCAACGCAAGTGCCTTGCCTCAAATGAAGTCACACCCAAAAATAGGATTTTCGAAAGTTCCAAAGAGAGGGAAGAGTAGAAAAAGTCATCGTTTTTATGGTGCCTAGGGGTCTCTATTTATAGTTTCTAATTGGCCACCAAATTATCCTTTAGAGATAAACCTTTTTGAATTCAAATAAGATAAACATTTATCTATCAATTCAAATCTATTTATCCTAACATATAATAATCAAAATTATGGATAATCCCTCCATAATTTCGTTGGCCACTTAAACTACGATAATTGTCACTTACTCAACTATTGAATAATTACAATTCAGCCCCTGCACCTTTAATTAATCAAATTAATCACCAAATTAATTCCAATTAATTCCAGATTAATTTCTAATTAATTAATATAGTTTCTAATTAATATCTTATCACCATAATATATTAATAAACTATTTATTTTATTTCTATTGATTTATTAATCATATAATAAATCAATCTTTCTCTCTCCTGGATTTTCTGCTAAACCTCTAGCCATGAGGGCAACCCAAATGGACTTTGCTACTATCAATTAGGTAAATACAAATTATTAGTCATGGTTTAGACACCTAATCCAACAGTCTCCCACTTGGATAAGTCTATGACTATAATTACTAATTTATCCTCTAATTGATCAGCAAACTGTAGCTTCCTAGAAACTGCTGCCGAACTCTGACCCAGTTAGTTCTGTCCATAGATAAGTGATCATATGATCCTCCGTCCAACAATATATTTTCAGACACAAGACATGGATTGAGGTCAATCTCTATCCGATACTCTGTTTCCCGATTTCCGATTCTGCTTATGACTTTAGAACTTCTAATTGAACACATCAATTTAGTCCAGGCTGGCCAGCACTTTAGTCAACTTCAAAATCATCGAGAGGCCTACAGATATCTGTTTCCCATCAGGGTCAAGGAACGAATAAGCTTCGACTCATATGCTTATATCTTTTACCAGTCAAATTATTCACAACAGCACGTTTTATAACATCGAGTTACCGATGCATTTCCGTACTATCAATGAACAACTGCCTTTGTAAATTATAACTCATATCTCTCCACTTCAAGATCATAAGATATTATTGTCTCAAACATTGCTTGTGATATAATCCATGAAGCAATCTATTGAGTGTGGGTTTATCCAATACTCAAATCTCTATTTCTAAGTACTCATGAATGTTGTAGCAATCATATTGCTATGTCTAACTTCTTAGACAGTCTCCAAACCAATTCATGACAGTCTTGATTCAATACTTACTTCCCAAAGTATGAACGACTGTGGACCTTTCTGAATAATTAAATTATTCGGGAAGTAAAACATGCGAAAGTGAAACATAAAGATTTGACTGGCAGCTACTCCTACTTATTACCAAGTCTCCACAAGGTAATCACCAAGTCGGACATTGTCATAAACTATTATCGGTTTCAAGATTTCTTTTAAACTTTCAATTCTAATTTTACAGCTATGTCTTTATGAACCTTACACTCTTTCTATATTTCCAGAGTATCTTATACTTATACACTTTATTGTAGATGATCCAATCGGATGCTCATCCGATAACATCTCAATATGTTATCCTGTCAATTTCTCTCCTTACTCCATTCTGGTAATGTGTACTGTGACTTTCCATGGTTCTGGGGTCTTTAGTCTACTTGACTGCACCCTAAGACTATTTCGAGGTGTTATGATGTGTCGGTGAACCACACGCGCTCCATCAGAATACCAACGAGATTCTTTAACCATGAAGTCCTTTAACATCATGTCCTGACGTTAATAATTACCACTTTGGAAAATCTTTCAAATTAACCCTATCACTTTCACCCCAATCATTTCCCAATGAATTCTCACTTGAGTTCAAACAATCCATCCAGTATTCTCAGCCAGACAATGTCCTGAATCCAACTTACTATGCCCTAAGCATTAAGTTATCAGGACATGTTCATGACATTATGATCGATCCAAGAAACTTGTGCAACCCGATCCAATCTTATTCCAAACCCTTTCGGAATCCAAAGATTATTTATAATCCTTGTGTCATGATTTCCGAAAAACTATTTCCTTTCGGAGACTCTTCTCATGCATCTTGAATCTTATCAAGATCATGCTTACAATGGCTAGGTCTATGCTGATGATTTCATCTATCCAATAGATGATTGTGAATTACGTGAGTATGTTGCATCTTCTTAATTTCTTTCATGCCAAGTCATCATCACACTTTGCAATGACAGGAAAACCCTTTCCTAGGTCTATGCATCTTGAATCTCATCAAGATCATCTTGGCAGAGTCTGGATCTATCTCATAGACGTTTACAACCACCTGAGTGTGCCGTATTTCTATTAAGTCTTTCATAGCGATCCGTCTCTTAACACCAAGTCATTACACTTTGTAATGAAAAGAGACGTTTCCTAGAAACAATATGTATCCCACATATGGAGATGGTAGAGAACAGCGACACTTCCCACTGGCTTTGATACGGTTGTAGACTATTCACAAAATCCAGGACTTTTGGCACCTTTTGAGATTCCAAACCTTCTGACATTTTAATGGAAATCTTTCAGCCCTTTCTCAAAAATCCAATCCTTTGGCATATTTTTGAGAATCTGAATATCCTATCTTGCGAGATGCCCGTGGGGTAATCCCGGGCTCATGTACCTTTGTACTGGGACACTCTTTGTGAGTCCCTATTAGTGTGCCGGTGATCCATACGCGCTCCACTAACGATTCACAATGTGTCATGCAGTTTCCTTTCGGATTTCATCTTCTATTGAGAGTGCTGTTCCCGGAATCAATTACTTGACTCTGAGTATCGTCTCACTCAACCAGATATTCTGAAGGTATGTGTCTGTCCATGTCGCTTTCATTTGATGATTCAGTTACTCCCACTGGTCTTTAGACCAGGTGTAAAATCAATCAATCACATAGACTGTGTCTCGCCCTAAGGTTCTCTTGTTTGGCAGCAACTGGGCTCACCAATGCTTCCAAGTAGTCGGATTGTAAATCCGCACCAACTATAGTGTTTTACCACCAATCGGTATGTCACCCCGATCATAACTACTTATGATGGTGATCAATACTACTGGTCAAGAGGAGATTATGTCAGTTGTAAAACAGAAATCTGATTTCTGCTCCAATCCTAGTGATGACTAAAGGTTCTTACATTTGGCTAATCCTAAACTCATTCAGGACTGTCCCAACTCCCACTGTTTCCTTAGAACATGAGTTCTTTCTAAAAGAGCTCTTCTTTTGCAGTTACAGTGGGATAGCCAATGAAACGACAATGCTGATCATGTTCAGGCTAGTCATGAGGTTCGGATGAACACTACAAGACCCTGGACTTTCTATGTTTAAGTAGGACAATCCCAGCTTTACATTTCAGACAGTGTCTGCAAGACCTACTTAGTCTAGGATGTGGTCGGAATATGGTTTATATGGACTGACTGGTATACTATTCATCTTATTGGAAACTAATTGGCAATGTATCTCATACATCGAGGATTGAACTGTTTCGACCAATGCTCCATTATCTTACCTAAGACACATTATAACCATTAATGTTCTTGGAAGAAAATGAACTGTGAAACATTGTTCTCAGTTTACGTTATCGCTCAGGTTCTGTGGAGCTTGTACTTCCTTTGAAGTTCTTGAACGGTTCAAGGTTTCAATTCAATCGCGTATCCCGATAAGCGAAGTCATATTCGTCATACCAAATGATAAATATCGTGAAGTACAAACAATTGTGTTCTATTTCAAGATTCGAGCAATACACAGCAATAGGTGTGTCCGTTGCTCTTAATCTCAACGTCTTTTACATATCTATGTAAACTTATGACTTTGTTACCTTTGTTCAAGACTTGCAATCTTCAGTTGACTCTAAGTCAACTGATTCCAAAATCCTATCCTCTGGATCTTTGGGTGATTCATTTCTTGCCACATGTGCTTTATAAAGAACTTAATCATCATCTGACTCTAAGTCAGATGATTCCAAAGTCCTGTCCATCTGGACCTTTGGTTGATTCATTTCTTGACACATTAAGAACTCAATTCATCAAGTGACTTTAAGTCAAATGATTCCAAAGTCCAGTCCAACTGGACCTTTGGTTGAATTGATTCTTATAACATTTGTATTAACAATCATAAATGACACAATTCTTGAATCCAAACATTTTGGATGCATCAACATTCAAGTTATTACTAATCATATATTCAACACATTCATATAACATTTCAAGGACAATTTCAGACAATAGGTGTTAAAAGAAAATTGACAATTTTATTAAAAAAACAAAAATCCTTGAACAATGTAATATATGATGGAAAATGTCAAAACACATCTAAAGGCTAATAACAATATTTTAATATCTATCTAAACTTCAAAACTGCACGAGCTGGAGATCTAATCCAAATGTGCTCCTATGCGCCAGAGTCCCGTGCCTTCTTGATTCCCTGCATACAAACCAAAATGTGACTATCACATTATGTATCAAGAAATCTTGGAACAAGAGTTTTGAGGTTTTTTAGATATATCTGAGCTTTCAAAAGATTTGGAGCGTCTTCCAATCTTTCCTTGACTGTATCCGATTTGGTGGATTCCCAGTTTGAGACATGTCCAGACGATCTCGACCGTTTCTTATTACGTCTCTTCACTAGGCTTAATCCAGAAGTAGCTGAGCCATTAGAGCTATGCCTGTCCAAGAGTGACTCGTATAAAATCAACAGTGGACGCATTTCCATGAAGGTCTTTTTCTGGTCTTCCTTTCTATACGTCTAAATGAACTGATCGTACTAACTAGTCAGCGAAGCGAGTAGAATGTTAACACTCTTCTCCTGACTCATGGAATAACCAAGTTTATACAATTCGCCTATGTACGCTTCAATCTGAAGAACATGCGAATTGATGCTACTTCCTTCCTTTAGCTTGCACTCTGCAAGTCTTTTGAAGATCCTAGCTCATTCCTCTTCAACTGGTTTTTGGAACCTTTCCTCAACCAGCTGCATTAACTCATATGGTCACAAGGATTCAAAATCCTTGTGGAACTCGGGATCAATCTTTAATAGCATGAGGTCACGAATCTATTCGGATTCATCAACTATGGAGTTATCATAAGAACCTTTTATGATGACTTGTTCCGGTGGGACCGGGATCGGATACTCGGTGAGATGTAGCTTGCCAGGAATGACGAGAACCAGTCTCTAATTACGAAGCCATTCCTTATAGTTGAGGCCAGTCAGCCTTTCCATATTTGGCAGGTGCATTCTGATGCTTTCAGAAATGGGTGAAGGAGGAGAAGGAGGAGAATTGACACTTGACATCTATAAAAGAAACAGAATTTATTAGTTTAATTGATCCTTTTAAATAATTACCCAACATGTTATTTAATAAGGCTAGGATCCAAAATACCCCAACTATGGTGTGAAGAGGGATGTCGTAATCACAACATAATGGTCATTAAGGTAGATAAACACTTATCAATTTCATCTTATGAAATTCCTAGATCTGTTGAGATTCATTAAACTTTTCAATGGCATGTTTAATCTCGGATGTGCTCCACTGTTTGTGACTGGGATACCGAGGATCACAAACTGGATGTAAATAACCATGCAAATTAGCTTGGTACTCTTAGGTTAATTTTCATCTCTAATTGATGTGCCGGTAAACCACACATGCTCCATCAACAATGATAATACCCGGGAAACCCATTGCAACTCTTTATGAACCCCTATTGGTGTGCCGGTAAACCACACACGCTCCACCAATGTTTCATAAAGTGCAATGTGCAATTTCATGGATTAGCACCAATTAACATTTTTCCTAAAGTAACTAGATTTTGGTTTTATTAAGCTGTTCCAGTACTTTGAATAATATCATTATACTTTTAATGAGATTAGGCGGTCCTATCAAACCCGTTCGGCTAACGACCCTCCACTGATCAGGTGAGCGGTGGGTGAGAGTTGACACCCATTAGACTGCCATTTTATAGGCAGTCTTCTTATACCCATTTTATAGATCAGCTTCGTGAATGAGGCCTACTATTGATTTGACTAACCATTAAATCTTATATATATAATATTAACTTTTAATTATAATATATATAAGATGAATTTTAAACCTTTTAAAATGTTTCTGGTTTATCATTTAATTTATTGGAATTTAAACTATTAAATTTAAAATTAAATTAAACCTTTAAATTGTCTTTTTAATTAAACAATTAATTAAATTTGGATATTTTAGACTTTTAAAATATTCCTACATTTATCCTTTAATTTTTCAAAAGTTAAGGCTATTCAATTTAAATTAAATTAAATATTTAATTATCTTTGAATTAAACAATTAATTAAATTAATTAGATTTAGATATTTTAAACTTTTAAAATATTTATGGTTTATCTTTTAATTTTTCAAGAATTTAAACTATTAAATTAAAAATTAAATTAAACCTTTAATTATCTTTTAATTAAACAATTAATTAAATTAATTAAATGAAGATAAGTAACACAAATTAATCAAATTAATTTAAACCTATCTTAAACCCCCTAATTATCGAAAATCAAATAATGGGTTTAAGGTTAAATAATCAAAGTTACCAAAAATAGAAAACATTCTTAAACCCTAGCATATTTTCGAAAATCATAAGGGGGAGGGGCTAGGGTTTCAAAAAACCCTAACCCTAAAATCGATTGGCCTCAATTAGGGTTTAGAAACAATAAACCCTAAATTTTAGGAAAAACTATTACAGCAATTCAATAAGAAAACAAACAAAAGCTCTGATACCACTAAAGGAATTTATGCAAATCTATGAACTAAAACCCTAAGTTCACATGAAACCTATGAGGATCTATGTTTTATACTATTGAACATATAAATATTTCCTAAAAGGCCACAAGAAAAATTACCAAAGAATAAAATCATAAAACTAACCTTTTAGTTGTTTCTAGCAAGCTAAGCAACGCAAGTGCCTTGCCTCAAATGAAGTCACACCCAAAACTAGGGTTTTCGAAAGTTCCAGAGAGAGGGAAGAGTAGAAAAAGTCGTCGTTTTTATGGTGACTAGGGGTCTCTATTTATAGTTTCCAAGTAGCCACCAGATAAGCATTTAGAGATAAACCTTTTTGAATTCAAATAAGATAAACATTTATCTATCAATTCAAATCTATTTATCCTAACATATAATAATCGAAATTATGGATTATCCCTCAATAATTTCGTTGGCCACTTAAACTACTATAATTGACACTTACTCAACTATTGAATAATTACAATTCAGCCCTTACACCTTTAATTAATCAAATTAATCACCAAATTAATTCCAATTAATTCCAGATTAATTTCTAATTAATTAATATAGTTTCTAATTAATATCTTATCACCATAATATATTAATAAACTATTTATTTTATTTCTATTGATTTATTAATCATATAATAAATCAATCTTTCTCTCTCCTGGATTTTCTGATAAACCTCTAGCTATGAGGACAACCCAAATGGACTTTGTTACTATCAATTAGGTAAATACAAATAATTAGTCATGACTTAGACACTTAATCCAACATAAACCACACTACCATTCTCAAAGAATACTACCATTCTCAAAGAATACATATATTTTCTTTGTAGCATATATTTCCAGTAAAGATTTCACATAACTCAAAGAATACAATTAAACATATGTGATTTACTATTTAACTTAAATAAATGCAATATTTAAAATCCAATACAATTCATGTTAATCGTTTATGCTTCTCAAAATTCCACCAAAATCGTAAACAATAATTTTTCAAGGAAAATTACTGCATCCAAGACTTGTACCACATAAAAGATTTTTTACCTACCATCATCGTATGCGTATACCCACCGGCGATTCCCTCAATTTGGAGCGCACATGTTCCCAATTTGATTTTAACCCAAGGCAAATTGTATTGGATTTTAATGATTGCATTTATTGCATTTTTCCGACCACCAAGAGGTCCTCGCCGGCCACTACAACCCGCCGCCTGCCAACGTCGTCGTGACAGTGCCGCTTTCAGGCACTGATTTGCTTATGATTCTCTGTTACAATTGAGATTTATTTTAAACTAGGGTTTAGATCATCCGCACGATGCTGTGGAAGCCCGATATATTGAAGAACGTAGCTCGACAAAAAAACAAATTATGTAAGGGACGAAAATGTAAGTTTAAAATATAATAATGGACCCGAATCGTAACTTACAAAATACCAATAATATAACTTTATAATACATAGGGATTGAAAATAATTTATTCGAAATTAGTTGAGGGAAAAAAACGTAAATATGAAAGTTTGCTATAAAAAGATTCAAAAACGCTATTTTCAAATAGAAGCGTATTTGCATTTTGTATTAAATGCTTTAACAATTATACTATGATCTTGATTTAGTAATTTTGGTTCTGGAGATAGTAAAACCAAATGAATAGTACTATTATCTCACAAACGAAATTTTGCTAATTAATATATATATATATATATATATATATATATATATATATATATATATATATATATATATATATATATATATATATATATATATATATATATATATAGATATATATAAAATTCTCTGTAACCGAATACTTAATCGTCTCCATGATATTAACAATGGAATCCATAGTTATAGGTAATATAATTTTACATTTATACCTTTTTACGTCATTTTCTAAATAAATTAATTAAAATCTTTTTAATTATTTACAAGAATGCCTCTTTGATCTCAGCCAATGATTCTTACAATCTAATGGTCCAAATGCAGTTTTACAATCACACAATAACTAACATTTTTATTTAATATGTTGGAACTAAATTTGTTGGTTTATGCTTGGCATTGAAGATGACAAAAACAACATTTCATAGGCTGATTTGGGATTTCGGCCTAGACCGAAATCGTCCAGGTTTTCGGTCGTGATAACCGAAATCCTGGAGGGTTTTCGGCTGGGCTTGGCTGTTGGGCTAGGTCATGTGTTCGGCTAGTATATATAGTGTGTTGTTAGTCATTTGTGTGGTTGGCTGTTGTATGTGATCGAGTGGGAGCTTTAGAGAGAGAAACAAATTGTTCGTCGATCACAAGAACCTTATATACCTGTCTGTTAATCTTAATAGATTGCATTAAAGGTTTATAGTAATCCATTATTGTTTGTGTTTCGTTGTTATTGCTTGATTGGATTCCGCACAATCAAGTGATTTGATTGATACCAAGTAGATCTAGGATTCCTTGGGACTAACAAGTGGTATCAGAGCCTAAAATCCCAATTTTTGGTTGTTTTGGTATCAATTTTTCGAAACATTTGCTTGGATCTTGGTGTTTTTGGCGATTTTGGAAGATTTCTTGCTGTTTTGGACATTTTGGTTCAAAGTGTTCTTCGTGTTCTTGGCACCTTCAAGCGAAAAATCCTAAAAAACGGAGTTTTTGATCCTCAAAACTCGTTTTTTCTGCAAAAAACGGCGTTTTTGGAGGTTTTCTAGCGTTTTCGGTCAGATCTAGAGGATTTCGGTCACGCTCCTGAGGATTTCGGTGGCGGCTGTAGGATATCGGTTAGGGTTTGGCGTTTTCGGTCAGCCCATCAACGATTTCAGTGCAACTAGGGTTTGTGGTAGTTTTCGGCCAGCTCTTGTGATTTCGGCAGAAATCCTGGTTTTCGGTCTGGGTGATTTCGGTCAGGATTTCGGCCAAAGGTCTGGAACCTAGGATTTCGGTCTACAGTGATTTCGGTCAAAAAGGGGTAAAAATTTTCGATCAACATTCTGGCAGTTGAAGGCTTTTCGGGACTCCTAATCCTTTAAAATGGCTACCAAGACAGAAGATGTTTGCAAAAAACCATGCAGTCCTGAATGCGAAAAGATAATTACCAAACTTCGCAAACACAACGATAATTTAGTTAGAGAAATGTTTGAAATGGAAAATATTGTCTATAATACTAAAAAGAAAGTAAAACCTCTTCAAGAAAAACTAGACGCTAAAACATCTGATTTTAATAAATTACAAGAAGAGTACAGCATTAAGAGTTGTTGGTATCGTTTCGCCAAAGAAGAGATAGCCAGTTTAACTGTCGAGCTTGAAGCATTAAAGGCAAAATACAAAGACGCTGATTTTAATATCAAAAAGTTCGATGCTTCAAGTGCGATGGTCGAATCGATGGTCGAACAGCAGCTCAAATGGCTAAATAAACAGTGTGAGGGTTTGGGCTATAAAAGTGTGCCACCTCCGTTCAATGATAATTATACTCCAGCTTTGAGCCTCTGTGATCAAGCCATGCTTGCCCGTGATAAAGCTGAACGAGAACATGGGAATCTTGATGACATTGATCAACTCATGGATGCTAAACGTCAGGCTGCTGAAACAAGAACAACCAAGGAAGCCAAGGTAGATGTTAAGGTGGACATTACTAATGCATCTTCTTCTTGTGCGCATACAGTCATAGTGGAGGATGCAAGCGAGGAGGACAAAGATGGTCCTAGTTCTACTGAACACTTGTCAACTTCTAATGCCTCATCTTCTGCTGTTACTAATGATTGCACCAAAACCGTTGCTTCTGATGCTGCAACTTCTTGTGGTGCTGCTTTAAATTCAAAAATTCCAAATGTTGGAAAATTTAAACCACGGAAGTTTGTAAAAGAATGTGAACTTCCTGTTGGACAAAGACTGAGTCCCAGTAAATGTGATTGTGCTTGTACGTGTGGCAATTCTTTAAAAACTTCAAAAGGGCAAGGACCAAGTCACAATCTCATTTACCTGAAAAGACAAACGTGTTTTGATTGTGGGATTGCAGGTCACATCGCCAGGAACTGTCCATATCGCCATGTATTCCCTTCTATGCACAATGATGGCAGAACGTGCCAAGAGGAAGTTCTTGCAAAAGAAAACCCTCGAGGTCACGGTCACACGACAGTGACTGGAATGCAGCAAAGGCCAAGAAACAGCCACCAAGGACAATATGACTGAATCTAGAGATGGTTCCACCAAATCGAAATCGGTAAAGTCGAGCTCATCTCAAGGATCTTCCTTGAGTCCTCACTGGCAACATAAGCACAAATCAAGGAGGAGTTATGCTTCAAACTCAAGTGCTGACACACCCATCGGTTCAAACAACAAGAGACTCAAGCCAAACTACCGATGGGTACCCAAAGGCCAATACTCCAACTCATCACATTGTCCTGCTAGCTCTTCATGTTTCTTATATGATAAACAGGATATGTCATGGGAAAGAGTAAAGTATGTGGATGGCAATGGTCGACCCAGTTTCAAGATGGACTGGGTTTCCAAGACGAATTAATCCTACATCTGTCCAGGAGCAGCTATGGAGGAATATCATCAGATCTTGGTCTGTTGATAGTGGTTGTTTCAGGCACATGATAGGAGACATCTCTCAACTGTACAACATTCAAATCATTAATAGAGAGTATGTGTCCTTTGCGGGAGGGGAGAGAGGAAATATCACGTGGGGTTCGTGTCTAACGATGTGTTGAAAACTGAAAAGGTAACTTCATCCTAAACTGATTTGATTCGTTTGATGACTAATAGTTCAATTTTTGTATATTTTCCTTTTTGTTTCTAGTTAAATTTGTGCATTTTCGTTCATTCCCCTCTATGCACAAATTTAGGGGGAGAATTAAAACAAACAAAAATCAAGCAAAAATTATAAAATTTCAAATTACAAAAATATTTTTCTTTTATGTTTTTACTTTTCCGAAAACTTAAAAATCAAAAAAATGTTTTTTCCGTTTATGCCTTTATTTTTCAGATAATTAAAAAAATACAAAAATATGTCTTACGTTTATGTCTTTACCTTTCAAAATTTAAAAATCCAAAAATATTTCCTTTTACACAAATTTGCACGATCGTCAATGATCTTGATCCATACCAATCAGGACTACGGATCAAAATCTCATGTGAACGATGTGTGTCACTGTCAGATTCACTAAGACATTCCTTACCTACCGACGATGCACCGAGTTATACCACTTATTGCTGAGGTAACTCTTAAGTGCTAGTGATTCTTATTGTTACACCATAGTAAGTTTGAAGCACTGACAACTTTTCTTAACCAAATCTAAAAAGTTCTTCTGCAACAAGAACTTCTAGACATTTTGAGTAAAGCCACTCAGAGTCGAGAGTTAAAAAGTATGTGCCGATGGTTAGATTGCGTACCGTAGTCTATCACACGCACCAATCTACTCTCAACCACCTCTAAATTTTCTGCTACAAGAAATAGACGACTTATCACTTTAAACCAAGTGGTGATGATATTTTGAAACTCTAG